>JAQHUG010000296.1:1863133-1882366 GCA_028555095.1 Dicrostonyx torquatus
GAGGGAGATATACATGGATCCAATCTACATGGGAAGTAGAAAAAGACAAGATCTCCTGAGTAAATTGGGAGCATGGGAGAGAGTAGAAGGTTGGTGGGGAGAGGAAGAGAGGGAAGCAGAGAAAAATATATAGCTCAATAAAAACAAAAAGAAACCTATTAATTTGAAAAATAGGTAAATATTTAATGCAAATGAAGCTAATCATTTATCAAGATGCTAACACTACAAAATATAGACTTCAATGCTAATAAAAAATATACTTGCAAGGAGAATACTCTGACTCTTTGTTTGGAATAAGTGAGGATTCTGAAGGAAATTTCAAAATGGAAACATTTTTAAGACTGGGAATTCCTTTTCCAATGAAAACTACAGAATATGCTCCAGAGAACACCAAGTTTTTGTGGAGTCTCTTTTTTAAAAATTAGAAACGAAAGTACCGCAACAAGAAAATAAATAACTGGAACAGTTTTAAAGCACCAAAACTCTCCAATCCTGAAATAAATACCCTTAAACTCTTAGCCAAACATTTGGCTCATGTTTCCAAGACTTGTCCTGCACTGGACAGCACAATGCTGTGGTATTGCTTCCCATGGAGAGAATCCGTGATCCTTTCCCATGGTTCAGTGAAACTTTTCTGTAGCCCTTGATAAACTCTCAAGGTTCTTTTTGATCACAGGACTTCCTTAACACAGCTCATCAGTTTCTGAGTGACTGACAGTGGGAAAACCTTTCTTCTCTCTGCTGTGAGCATGCTCACAACTAATGGCTCCAGGAACTAATTGCACACCTCCCATGGTTATGGCCACTGCCGACAGACAGAAAGGGATCCTCAAACGTCAAATGACTCTTCATTTCGCCAGACACTAAAACATTGCTGCCCATCTTAAATTGCAGAAAATTATCAAGAGTAAATCATATTTAATTGACATTAATATTTTCTTATGTGCCCTGAAACACTATGTACGCAAGCAAATGAATCACAAATTAATGCTTCTAAGAAATTAACTAACAGTGGCATTTGCATTCCTTTGTACCATATTTCTTTTAACTAATCTACTGAATGCACTGTTTATTTTTAGATTATTAAAACAGCCTGCTGCTGTAAGAAAATCACCCAGAAGTCAACTATTTTGGAAGAAGATTTTTAGCCTCATACAATAAATACTATCTATTGAGATAATAATAAAACTTGGAATAAGATGATATAGAGTAAAAGTTTAAACAAGGAACAAGTAAAAACAAAAGTAAAAAGTAAAAAGCAAGAACAAAAAAAGCAAAACCACATTTCTGATGCTAAAACTGACTTAGTTAACATCTCACGTGTTTTGAAGTCGGATCTCACTTAATTTTCTTCTGAGACAAAGTCAATTGGAAAACAAAATATAATTTATTAAATAGGATTACAGTGATTAAACTCATTCTAGTATTCACCCCAAGTGTTTTGTAAATGACCAGAACAACTAATTATCTCATAATGTTTTGAAAAAAAAATGTCATTATTTGGTTATGCCGGGTAACAGCAAATTTCAAGATTCCTTTTGGTTGCTAATTCAGGTCAAATCAGACCATTAGGCATTCTCAGCCATGACTTAGAGATCTTTAACCTCCGAGGGGTAAAAGTCATGGTTGATAAATATTTATGGAACTCCACAGCAAAGCTTCTGTTTGTTAGAATTTCTCCAAAAATGACAAGACTAGAGAATTTCTTGGAATCAGGTTCCTGTTGTGATCTATGCAGTTCAGAGGCCTGTGCCTCATTTCAATAAAAAGCTCTAGGCATGTGGTCTTCAAAATCAAATTTGTTTGTAATCTCTGACCTTTTTTATTCACTTGAGAGATTCTCTCTCTCTCTCTCTCTCTCTCTCTCTCTCTCTCTCTCTCTCTCTTCCTCTGCGTGTGTCTCTCTCTGTCTTTGTATCTGTCTCTCTCTCTCTCTTCCTCTGTGTGTGTGTCTCTCTCTGTCTGTCTCGGTCTGTCTGTCTGTCTCTGTGTGTGTGTTTGTGCTTATGTATATAAAGACTAGCAAAGAACATCCAATAGATATCTATCACTAACATATTAGAGGATTAAACTATGAAATCACATAAGTCATAAATATCAAAGTGATCAAAACTGGCAAATTATAAAGATTTGCTTTATGCATTTTTGTGTGCACGTGACCATGGGTGTATAGGTACACATGTATTTGCACGTTCACACACCTCTGCATTCACAGAGCTCAGGAAAGGACGTTGATGACCTCCTCTTTCATTCTTTTCCTTTACTTTGAGGCTGGGTCTCCCTATGAAGCAGGCTCTGGTTTTCTCAGCTAGGCTGGAAGCCAACGAGCCCCAGCAATGTGTACCCCTGAGCTGTGATTACAGCATTTTATGGCAACACTTGACTTGTTACATACATGCTGAGTTCTGAATTCTTGGGTTCACAATTTCAAAACAAATGTTTTTAAGCACTGAGCCTTCTTTCCAGTCTCTCAGACTGACAATTTTAATGACATGAAAAACGTTATTGATCCTTAAATTTCTGTTTAATTACTCTTGCCCCCTCCAAGTTCTTGCTCAGCTTGCCCTTTCTGCCTACATGCAACCTGCTACACACTTTCTTGTTTTTATTTCTAAAAATCTCCCATCCTTACTTAAAATCTAACTTAACGCCATCCATTGTGGTCCATGCCAGGATCTAGGATCCTTTAGCCCTTTTCCATGCAGTCTACAACTCCTTTCCTTTTTCCTCCTTTGTCACTAAGTATCTTTGAGTTTTCTGCACTGCCAGGGACTTGCTTGTCACCCCCATGCTCTCTGTTTCCTTCCCACTCCTTTCCTTTCCCATCAGCAGTAAGCACCTAAAACACACTGGTTTTAGTTGTCACATTTTAGCACTTACTCAGATCTCAGTGAGCATCAGCCTCCTTCCAACATTCTTTTTTTTTTTTTTAGTTTTTAGAGACAGGGTTTCTCTATGACTTTGGAGCCTGTCCTGGTACTAGTTCTTGTAGACCAGGCTGGTCTCGAACTCACAAAGATCCGCCTGCCTCTGCCTCCCGAGTGCTGGGATTAAAGGCGTGCGCCACCACCGCCTGGCTCCTTCCAACATTCTTAAGGCATTGTCTATTGCCAGACCCAAGGACACCTCTGAAACTTTCATTTATTTCTGTTTCCACAGTATACCCTGTTTATTTCTTAACTTGATGCCAAACACCTCCATCTCTGGTTTTCTCTGTACATAACCCTGGCCACTTGGCCATTACTTCTGTCTCGCATGGTGCCCATCTGACAAGGAGCCATCCACAGTTGTCTCCTCAACCCACCCTCTTCCTACTTGCCATCTTCTCTCTTGCCCACTTCACTCAGTTTTATGATTCCCATTCAAACCAGATCTCTTCTGCATTCCTATCTGTCGCCATAAACCACTTACTGCTGCTTTTGTCTGTGACACCCATAAGAACAAGCACTGCCCGGCGCTGACTCTCCAGTACCAGGTCTCAGAGGACCATCAATTACAAGTTTGAGTTGAATCAAATAAATTTATGTTCCACGTACTGAAAATCAAACCCTTAATCTTGAGAAATACCCAACCCCAAAAAGTGGTTTTACATTTTCTACCTTGATTAAATTTAATAGACACCTTTACATTTCATTTTTTTGAAATATCTGTGTTTTCCTTTGTGTTTCTATTTTTATCTTTTTAAATTAGTCTATTCTTTTACAATTTCTTTTTTTTTTTTTTTTGGTTTTTCGAAGGGTTTCTCTGTAGCTTTTGGGAGCCTGTCCTGGAACTAGCTCTTGTAGACCAGGCTGGTCTCGAACTCACAGAGATCTGCCTGCCTCTGCCTCCCGAGTGCTGGGATTAAAGGCGTGCGCCATCACTGCCCGGCTCTTTTACAATTTCCTATATATATTAGAATGTAATATATAGAATATATTATATATAAAATATAGAATAGAATATTAATATTATAATATATACTAATATATTAATCTTATATTATATTATAAAATATATTGATATTATATATTATATAATATATTAATATTATAATATATATAAAACATTCTAATCACATTAATCACTGTACTGTCTCTTATCCCAGTATGTCTTCCCCAAGCGTCTCCCTAAGAAGTCCCTCCCCAACTATCATGACACTGTTTTGTTTGGGGTTTTGTTTTTTGGGTTTTTTTTTTTAACCCAGTGAGTTTCGCCAGGGCCATCCATGTGTACATAGGCGTGGATCGTGGAAGACTCACCAGTGAGTAAATGACCCAAGGTAATGACTTTCCCTCCTCCAGCAGCCACCAGGGAGGAACCACGACCCTCCTTGATCTTTGCTGAAATGTTTGTGTTGTGTAGGCCTCATGCAAGTAACTGCAGATGCTTTGGGTTCATGAGTAAAACAGCCAGCCACACCATTCCCAGAAGACGGCATATCCCAGCCACCTCTCCATTCTCTAGCTCTTACATTCTTTCTACATGGCGTTCTAAAATATTATGTGAGCTTTCAAAGGGTTACTGTGAAGGAACCAGGGAGGGAGGAATACTCAGAACTCATTTGATCTTAGTACCTTGATCATCCATGCGTCTCTGTATCAACTATTGTTCCATGCAAAAAGAAGCTTATTTATTCACTATGAGAAACTTCTGTGATGAGGACTGAGAGCGGCACTAATCTATGTGTAGAAAGACAAGCATTTAGAAGTTACTTGGATACTATATAACATAGTTTCTCCTCTAGGGTCTATGACCTCTCTAGCCATGGGTTTACAGTAATAAGCTTGAGTTTCCTCCTAGAAGTTCATAGGGCTTGCCACTGGGTAAGACTGTGATAACTTTTCTTCATGACCTTCCTTCACGGCATCTTACAGCCCTATGCAAGCTAGCCATCAGACTAGCTAGCCATCAGATTGGCAGTTTCAAATCAATATCAGATTGGTAACTCTGGTATTGGCTCTGTGATGGGAATATGTGTGTCCTCAGCAACAGGAACTTACTGTCCTGTTCTTGCAGGAAACCAAGAACAATGACAATACCCTGCATTGATTTGGGGTAGTGCTTTGAACCACCCTGATTAACCACTTAAGGGGTAGTAGTCCAAACCTGGTACTAGGTTCTTTGGCTGGTAGTCTGTGACTTCTAAATCCATATATAGGAGGGCACATGCAGGCTAGTCTGTTGAGTGTGTCTACTCACTCATTATAACAATATCTTCTTAATTCATAAATTTACCTGAGATTATCGTTTTCTTTATGACTGACTAGAATTTCATTGTGTATATGTATCACATTTTCATTATCTATTCATCTGTTGATGTTTCTCTGTCCTAGCTATTATGAATAGAGAGTGTATCTCTGTAGAAGATAGAGTCCTTTGGGCAGATGCTCAGGAGTGGTACAGTTGGGTCATATGATAGATTCATTTTTAGCTTTTGAAGAATCCCCACCTTGATTTCCTTGGTGGCAACTCTAGGTCTTGCTCCCAACAACAGTGTATAAATACCCTTTTTCCCTCATCCTTAACAGCATTTGCTGCCATTTGTCATCTCAATGCTAGCCATTTTGACTGGGGCGGGATTGAATCTAAAGTAATTATAATTTGCACTTCCCTGATGGGTAAGGATGGTGAACATTTTTGTAGGCAATAGGTCAAAGTGCAGGGCATCCATTACTGGGGAGTGTTCAGCATTAAATGGGACATCTCTATTACACTCTCCTTTGTTGGAGAATATTGTTTTAAGGTATGTTACATGCTGTGGAACATTTGTTTTAATGATGCAAAATGTGTTGCATTCATTTATGTTGCATTTGTTTAACTCTGAGAAGCTGTGATTCTTTGCCTATCTAAAACACATGATTGGTCTAATAAAAAGCTAAATGATCAATAACAATGCAGGAGAAAGGAGAGGCAGGGCTGGCAGGCAGAGAGAGAATAGATAGGAGAAATCTGGGAAGAGGAAGCAAGAGGGAGAAGGAGTGAGAAAAGAAGGGGACTGCCACCCAACCAGTCACAGAGTGAGAGTCAAAGTAAGATAAACAGAAGAAAGAAAAGGTAAAAGCCCAGAGGTGAAAGGTAGATGGGATGATTTAAAATAAGAGAAACAGGCTAGAAACAAACCAAGCTATGGAGGGAGATTTATAATTAAGAATAAGCTTCCACGTATGATTTATTTGGGAGTTGGGTGGAAGGGTCCCTAAAAAAGACTAAAGAGGAAAAAAAGCAAAATAATAACCAACAACACCTGCCCTTGCTTCCCCAAGTCTCAGGAAGAGATGTTAGAAAGAGCAGTAAATTGGAAAGGATTCCTTTGAAATGGTATCTTTTAGGCATGGCAGGAATACTCAGTAACTCACAGCAGCTGTGTTTGCCTGCACAAGACTTGCAGAAGTTCAAGTCAATCAAAATTCCAGCTTTAGTTGGGTGTGGTATGCGAGGCCTCACCTTTGGCTAAGGAGCTATTAGCAGTAGACGTGATTAGTGTTCTTCGGGGAGTGTGTTTTCTGGTAGGTTGTTGACGCTCCAGTGGTTGGAGCACACACATATGGAAAGTGTAATTGGTCTCAGTGAGTTGAAGGAGGAGAAGAAAAAAAGAGGAGGAGAAAAAAAGAGGAAGAAGAGACGTGAAGTTGGGAGGGGATCTGAAAAGTGGGGGGGCCTCTGGGAGGGCTGGAGATAGAGACTAGGGGATAGATGTGACATTTTATAGGCATATGAAATTCTCAATGACTAAATTAAGAAAAAACTTTTCTGACCAAGTCTGAGGGTACCCTACTCTGTGGATATAAACATAAAAGTTTTCTTAATTTCAAAGCATACAAGAGATTTTCTGAATCCTTTCTCTTTACCTCTAAAATTCACCAAATCTAATTCTTTAAATAGCCCTTGAATATGAATCTCAGCTTTCCTTCATTTCCATAAAATGTTATCTGTACCCCACTAGCTAGATGCTTCCATCCATTCTTCTTCCTTTAACCCATACCATGACTACCTCCAGCTCTTTATAAAGTGTAATTCACATTATATTATGTCAATGTGATGTAATAATGCAGTCATTACAGGAAACACTTGAAATCTAACTCTATAGGGACAGTCTGATGTGAACGTAGATGGCACAACTCAGGCTCTAGAAAAGAAAAGTTCAGAGGAAAAGCCCTGAATAAAATATCAAAATTATGCATAATATTGAGAGTGACATTTCTTACAGGCAATCTCATGATTCAAAATGTCTACATTTGTGCTTGACTTTGAATTAGAAACATGGTACGTTTATAATGACTGAGCATTTTATCCATCAAAATTGTACCTCCATTGCATCCATATTTTTCTATTCTGATAATCGTTCCTTGTTCATTTTCCACCCATAGCTAAAGAAAGAGCTGTGTGTTCTCATCGGCTCAATGTTTTATATTATGTGTGTATTACTATCTGCCATACTAGCTGGCTATAGAAAATGCCTGGCCATTTTTGGTTGGGTTTTCGGAATTCATTTTAATAGTAACAAATCAAATGTCTGTTGCTCTCTCTGTCTGAAATAAGAGAGTTTTGACTTGGCGTAGTAGGAATGCTTGTCTCGGTCTGTTTTCAACATGGCTTATTTGTGTTACCATTTTCATTGTCACGTGGGCACGCCTCAACCATTGGAAGGCATTGGCATCTCTACTCCAGTGTCTCTGTAGATCAGAATCACAGGCAGCCCTCCGCAAAGACAACATTCTCTGCTCACAGCTGGGTAGCACTTCACTGAACCAGCAATATGCCCCTCTAACAAGAACGTTGGTGATTTAGATGCGGATGTGGGGAAAGGTCTACTTTCTGAAATGCCATAAAAATGACAGCAGGCAGATGGCCACCGGCTACAAGAAACATCTCAGTGAAGGTCATGAGATCGATCATACATTAAAGTTAATGCACTATTCTAAATCAAAACTGGAGGCACAAATCCAAGTGACTGCCAAACACTTGCTAACAGGAAGAGATTTATCATGGTGTATCTACTATCTCAGACTGTTGACTGCTTTATACCTAAGGAGCACATGACACTTTTTATCAGTGTGGTCACATACTGGGTATTCTTTGGATCAGTAACATTTACAAGGATGTGAGACTCAAGAAAATTGAATCGTCTGTCCAGATATAGGTTGGAGAGTCTGAGAATCTTCATCCAAATCAAGAAAATTCTGATATGCCATCTTCCCCATATAACCACAAATATTCTTAATTTGTTTGCAGATAGACAATTTAAAAATTCATTTCAATCTGCTAAAAAAGTTCATATACACATATGTCACATATATATGACAAAAAGCCAAATAAAAATGCTTTCTTTCTGTTTTTACTTCCCCTGCTCTCCATAACCCTTCTCATGCACATACGGGTTAGGCACCCTAATTAAAAACTCCAAAGACTTTGAACATCAACATGTGTGTAAGTAGGAAATTTCATATCTGATCTCCTGTGACATATCACAGTCAAAATCCAGGCATATTAAAAATACTATATAAAATGACATTAAATTGGGCTCTAAATATGTCATATTACACCCTATAAGTGTGCATTCTTACTCTGTCTGGCGAGTTTATCAATTGTTGAGCTGATGCCATAATCTTGATATGTTTGCCCTCTATTAGTAGTTAAAATAGTAGGTAGACAATAACAAAACTACATTCGAGATTAAGGGATGCTAATTGGCAGTTTATTTTCTCACAGTGGGGTTAATTAAAAATCACTGGGAATTAAAGATAGAAGTATTCATTATCTAGGTTTTCTGTAATAAAGATCAGGGACCAGTTTGGTGCCTGGGCTTTCAAAAAGTATGATTAAGTTTATGTTTTATCTTAAATAAGGCAATGCTAGGGGAGTATTAGAAAACATTTAATCAATAAGAAGCTAAAGAACATAAGAATCTCATGACAATGAGACAATGACTTAGAACAACTCCAAGTCTGGATAATTATATGCAAGTGGATGTATTGATTTTCCAAGCAGAGAAATCTCATTTCAATGAACATTAAAAACCTAAAATGGATAGCTGACTAATAGCCAGGCTAAAAATATTTTAGCAAATGAACTTCAGGCCCTTATATCTTGGAAACACTTCTGTGTTTAAGAATCACGTGCCAACCAATTATATTCCAAAGCCCCAGTCACTCAAAAAATGACATTCCTCCCTCTAAACACATCTGAATGATGAACCTCCCAAAGAAAGGGAGAATGCAAGCTGAGAGGTGATAATGCAAGGATCGCAAGTTTTCTAACTACATCGTCGCTAAAATAAGCGTTCGGGAAGGAAACAAGAGTCAGAAAGAGAAAACTTAGAAGTGTTCATAAAAGTAGTTTGCATTTTAGTCTCTTCTAATTTTCTGCCAGTTGGCTCTACTTTGTGTTAACAAGTACAAGGAACCACCACAAGTGGTTTACGTGATAAAAATCTAGACCATGATATTCACAGTATCATCAAAATACCTTGGAGGCACAAGACTGAAGGATGGGTGAGTCATCAAGACTGGAAGTAAGAGTTAGACATCTGTTGATGACAGGCAGAGGACTGCTGGGGAAGGGGGGAAAAGGGCAGCAGGGCAAGAGTGGGCACACAAGACAAGGAGTCGGAGAAGAGGGGTGAAGAAAGCCAGTGAGGATATAAAAGGAAGCTAGCTCAGGAAAGCTGGGCACCAGGCCATGCCAATCCAACGGAGGGAACTGTTCAAAACGGAGAGGAAGGATGAACAGTAAGCACCCTGGATTCACCCCTGCATTCATTCAGAAACAGTAAATCACAGGAACACCCTGGGAATGTTAAAAGACATGGGGGGTGAGTTTCTGCCCCTAGAGAGCTCAAAATGACAACTTTACACAGGAAAATGAATATGATTATTCCCAAGCACACAGAGAAGTTAGAGTTTAGAAATCAGGCTGTTTATGCTTCTATCGACTACAAAACACTAAAAGCTTCTGTGTTTGGAACCAGGACAGGCTATTGCTGACTTTCAAATGATAACAATACAGTTAAGTGGTGTTTTTTCCTGTCACTATTTAACATTAATCAAACCAGAGGAAAAATTAACCCTTCCTTTACATGTATAGATTACCTTTTAAACTTAAGTCACTCTGCAGTATACCAAAAGAACAAGAGAAATGTGGGCTGTCCTAAATTTTATTTAAAATTGATGGTATTATGTACCAGGCATGATAACCTCATTTCACATGGTTGGTCAGGGCAATCCATGTGAGTCCCAGAACAAAAGAGGCTGTCCACGTAGCCGTCAGTGACCTCTCAGAGATCAACAGTAGGTCCCTCTTGCTAAAAACACCAAACACTTAGGACACACAACTCAGGTCTGACCTGAAAGCCTCCTTCCTGTCTAGCTTCTGTGGTTCCAGAAAATAATGAGCAAGTTGTCAGCTGCAACAACTATGACTCAGGGCAATGACCTGCATTTCAAGGTCTCCGTAAAGGTTCAGTAAGTGGCACTTACATGTTGGTGGTACCAGCTACTGACTAATTGGATGCAATGCCCACTCAACAGGAGGAAAATAGTTCCAGGTACAGAAAACCTAGCCAACTTCCTGGGGCTAGTGAGGTCATGGACATTAGAGAAGAATCTCCTACCACCACTTTAGTAGGTCAGCATAATTCCTCACTACATTCTAAATTTCTCTTGTACCCACAGATAAGTATGGCTACCACCCTTGTCAAAGAGGCCTATCTTTACAGCAAACAGAGACCATCATAGAAAACCACAACTGTACACGATGCAGGGATTATAGGGATCCCAGCCCCAGTGGAAGCGTCTTCCACTACATGGAAGTTCACGACTTCACTATCTCTCCAGATAGAGAGATAGATAGATAGATAGATAGATAGATAGATAGATAGATAGATAGATAGATAGATAGATAGATAGGTGGGTGGGTGGGTGGGTGGGTGGGTGGGTGGGTGGGTGGGTGGATGGATAGATAGATAGATAGACAGATAGATATCCATGCATGTAAAACACCAACATAGATGAAATAAGAATAAATTGACAATAAATAAGTAAATTAAAAATTAATTATCTTTTTTTTTTTTTGGTTTTTCGAGACAGGGTTTCTCTGTGGCTTTGGAGCCTGCGCTGGAACTAGCTCTTGTAGACCAGGCTGGTCTCGAACTCACAAAGATCCGCCTGCCTCTGCCTCCCTAGTGCTGGGATTAAAGGCGTGCGCCACCACCGCCCGGCAAAATTAATTATCTTTATCCTAAGAATCAGTATGACAGTAATTACAGCATCCAGTCATGACACTATGTACTTGATCACTAAATAATTTGTTTTGACACAACTTCTATGTTTAGATGTACTTTATCTGGTTACACTATTCTATTCCCTTAATATTCTTCCTTAAGGGAAAATTACAAAAACAGCCAGACTGCTGTTTACGCCATTTCTCAAAGAAAATTATCTAATGAACATTTATTTAAAAAAAATAGACTATGTATTTATGTCAAATGATCTGTCTTTTTGTGAAAGGCATCTCGTTATGTTGGTATGTTCCACTAGATCATTTCATGGAAGCTCAGACTAAGGGCCTTGGCTGATGAAAGAGATGTGGGATTTAGTTTGGGACAGCTCTTCTGGCCAGTTAGAAGAGAGCGAGGAAGTAGGAAGATGTTGGGCAGGAAAACAAGTGTCAGCAAAGTCCAGGGCTTCATCAGAATAAGTGCTATGACTGAGAAAAGGGTACAGGAAAGAGCATTAGCACCTTAGGTCATGCAAGCCAGGATCACACCACTAAGAAAACAGGAGAGACTCAAGTAGAAATGACCACAGTACCATCTAAGTCACTACTCTTGCCTGATGATTGGAGTCTTTCAACATACACCATTCCACCTCTCTTATACATAATGAAATTTAACAATTATAAAAACAATCCAAGCCTGGAGTCCCGCCTAGAGGGACTTGAAAATCTCCCTAAAATTGGTCGATGGACTGCTGTAGCTAGCTAGGAACATGCCTAAGATATAAGCCAAGCTTCCATAATCAAGGATGGGTCTCTGTGTCAATATTTGGGGGTTGGCTGGTGGGACAGAAACTTGTTACAGACTTCAAGGTCTCCATGAGGAGAAATCTCATTCACAGAAATGAAAGCATCTTCCAGGGTCAGAATTGGGTCCACTGAAAGTTTGGTCTCTTCGCCAAACTTGTGCTATTTAATCCATCCACCTCTACAAGTTAGTAATCTTTATAAGCATCAAGATATGTTCTACAATTTTTTGTTTATTTGAGTATTTATCATCATTTAAACACATCTTTACCTTTTCCATTAATGCTTGTGTGGTTCAGGACATTGCACAAGTAGATAGACCACCCATACCTACTGATTTCATTTCTTCTTTTTATACATTTTTTATTGATATTTATTGAGCTCTACATTTTTCCCTGCTCCCCTCCCTGACTCTACCCTTCCCCTTCAACCCTCGCCTAGGTCCCCATGCTCCCAATTTACTGAGGAGTTCTTGTCTTTTTCTACTTTCTACTTCTCATGTAGATTATGTCTATGAAACTGTCTCTTAGTGTCTGCATTGTTGTCTAATAAGTTTTCTGGGATTGTGGTTTGTGGTCTGGCTTTCTTTTTTTATTTTATTTCATGTCACTGTCATACCTATGAGGTCTCCATTGTCTAATTCTTGATCTAGTTCAATGATTATGATATTATTATTATGATTATGGGTCTTAGCACATTTGTAGTTTCTGCATAACTCATAATAAAGAGTAATGATTGAAAGACATATCTTAATAACAGTGGTAACAGAGTGAGGATTATTCTTCTAGTCAATAAGCCCACTTTACAAACTGACTCTTATTTAATAAAACATAGAAGCTTTTATCAGTGACAATAATGACACAGACTACCATGTAACCAATAGCAAGCTTCTTATCTTCTCCGCTTTCAGCACACAGCTACTAATCACTTACCATGCATCTGATATGACTAATGGAACCTATGGGAACCTATGGTTTCTTCAACATTCTTCTTGAGGTAGATTGTTCAAGTACAGAATCTCAAGAAGAAGAAAAAATACTAGTTCATTGTCACTACTATAAGAAATGTATCATAATTTTTTAAAGATTTATTTATTTATTATGTATACAGCGTTCCTTCCATGTATGCCTGCATGCCAGAAGATGGCACCAGATCTCATTATAGAGGACCATGAGCCACCATGTGGTTGCTGGGAATTGAACTCAGGATCTCTGGAAGAGCAGTCAGTGCTCTTAACCTCTGAGCCATCTCTTCAGTCCCAATAAATTTTATAACTCAAGATAGATTTATTAAATGCAAACTCTTGAGGTCAGAAGTTGAAATGAGTCTCACTGAAATCAGATGGTAGTGTTGACAGGATCACACACTTTCTCGAAGTTCTAAGGAAGAACCCATTTCTTTGGACCCAAGCCAAAGGATGCCAAGGCCTCCACTCCTTGTCTTTTGAGTCCCCCCACCCCACCCCACCTTCAAATTTTCAAAGTCACCAATAGACGATTGAAGTTTTCTCAGAGAAAAATTATTCTGACCACTTTTTTGGTCATGATATCTCACCCTCTGACTTTACTCAAGATGAACATGACATTTTGCAGACAGAGGATTGGAAACTTAATTACACCAATAATCATCATCTCTTGCCATGTAACAACCTACTAAAAGCATCCAGAGAATAGACTATAAACTTTTTAGAAAGGCTTTATGCTGCTTCTTGACAAACAAAATAAAACTCCTCCCTCTTGTAGCAGACCATGTGCCAGGTTATTTTCTGTCATTTCGTAATCAGACCAACTTAGTCCATAGGTGTAGTGAAAATTCATTTGTATTTTAATAAATAAAGCTTGCCTGAAGATCAGAGAGTAAACCAGCAGCACTGGTCAGCTTTACAGACCAGGCAGTGGTGACACACACCTTTAACCAGTAGCCACACTAGTTTGTCATAGAAACCAGGCAGTAGTGGTGCACGCCTTTAATCCCAGCCCTAGAGAGGAATATAAGATGGGAGATGACAGCTCTTATACAAAGTCTCATTCTGAGACTTCTTACTGGGGTAGGTAGAGGTAAGAGACAGTGGCTGATTTGCTTTTCTGACCTTCAGGTTGAACCCCAATATATTTCTCTGGGTTTCTATTAATCGTGCTACACATTAGGGATTCTCCTTTTCATTTTATTTTTTTATTTTATTTTTATTTATTTATTTATTTTTCAAGACAGGGTTTCTCTGGGGCTTTGGAGCCTGTCCTGGAACTAGCTCTTGTAGACCAGGCTGGTCTCGAACTCACAAAGATCCGCCTGCCTCTGCCTCCCGAGTCTCCTTTCCATTTTATAGATTAATAAAAACAGAAGTGAATAGAGACCAACTCACTTGACAGAAGTTACATAACTATTAAACAGTCGAACCTGGACAGAACCTCAAAACCCTTTAGCTTCAAGATCCATACCCTTTCTGCACTCCCTCCAAGGATTAAAAGCATTTAATTAATTGAACACCTATCATGAACATTTCAACAAGTTATATTCTGTACCTAGCAGGAAAGTCTAGTAAACAGCATACAACTGAATTCTGAGTCATGTGGCTTATTTATTATTAGGTAGAAATATAGATTCTACCTCAAAGAAATTATATCTGGGTTAATACTGTGTGTAACATTAAAAGAAAATCAATATATAAAGAATAAATAAGAAGCATTAACATAAATGCCAAGAGTCTGGAGATTTCAGAGAAATGATAAGCCTCTACCTGAAACAGAAGTCTTATTCATACATGGTTTGATTTGTTCGGGAACTACACAGGAAGAACTTGAATTGCAGGTCTGAGACCGTAGAGGACTTGACCCCAGACAAGCAGGCATTTGGTACTTTCAGACAATTTGGGTGGACCAATCAGCCCTAAATACATAGTAACCAGACATCTACAAAAGCTCAGTCACTGAACAGAATGGGAGAGAACAAACAGGGCTAGAAGGTCTGTAAAAAGTAAACAGAGAGGTGATATATTGGACATTTCAAAAAATGACCTGGGGACCACATGCAGAATGTCGAAGAGTGAGATACACCCAGAAGCTTTTGCAGCAAACCAGGAGGAGCACGGGATTGATCAAGACTGAACTAAAACAGAGAAGCAAGACTCTTTGGCTAGCTGAGTGAAACGGGATGGAGGGAGACACCTGAGACAGGCATGAGAAGCATGCCCAAATCTTGAAACTAAGAAAGTCATAGGAAAGATTCTATGAACATAGAAAGTCAGACATCTGAGCTATCCTGGGTACTGTTTTCTAATGGGTCTGAACCAAGCATCAGAATAGCATCAAGTGGAAACACAGTGGCTGCAAACAGAGGTATGGAGCCTGTTTCTTCTTTTTGTCTTTATACGTCAAGGTTTCGAAAACTTAGCACTATTGATGTTTCCAGTCATGTTCATTGCATTATTGGGGTACACTTAGACCGTGTAGTGACATCTTCAGACTCAACTATCAGAAGCCTTAGCACATCCCTCGTGGCAGTCATGGAAGTTAGAAATGGTTTCACGGTCAGTATGATAATTCAGAAGACAAATGTACTTGTCACTAAACTGAAACATGAGTTCTTGCTTGTTTATTTCTGACCTCAAAAAAAAAAATACTGTGGCACATACATTCCCCCACCCTTAACATAGAAAAATAAAACCCTTTAAAGGGGGGCTTCAAATTCTATCCTGTGGGATTAAATCCCTGCCAGCTGAGAATCACTAATGTAGTGAGCTGGAAATGAAAAGAAAAAAAAAAAAAGAAAGGTACCCATAGTGTCAGAGAGTACAGAGAGAGGTAGCACATGCCTTGAAAAGCAAGCATATATCAACATTTTAAGAACCAAATCTACAAATGCCTCAGAAGTCAGGCTAATCAATTGAAGGACAAATGTATGTTAGTGGGACTGGAGGCAGGGAGAGTGGGTGCCCAGTCTGAAGGACACAGTACTCAGAGTCTCTTTAAGATACAAGCCTACTCTGTTCAGGCCCTCTAGCCATTGGAAGAAAGCCGGATATAGAGACATTTCTGAGTAATATCAAGAATCAATTTTTTTTTTGCTTCGATACTAGTGAAAACTAGTCAAACACAGTCCATCCAAATCTGGACATGAGACAGACCAGACCTGAGCAGACAAGCAAGAAAGCAACCAATCACAAGTAAACACAGGAGGCTGTAAAAGGAGACTGTTCTTTTCTTTCCCGGCCACCCAGACCCAAATAATCACACCAAAAACCATATTAATCACAGCACTGTTTGGCCAATGGCTCAGGCATACTCCTACCTAGCTCTTACATCTTAAATTAACCCATTACTATTAATCTGTGTATCACCACAAGGCTGTAACTTACTGGTGAGTTTCTGGCGTCCTTCTCCTTCAGCAGCTACATGGTGTCTCCCTGACTCTGCTTTCTTTCTCCCTGCACTCAGTTTAGTTTTTCCCCCTAGCTCTATTCTGCCTTGCCATAGGCCAGAGCAGATTCTTTATTAACCAGTGGTAATAAGATGTATTTACAGCATACAGAAGGAAATCCCACATCAAGAGGTCTCATGAGAAGCCATCTCTGATGGTTTTGTTCTCAGACTTACTGCTTTCATAACTGTAAAAACAAATGTCTAATGCTTAAGACACCTGGCCCGTGACACGGAAATTACAGTAGACTATAATGGGGCAAATGAACCACTTCTGCCTTTTAACAAACTGGGAAGGATTTCCTCTATCCAAGGAGAAGAGAGAAGACATTACCAAAAGGAAAGAAAGGGCAGTGGATGCATTTAAGATGCATTTGATGATGAGAGGAAATTTAAAACAGCCTGCTGACCGCTCACTATGTTCTCTGTCCTGCACACATATACATCCCTTGTTTTTGTAGGTCTTTGAGGAAATCCAAAGCTTGGCATGTTGATACAAGCCTATAATCTCAGATTCACCTAAGACTTCAAGCCATCCTAATTCATCTTCGCTGAGAATTTATGGGCCGGTCTCTAGATGAGTTCCAGAGTCAATCTGTGCCTAAACCAGTCCAGGCTTCTAGATCAGAGCCTGTGAAGACTCAGTAAGAAAGCTAACCTCTGCCTTAAGGAGCGAAGCCTCTAGGGAAGTCATGCCCAGGTGTGTAGAATCACGGCAGAGCTTTCCAAGCATGAGGGGAACTAAAGAAGGAGCTCCAAAAGGGAAGGGGATAAGTGAGTTCAGAGGCACGGTAGGAGTATTGACCTTGAGGAGCCATTTTAAGGGAGAATGAAAAGTAGCAAAAAGCAGAAAAGCCAAGTAGGAGGCTTAGCTCTGTCTCCCAGAGCCAAGGGACAATGAGTAAAGGGAGTTTCTAGGAAAGCTGGCAAGGTCACTGCAGGTACCCAAATCTAAAGTGGCCAAGGAATTAAGCACAGCCAGAGGTAGGACAGGGAAGAGTTCCTCTACAAGGTCAAAGGCCAGATTGTCCAAAGGCTATGACAACTGGCAATTAACAGCTGTGCCTTAGCTTCTGTGATGGAAGGCCAACAAAAGTCTCTACTCAGGATACATACACTGTCGCCTGTTCCCAGAGCGTCGGATAATAAAGCCTGTATTATGCTAGCAACACAGGCATGTATTAAGTACACACTCACACGTGCTACCTAGAGATGCTTCAGAACAGGGTTTATTCTAAACATACTTTCCTCGCTGACTATATTCCAAGTTCTAAACTGAAAGCCTTTGATCCAGTCATGAAGGAAAACATCCCACCCTGAAGAAGACACACTCATGATCAACAAAGAAGCTTCGACGTATACCCCCAAGGACAGATCTGAAAGCTTTCTTGTTTGGTCCAACATCTCTGACACTGATGGTCTCAGAAACATATGTTCTACTTAATGACTTAGCAAGTTACAACAACACAGACAAACCAATTATACAACAATTCGGGAAATACCTTCATCGCTGTTGCATTTTACTTTGGCCCCATATTATATATGAACACTAAATGGTAATGAATGCCAAATGCAGACTTTCTGATTATGAAGTAAATTACAAATTGCTTTTTATTTTTTCAAGAGTTAATTTTTTGCAGAGGGAGCTTTTAAAGTGACATACTTACAACAAATACTTAAATAGTAAGAAAATTGAATGGCATGCTACTTTTGACAAATGGTATCTATTGCAGAAAATAAGGTAATGAGTTTAAAAGATTAACGTAGCGCTCTCTGGGACAGCTTACACTTGTCCCTGATCTCCACTTTGCTTCCCTAAATCGGATCATCGGCCTTTGTAAAAAGAAGCAGAAAATACCACTCAAGTCTGAGTACAGCTGGAAAGATTCATCCCTTCCTTGGGCATAATCCACTTCCACGCATCTGGCGAGCTGGTTGGAGGGGTTTACAGCAAGGATGTAGCTCTCGGCAAGGTTTCTTGGTCCTCCAGTGCTGTGGCCCTCAGACAAGTGAGGGTCACAGCCCTATCCCTAACAGGGAGACATTTGGCTGCCAACCTCCCCAGTCTCATATCCCTAGCGATGTGCTCATGTTTTATTCCCACTTTTCACCTCTCTCACCAAATAATGGGTCTCTGTTTACAAATGTCTCTTCCTTCAATGCAAAATTAAAGCAACATTTTCCAGAACATGTGGCAAGCTTCCAGGCTCCTCTAAGAGATACGATTCGGAGAAGGATGTTGGTTTGGTTGGTTGTATTTCTTTCTGGTTTTGTCTGACTGCTTTGATCCTCCTTTGCTTAAACCAGTTTGACAGGTATGAACTCACGTTAAATTGAGTCTCAATCTAAACAGTTACTTAAACAAACTCCTTCCTTGCACATGGGTATCAAGCAAGAGCTGGTTGTCAAAGAACAGGGCACAGAAAGGATTCCCTTCCCTGGAGGCTCTGGTCCAACTCCAACTGCGTCTCTTCCACCCTTTGCGACTTGGAGAAGTGGAATTTGTCACTGTAGCTATAGTCACCTATCTAGAAACTTAAAAGTCAAACCATCTGGAAGATAAACAGGTTTAAGACAAGGCCAGGCTGTCCCATCTTGTGTCTGTTTTGTTTTCTGTCAGGGACCATTCCCCCTAATAATTACAGATATGTCAGGGACCATTCGCCCTAATATTTACAGAAGGTCATATAAGGCCTTTTAACTTAGAATGCTTAACAGAGCCAGCTAGGAATTTTGACTCTAGGAAATTTACAAAGATAAGGAAGCCACTGCCTCCAGGAAGTTTACAGAGATTCCCCTCTTTAGCATTCCACAAAGG
>JAQHUG010000296.1:1886204-1905988 GCA_028555095.1 Dicrostonyx torquatus
AGCAAGCCCTCATGTTACAGGCATACATACATACATAGATATAATTTACAATAATAAAAATGAATCTTAAAAAAACTTACTTCCCTAGATTGAGGAAAATAGTTAAGCCCAAGAAATTAAAAAGTAATATGACTAGAATGTATGGAACCTTCTAAGAAACATACATACATATATAATTTACAATAATAAAAATGAATCTTAAAAACATTACTTGCCTGGATTCTTGGGGGGCCAAAATTAAGCCCAATAAATTAAAAAGTAGTATGATTAAAATGATTTCAACAGCACAGCCCACTATTGCATGATGAATGTGGAATTATAATAAGCACCCATAGCTTATTTTTAAGGGTTTTTTTTTACAGTGTGTGTGTGTGTGTGTGTGTGTGTGTGTGTGTGTGTGTGAGAGAGAGAGAGAGAGAGAGAGAGAGAGAGAGAGAAAGAGAGAGGGAACATGCATGTAAAATATGTTTCTCATGTGGACATGATAATACAAATTCACAGCGCTTATTACTGAAACATACATTAGATATTGCTCTATTCTATATCTATTTATGATAAATAAAGATGAGTTATTTATTCTTCACAAAAATATAGTGCAGAAATACATGATATGTTAGTGTTACCGATGGGAAAGCTGAGTCCCCAAACCGACAGTTTCCCAAGGAGGTGGAGTGAGCAGAGCAGCAGTATCAGGCCCTGATGGAGCCTGGAGTCATGTCCAAACCCACACTAGCACCTACACAGCATGTAAAATTTTATCCACGAAATGAAACAAGGGTTTTCAAATAAATTCATTGCAGATAGCCCAGAAGATGCTTCAGCAACAAGGGAGTATGACTTAATATAGAAGTATTTGGTATAGGGAGATGGTTCAGTGGTTAAAGTACTTGCCTGAACTCCTGTTTCCAGAACCCAAGTAAAGCAGACACTTGTCCATCTTTATTGCCAGTCCTTCCAAGAGCCAGAAGGGTGGTAGGGATAGGAAGAGTCCCTGGTAACTGACAGGCCAGTCAGCGTGGTGTATTCAGCAGTGGACAACAAAGGAATCCTGTCTCAGACAAGCGGAAAAGCATCCAGTTTTGTCCTCAGGACTACACCACACACACACACACACACACACACACACACACACACACACACACACAGACACACACACACCACATGGGAACACATGTACATACATATTATTCACAAAATAAAATAAACCTGAAGCCTCTAACTCTCACCCTTCATTCATATGACACCGAAGAGAGGTAGCATCGTGCCATTCAAATTCTCATAGCTTTATTAACACTGACAGTTCAGGGGCCTTTGCTAAGATAACAGTTTCCCCCAGCACGTGGGAGCTAAGCAAGCACTCCCTCAGGCTCCCATCAGTCATTCATACCACCAGGTGCTGCGACAGACAGTCATGTCACACCTGCATTGAAACGCTGCTGGAATTTCACAGGTGCAAATTTCTCTACCCACTAGTTTTATAGGGGTGGAAATGAGCTAGGCACGGTTTCAATGTATCTGTGCCCTACATGTTTGTGAACGGATACTTTTTAACTCTGCTCCCATACAATGATCAGGTTAGTATTGGTGCCTCTGCCTAGGCAGCTCCATGCTGTCCAGGGGAGACTTGGGTCTCAGGCCGGCCCAGCTTTGTTCTTTTGTTCTTCACCGCCCCCCCCCACATACACACATGAATGGCTTACAGTCTCCTTCTTCCCCCTCCCTGTAATTCAAGCATCACATCATTCTCTCTTCATTTAAGTGCTTTTCATCTGTGTGCTCTTTCTTTTTCAGCTCAGGAAACTCATTTAATTACACATTTAAATCATTTCCTCTGTTCTCCTTCCTGTTTATTTTTCTTCTGGAATGCCTGGAATTCTCAACTTGGCTCCATTTTCTCCTTGTTGTCAGTCTTGCCCGCCCCCTTCAGTGCCCTGGCAAAACTTTCAAACTTGTCAATAAAAAAACAAAAGGTCAGTTTCATTGCTTGTGTTTCTACTTCTACTCTGAATTGACCTACTTGCTGGCAGGAATTTCCACAATGTCTATTTCTGCCCAAACATAATTTCATCAACAATGATTCTGGAAACTGTTTTATGATAACCTCATTTATCTTTTCCCTTTATTTTTTCATTTTAATACTTTTATTTCCTTTTATATTTTAAATTTTTTATCTCATAGAAGGTTTTTCCTCATTTTCCTGATTCCAGTAGTAAATCTTTTCCACACTTACCATTTTCTTTTGGTATCTTTTAAATGATGTTCTACCTCCGTTATCTGAATATATTTAACTATATTTCAACATGTCTCTCCTTTAAAAATAAAAGATATGTCCAGGCCCAATTGTAGTCCTATACTATTTGTATTTTGATAAATAAATCTTGCCTGAAGACCAGAGGCATAGCTAAAGTCACTAGAGGTCAGGTAACGGCGGAACACATCTTTAATCCCAGGATTTGGGAGACAGAATGAGATGGATCTCTGTGAGTTCAAAACCACCCTGGGCTACAATGCAGAAACAAGTACAGGTGGTGGTGCCTCACCTTTAATCCCAGCACTAGGGAGTCACACTTTAAATCCCAGCACCAGAGAAAATATAAAATGGGAGGAGATAGAGGCTTAGGCCGATTAGTCTGCAGTCACCCAGCTTTGATAGAGGTAAGACTTCTCTAATAGCTTGGCTGCTTTGCTTTTCTGGTTTTCGGGTTGAACCCCAATATCTCTGTGGTGTTTATTATTCATGCCACAGCACAACATCTAAAGAATAGGATGTAAGTATAAACTTCTTCATTCATTTGGTGCTTAGTCGAATTGTTTCTCAGGAACGATAGATAGATAGATAGATAGATAGATAGATAGATAGATAGATAGATAGATAGATAGATGATAGATAGATGATAGATAGATAGATGAGAGAGATGCATACCTATGTATGTATGCAAAATGGAGGTGCATAGATATTCTAAGCTAACTTTCCTCTTTTAAAAGAAATTACTCTTCAGTGGGATGCATCTTCCCAACCTTGGTCTTTGGTTCTCTAACTATACCCAAGTGTGTGATAACACACAATGCAGTTGGATTCCCCATCTGTTTTCACCCACCATCAGTTGCCACTGCATCCTTCCTTTATGTTACATGATTTCCTAAGAATTGTTACCTGAAGTTCAAAGACAAACTCATTTTCCTTAAACTTAAGTAAGACCTGGGTTCCTTATGACATTGGGGCAGCTTCAGGACTGTTTGATGAATAAATGTAGGAGACTGCCTGTTTGTTTCCCGACCACCCAGACTCCCGAAATAATCACACAGAAACTATACTATTTGCATTATATTTTTGGCCAATAGCGTAAGTGTATTGCTCGCTAGCTCTTACATCTAGAATTAACCCATTTCCATTATTTTATATTTTTCTAAGAGGCTCATGGCCTACCTGCAAGGTTCTAGTTGGCAGCTTGCGTCCTTCCCCCTTGGCAGCTACATGGTGTCTTGTGATTCGGCCTTCTTGCTCTCAGCATTCACTTTAGTTCCCCCCCCCCCACCTAACTCTGTTCTGCCATGCTATAGGTCAACCACAGTTTCTTTATTCATTAACCAATAAAGCAACACATAGGCAGAATGACTTTCCCCACCAAATAAAAGTTTTAGTTTATATGTCGATAGATGATGGAAAATTGTGAAGACTGCCAGGACACTACATGAATTTATCAAGAAGATGCGAACAAATGTCCCTTCAGTCCAGCAAGACTGGTGACAAAAACATAGAAACTCTTCCACCAATCTCTAGTGAGTTTACTGGGGCTGTGGGAAAATGGGTGACTCACACACACCTCGATTGCTGAAAGCCCACCCCAGCATGGGTGACAGCTCACAAAAGCTACAACCCTGGAACTTCATTGCCTGAGCTGTAGACTGCTCCACCAAAGAGTCTCCCCTCTCCCGGGGAGTAGTCACTGCTTATAAAACCTTGGGGAGGCAACTCAGGAGGCCTGTTAGCTTTGCTACCTCCTGGTAAGAGGAGTGTTTTGAAGTTGAGGACGAAACTACACAACACAGGAGAATGTTCAGGACCATGGTTAGTATAACTCAGCCTCTATCTGCTAGCTTTTATACTTGCTAGAGTTGCTCCTGATTCTGGCGTGAGGTGAGCAAGTCACTCTTTGGTTTAAACCACAGTACACATTCATGTCTTAGTGGAGATGCTCTAGCTTCACATCATGGAGCTGAGGATGAAGGAGTGGACAGCCGCACTACAGTGCTCCTGGACCAGCGAGCTTCACTGGAAAGCACAGGGGAGCATTGCTGGACGAACTTTTAGCACTGGCCCAGGGGGATACTGATTATCAGCAGAGGCTTTGACCCAGACACAGTTGCTTTTTAAAAAATAAAATCTCTAATATCAGACAAAGGAACTAAGAAGTTAAAAATAAATGCTGCAACCCAAGATTATAGAATTTAAAAATTTTAGAAAACAAGGCCGTATACTGATGAAGCAATTCAGTATGAGCTTTGCTAGGAGATGCTGTGCTGCCTTTTGCTTCAGAGGGAGCTCAGGTCATGCACTTTTGTGTAGTTACAGGGAAGCAATTGGTTGAGTTTAGGAAGCAGGCTTGCTATAGCTTAGAGCTGGCCTTTTAGTAACTTTATGCAACATCTAAATGCTAGCAAAAGTATGACCCTAGATAGTTGAATAAGATATTTCTAGGCAGTAAAAGTACCTAAGTGCTTCAGATGGAAAGTGGTCCATCTAGAAAAAGGGCCATTTCTGTATAAATTCAACCTTGGAGTAAACAGTTTACACGGGCATACCTTCAACCTTCTTCACAGTAAATACGGTTGGGTACTCTGCACCTCGTTGCCTCAACAGGTTAGCGTACACCCTGCTTCTTTCTCTAGTCCTTGAGTTTGCTTTCCCATACCAGCCAAGCTAAGCATACGCTGTAATTAAGAGAATAATGCAGGAACTGAGGGGACAAAATAGAAATTGAAACCTAATTAAGATTAAGTAAAATTAGTTTTTCTTAATCGACACATACACCAGCCTGAGTGCATAAGCTTATTAGTTCTATTGATGGGAATTCGTAAGAGCTTAAAAGGTCTCTATTAAGAGTCTGTCCTTAAGAATGTTGCTCATTATCAATCCAAGCATGCGGTGATACATCCTAAAGAAGATCTCCTTCTCGCTGGCTGTAGACACTTTGAACAGTCGATCATCTCCCAACATGGCTAAATGGAGTGAGTGCTCAGATGAAGGTGAACCAGGAGACAGACACGAATGCCACGGTGCACATCACCTCCTCTCCCCACTGTAAGGGCCTCCAAGACAGCTTCCACGGGGATGAAAGTTGAAGGTCTTTGTGCAAATTTTAAGCTTTTGTACTCTGTTAGCTACTGCAGGAACAAGCTGTAGTCTTTCTCATAACAAATGACCATTTTCTTCTCAAGGCCATTCTGAAGAACATTCAAATCATTCACGTGCTCATCTGCCTTGAACACTTTTGTTCTTCATGAGATCTGATATGAAACAGAACCACATGTGAAAATGCAATCATCAGCCTAATAAACTATTTTTATGTGTTTTGTCCACTGCTATCTCCCACAACATTTCACACCCATTGACACACCTAAAATATATGATGTGGGATTCCCCCTGCATGCTATAAATATGTTTTATTACCATTGGCTAATAAAGAAGCTACTTTGGCCTATTTCCAGACAGAATATAGCCAGACTGGAAAAGATATAGAAAGAGAGCAGGCAGAGTCAAGAAGACTCCATGTAGCTGCTGAAGGAGACAAATGCCAGGACCTCACCAGTAGGCTACAGCCCCGTGGTGATACATAGGTTAACAGAAATGGGTCAGTTTAAGATGTAAGAGCTACACAGAAGCCTTGCAAGCTTATGGGGGGGAAATGATATCAATTTTTCAAAATAATACCATTTCTTTAAAATCTGGTGCCTTAAAAAATCAGATTTTTAGGCTTTCTCGTGCTCAAAGCTGCCAGGATTCCTCTGTGGCTCTTCCCCACACTATCTCAATAAGCTAACCTGTGCATGTAGCACAAGAGAAATCAGAGATCTTGTTTCTTTTCTGCCTGCCTGTAGCAGCTCCAAAAGGGAGGGCAGAAAGAGGCAGGTCATGTTAGGACCATCAGTGGGAAGGCAAGAGGTGAGAATACTTGATGCTTAGACACTAGGTGAGCTGTGCATTTTAAAATATCTAAAGCAGACATTGGGATCTCTGTCTCTCAGAGGAAAGATCTGGACACTTTAAAGAGTGTGACATCCAAAAGAGTTATCTACAAAGAATGGGCACGGAGGGGATTCTACGAAAGGATACACAAAGAGTAGAGAGAAAAGCAGAATATGGTCAGCTAAGGAGCATTTAGGTAAATGCTATTTGCTTAAGAGCCCTCTGTAGATGCCTCCGGTCAAGTGTCAGGTACAATCTATTTGCCTGAATCTATTTTGATTCTACAGATTAAGGAGGCAGGCATATAATGGGGAAGGAGAGGCCCTGGCTCTTCTCTCAGACCTGGTATCTTCTGCCTGAGTTCTCTGCACCAGATCCATCTACTCCTAGGTAATCTGTAAAGGCCAGGTGATGCAAACATCAATCCGTGGTTGATTTTAAATGGTTGGTAACAAGAAGCTGGCATGCTATGGATCACTTCAAATTCCGATTTAACCCATGGACCAAAGTGACAGCTCTCAGGGCAAAGGAAGAGCATAATCAAATGACTAGAAGCAAAATTTCTTCGTGAGGCTGTCATAGGCCAATAAGTTTGTGAGGTAAGAGTCCCAATGTTTTAATCAACTGTGGGAGTAAATAGTCAAAGTCCAGAGGAACGAGCCGCTAGCCAGTGTCTCCCCTTTCTCTACTCACCTCTCTAAATAAAAAACATTTTCTTACTCTCCAAGATGGGAATTGACCACTAAAGGCAAGTTGTTCACTTCTGTGTGTATTTCTGATACAATCATGGCATCAGGCCCAAACTCAGAAAGACGAGATGCAAACTTGGTTTTGGTTTTGGTTTTGGCTTCTTTTAACAATGAACTCAAGTCTTTATTTGGAATATATATCTTACTGGTGAGGTTGCAGACTCCAGAACCCCGATGACACACAATTCAGGACTCTTCCTAGAGCTGCTCTGCCAGAGCTTCTGAGCAAGTGAAGGCCAAGACTGAGAAATGCAGGGCCATCACCTGAACTTGTACTCCCTGGAAACCGGCCAACCTCAGCTCTTCGGTGGTAGAGTTACAGACACCCTTGTGTAGGGTGATTCTTCTCTGAAAAACCTTCTTACCTCCATGTCACAGCACACAGTCAACCTATGACCGGGAATGAGAGACCCCTATGGGATTATTTATGATCCATGTCTACACACGTCAACAGAACCCCCTCGCCTGCCACAGAAGGAGGACAGGAAACCAGAAATTTTTCATTTCTATGCTCTACACACAGGAAGTAAGAAAAAGGTCTCCTTGATTCTCAGATTACCTAAAGCTCCTGAAATTTCAAATGGGCCCTGTCTTGTTCTAGGCCCTTTCTCAAATTCCTACCAGTATCTAAGCTTTATCTCCCAAATTTGACTCTTTCCCCATGAAAATTCCAGAGAGTGTTCATCAAAACAGGGCAAGGGAATAAAGAGAAAGAGGTGTGCTGTTTTCCCCTCATCGATAATTGCGGCGAGCCCCGACCAGCGGGAAGAAAGCCACCGACACAGGATCCTTCTCCGATCACGGTTTATTGAAGCGCTGCTTGGTTGAGGGAGAGCTGGAGGTGAGGGGCCCCGAGTGCGGTAGGCTGCCGGCTTATATACAGGAGGTGTAGGCGTGCCCTGTGTGTGGTACGCTAGGCAGACGGGGATTGGTGCATTGCTGTTGCTGGGCAGATCGGGCAAGAACAAGAGCGCTGACGAGCCGTTAACCGATAATGTCATGCACATCTGCATGGTTGCACTTCTAGAGCCAACAGAGATTCTAGTTCTTTGCTCTGCAGCAAATCTCTCGGAGCATCTCTTAGAGTTTATTGGTTAATAGCATAAACTTCCATCCTTCCTTGAGCAGCAACTTTCTCCCAGATAGATAGAAAACATTTCATCTTAGGTTCAAGCTTCTGAAGACCCAGGATGATCTTAAGGAAGGTGAACTGTCCCATGCTTATGCGAGGCTCATTAAGACTCAAAAAGTAAACAACTCAAAAGATTCAAGGAGTTCATGAACCTGAGCTGATGCACTAAGCCACTACCTCTTCGAACTTAAGTAATCAAGAACTGCTGGGGGATGCTCTCAAATGTTTTGTGTTACCTGGAAGAGGGTCAGACCAGATGGACTACCTGGAGAAGGCTCAGGCTAACTGAGCTATAAAAGATGCACTCAGCCCTACTGAGTTGTCTGTTTGTGCCAGAATTTCAGCTTTCATGACCCATGCTGGGATGATGCAGCTGCCATTGAGTAATCTCTGCTCCTGTAAATGATCCCTCACCTGTAATAGTATAGTATATATGCTATAATACTATAATAACTATGATAAAACTCATTGATTTACTCAATTGGATTTTGGTGCTGCCCCTATTTTGGTCTGTTGTCAGTTCCTTATTTGGGATGAGTTAATGTTTGCTGATGTCACTCAAGGAATGGTGTCACAGAGTATGTTCTTCGTAATCAAATGCTGGATAAGCGTCAGTAAAGTGCTTCACTTCAGGCTGAGGTGTCTTCCTGAAATATAGATTAATAAGATGAGTGCTGTTTCCCTACCAGCCTCTTTGTAAGCCCACTTGCTAATGGCCTAATATTCAGAAGTGTTCTTGGTAATTAAGTTGACTATTTGTTAATTATCTGGATCTCCTAATAATGCCTGGGATGCCACATTCATAAAAAAAAAAGTCTGGGTATCTGCAGCTCTTTATTACAGAACAATAAAGCCATTATAGATTAGGATAAATCATTTTCAAAATATAAGACTATTTGTTAATAGTACTCAACCACATTTGGAAATGGAATATGACCAAAATCCATTATACAGCTTTCTCAAAGAATTAGTAAAAATCACATACTAAAGAAAGAAATTTATTATCTGTAATTAGATTAGTATCTAAATAGTACCAATAGACAAGATACAATTCATTTCTGTTGCATAAACCAATCAATGACTCTGCGTGATAGTATTAATAGGAAATAATATCTAAACAACATGATATTCTTACTCTTATTACATATCATAAGAATATGCTATTTTAATTTTGTTTTCTTTGTGAAGTTCCAACAATTTGAATTGTTTCCCTTTATACACATACAAGATAGTGCAATACCCAGTAGACATAACACTGGCCAACAACATAACCTTAAAAGAATGGGACAGAGATCTGTCAGTTAGGGATATACCAGCAGTTTCAGGTATTCCCAAGGACAGTGAGCTCACACGTGACTGTGGCAGGGTACTAATCTACTGTAACTGTTCTGCCTGTGATAAAGGAGGAGTTTCTTTTCATTTCCCTCAAAGTGTCACTAGTATTAGAATTAATGCTCATAGCTGATCCAACACTTACTTGCCCCGAATCACGTTTTACCACTGCTTTATACTATTATTTAGCGACAGGGAGTCTCTCAACTGTTTTACTCATTATAAAGAACAAAAGTAGAGACTATGAAGATAGCTCAGTAGATTAAAGTGTGCAAGCATGGCATTCTGAATTCGGATCTCCAGCATATATGTCAAAGTCTAGGAAGAGAGTGTACTACTCTTGAACCCTAGTACTGCTGGAACAGAATCAAACAAACCCTGGCAATTCCCTGTCCAGCAGGCTTGCTTCAAACAGCGAACTCCAGGTTCAGTCAGAGATCCTGTCCCCAAATATACAGTGGAAAGTAACTGAGGAAGATGCCCATTGTTCACCTCCGACCTCCCCATGAACACAAAGAGGCCAGCACTTCCATTTACTTATATACACACTCAGACACACACAGGGATGCACATTCACCCACACGGGTGCACAGTCACCTACCTGTGTACACATTCACACACGCACTGGGATGCTCAGTCACCTACACATGTACACACTTAGACACCACACACACAACACATATGCAGGCACGAAAAATGCAAGCAATTAGAATAAATACAACTGAAAGATTCCCTCTGGGAACAGCCTCGTAGGGAAATAGCAAAATGACCTCGTTGAGTTCAGAATGAAAGGATTCCTTGTCTGGAACGTTTGAACGCACAATGAAGCTCTGAAACTCATTAGATCGCCAAGTAAATCAAACCTAAGCTGAAATAGTGATTCAGTTCCGTAACTTAGCTTCCTTTCTTTTTTTCTCGAAGACGCCTAATACACTAAAACCACAGAAAATATAAATGCTACTACGATATATCTCACTACTGTTCTGTTGTTAAAGAAGTCACTTAAAAAGCAATCTTTATCTAGCAAACTCATTAACAGAGCATTCATTTCACGGTAGATTTTCCATTTATGTAATTTGACACTATGAACATATACACACATGCCAAAGATGCTTAAAGCTAGGATTTGTTACTCTAACTTTCTATAAAGAGAGCATATTGATTTGCAATTTAAGTGCATAGGCAACTGGCTAGCTTTCTAATAAATTTAATATCCACCAAGAGTTTCTACCCTAGAGCTAGACAATCTCACCTTTCAGAATTAGGTACTTAGAATGATTTGTACATGTATAAAGCAAAAACAAAATAAAAATACTTAAACGGTTTTGGCGGTTGTTCTTCATTTATGTGTATTTTAAATGATGTCATTGAAAATATAATTTTAAATCTTGTTGAACAGATTGGTAAAGATTAATCATTGATAATGAAAACTGATTTGAAAAAAAGGAGAAGATACCACAGAAAGAGAAAACTATGTATCCATAAGAGAGACACAGGATAAATATGGGTACCATTCTCTTATTGTTTTGAAAGAATGGAGGGAAAAATGATTGACATTTAGACATTAACTAGAATTATTTCTTGAGTCAAACAATGGAAGTTCTCACTTTCCTATAAGAGAATGATATGTCTAGCTGGGCACTATGAATTCCATGCATAATTTTAGTTTCTATGAAGTAACCATTCTTACACAGGGGAACATGTAAACCCCACCCCTAATTTACTAACAATAGTTAATGACAGATGCTCATTAAACTCCCACATAAACCATCTCCCCACAGTCCCATCACAGCTCCCACCAAAGGGGATTTCTGTCCCTCCCATAAAAAAAGAACAAACAAAGAAATGTGGATATTTTTTAGAAAATATGAAGTCATAACTCCAAGGAGAAAGTGTAAAAAATAAGGTATAAAACAAATCCCTAGGGCCCCAGATTCCTAGGTCCAACCGCCTTATTGTTTACTGGTGGTTATATTTAAAATAAAAGACAGGAAGCGAGAATGCCAAAGTTCTGTGTTATGCAGGAAGCTAACATGTTTGAAACTCCATTCAAATTTCAAAATATAGTTCACATGCATAAAGAACGTGTATGGCTTATTATGGAAACTGGACCTGTGGCAACATGCATGTTAAACTAAAGAGCTGAGGTCCCTTGACCTGTGGTAGCATCACTAAACAACGATCTCTCAAAGACTCTAAACAGCCTTCCGCTTGTTAATGTGTTTGACACCTCCACAAGGTGCATAGGCTCTGATTACTTCCAACCTGTGGAAAGGAAAATGGAGGCACAGTTCAACAGCCCATGGAAATGGACAACAAACGAGGCTTCCACTATACACCAATTAGAGATGAACTGGGTTCCAGTTCGGGTTTCCAGCTACTCAGGAAGCTGAGGCAGGCAGGAAGAGGGTTCCCTGGACTTCAGAGCGAGTTCAAGGCCAGCCTGCACAACTTAGTGAGACACTGTCCCAACCTACATAGTTCAAAGCAGCCTGGGGATGCATCCCAGTGTGGGAGTGTTTGCCTGGCATGTCAAATGTTGAGACATAACCAAGGGCTTGCTCAAGCCACAGCAGGGGCACTCACCTTAGAGTCACTATATTCATTACCAATCCATTCCTATCCCCCTTCTCCCCATGATAGGGATAATCACATCTTTTATGTAGAAATGGTTTGTTTTTATCTCTCATTTTGACATTAGAAAGATACAAGACTTTAGCTTTAAGCTAGGTTATAAATTCCTTGAAACGGATAACTATATTTTCATTCCTCAGGAACCAATGAGTTTTCAAGGTTCTTGGTAGAAACCCTGAACCAGTAACAGTTTAGCATCTTTTGAAAACCCTTAAAGAGCATCCAGACAGCTCCATCCAACTATACACGATGGACATCGGCCCCCATGAGTGCCAATACAAGGTCTGACTGAACCTGAACTGAGTAGGAAAGGAGACTCCATGTTTCCTTCCCATATCCCACATCTCACCCTTCAGTCCACCATACTACTTCGGTTTGTTTCTGTGTCCCCCTACAGTTCTTTTCCTAGACTCACAAGAGCAAAGGGACAGCAAAGGGAAGGTCACAATAACTTGATGTTACCAGTCCTGTATGCGAGGCCTCTCACTGTACGGACTGAGGAGGAATTTCAAGGTAAGCCTCAGAGAATGACACTTCTTAACACCTTCAAAGAGACATGGTGCTCTCAGAACCGGCTCATTAACCACATCCAAACCCTGTCCACCTTGCAGTTCTTCTCGCCAGAGGCAGAATGCTGGCTCTGAGGAGACACATTTCTAACACATACTGTGTGTCTGTGGCCCAACACTGCCTGGCTTCTGTCTTCAAACTTCTACCTGGGTACTGGTGGCCATGAGTCTTGGATACACATTTTGCTCATCAGTACCTGATGGTAAATGCACCACTGACTTCAGTACTGAAAATTCAATAATTTAAATTAGCTATTTATTTAATTTCTTTCTTTGGTGGTGTGTCCACCACTCTGTTCTTATCATCCTTTCTTTGAGGGATGGTTTTTTCTCCAATATCCCATGTTTTTCTGACCTACCACCTGGTATGCAGCATTAAGTAGGATCCCAGTGTTTTCTTACCACATATGAGGTTTATCATGTTACTTTAAAGAAGAGTAAATATTTGATCTATTACCTCATCTCTTTATTAGACATAGTCTCAGTTTACCTTTAATCCCTAAATACCCTGCATTTTATACCCAGGCTCCCAAGCAATGTAACCATGACATTCTTCAAAATGAATACAAATGATCAATGTTGGGATGTACTAAAAATGAACACAGTGTATTGATTTGGTGTAATGAATTTCTTAAAAGTATATAAGTGAAATTTTCCACAAAATAGGCCCCACTTCCAACAGCCGAACAGCCGGCTCCACTTTGGAAAAGCTCAAAACCCTATATTTCCCTGTCTGCTCTCTTGGCTACAGAAGTGACCACGAGTAGATTTAAGGGGTGACTGCTGCATTAAGGGAAGGACTCTCCAGAAAAGAAATAGTTGTCTGATGACAGCAGAAAGAACTTGAGTGCTGGCCTGCCATATAGACCCGGGTCAAGTCCAGTCATCCACATGTCAGGTGCACGATTATTCAAAATGCCCAGTGTTGAGTGGAGACTGTAGCAGCAAGTCCAGACTGCACCCAGCATCTTCAAGCTCGGTGTCTCCTCTTTCTGTTAGCATTTGCTTGTGTGTGGGCCCAAAAGGGCAGCTAATGTGGAAAGTGTCAGTAATTGCGCTAGTCACAATACTTGTAGAATAAGAAAGGACACCAACTCTGTACAGGCAGAAATGGTACAAATATAAAAAGACGTTATTTTCTAAGTACAAACAGATAAATGAGATATGTGTCAAAACCTGGCTGCCCCATAGTGAGAGAACCGTTAATGATCACATCACTGTTGGATAGAAGACCTTCACTCAAAGTCATGGCTGTGAGTATCTAAAGACATCAAAATTGTTGACATATGGTAAGTGAAAGAAGATTCCTCTCCTAGAATTACAGAACGTTCCTGCCTTCTTTATGTATTTTTTTCAAAATCTTCTAGAATATATTTAGTGCTGTGGTTGAACTGAGAGCCTCATACACACTCAGTAGGTAGTTTACACTATCCCATGTCTATTACCTTTTATAATTATAAAAGAACATCCTAAGAACCTTTAAAAACCCAGTGTCATACAAATTTTATTGGATTGAGGGCTAAGGAAATGCATACACATGTTATATATATTGATATTGATATTCATGTATATATATGTACATTCTATTGGTTGAGCACTTGCTTGGCATACACAAAGCCTTCGGCTCAACCACTAGCACCACACATAGTTTTAATTTTGGTAAGTTTTTTTGTGGCTTTCTCATTTGTAGATATTTTTTCAGAGACTTTCCAGGAAATCCCTATCCCACTGTAAAAACAGGACCAACAGACTTTTCTTTCTGTAATACAAATGTGTTTATATTTCTTTCCCCATCCTTATCCTGACCTCAACCCCCATCCTCATTATTCCCATTTCACCTGTGTTCTACTGTCCCCACTCCCTCATTTTTCTTTTGCCTCCCCATCAATGAATCCTTTCTACTCTATTAAACTTCAAAATGAATACATATAAAATGCACAAATCTAAAAATTTGAAACTAAACTCCCCATATAAGAACATTTGCTAGCCAAGCAGCGGTGGCTCTTGCCTTTAATCCCAGCACTCGTGAGACTGAAACAAGCAGATCTCTGTGAGTTTGAGGCCAGCCTGGTCTACAGAGTGAGTTGCAGGATAGGCTCCACAGCTATAGAGAAACATTGTCTCAAAAAAAAATAAATAAAAACAAAAAACTGTGCTATCTTTGCTATCTTTGAATTGTACTCATCCTAGAAGCCATAGATGGACAATTTTTTTTTAAAAAAAAGTTTTTATGTGGGATAGCTCCCCTCAGGTTGTTAGTTGGAGGTGTCCTGGAGAACCTCAAAACTATACAGCCTATTGTTATTGCCCTGGGTTGCCTAGAAGAAATTGATTATAAGACCTTAGTGGTGAAGATACCATATACATTCATCATAAGACATGGAGAAATCAAGTCAGCACTAGCCAGGAAGCATCCTCCCTGCTGACTAGCTAGTACTAGCAGATACAATTCAGGCTACTGGGGGGACAGAAGCTCATCAATACTTTTACCCAGAAGTGAACTGCAATAATGACACATAACAAGGTATGACCATGGGTACAACAAAAACACAAATGTTATGGGGCTAACCAATTGCCTTCTGATTGGATTTCAGGTCCAACTCACAGGAAGAAGTACATGCTTAGTGCTGCGAATCTGGGCAAGAACCAATGTTTGGGATCTCTTGGGCCCCAGGACCAAACCTATATTTTATTTTAATAAATGGACATAGGGTCAAAGTGTACTCTAAATTTATAATCTTCCTACCCATAGTTTAGTGAAGCTTTCAGACCTCATCAGAGAAGTTTCTTTGTACATAGAACGGTATTTAATGAGGAACATCACAACTTGTTAAAGTACAAAGAATCAGAGTCTGAGTAACCTTCAGCCACAGGTGGGGCATCAGTGTGCACCCCAGCTCCAAGACTCAGGGACCATTGTGAAAGAGGGGATGAAAAGATTGTAAGAGCAGGAAGTCAGGGAATAATGGAGTGGACAGCATATTTTGGACATGATAGGTCATGAAGTCACAGCAGCAGCAGTTGTCAGCTTAAGACCCGAACAAGATCAAGCCAGTCAAGTGTCTAACATGAAGTAGGAAGAGGGTTCATGAGCCCTCACCCCTAGCTGATGAGCTATGGACAGTTGATGGCTTCTGAGAGAGGAAGAATCAGGTTAGTTTAAGGGTATGGATCCTGGTGGGTGGAGCAGCCTCCAGTAGCTGGGTTCAAATCTTAACAGTACATGAATAGCACAAACTAGAGACAATGAGTTATTTGAGAAAAAAAAAGGACACATAGTTGGAATAGGAAGGTGGAACTGTTAGGAGTTATAGGAAAGAATTAGAAGTAAATATAACCAAAATGCATTGTATACTGTTCTCAAAGAATTAAAAAAATATTTAAATGTATGTGTATGTGAATATATACACACATGAGCATATATTTTCAGTGATATCTATTTTCTATTTGAAAACCCCTTCAGATTCCTTTATTAGGCATTTCTGACCTCCAGTCATCCCATCTTTGTAAAGTCTCCTTCTTCCCTGTGAATCTTCCCCTTCCCTTCCCCTAACCCCCATTTCTGGCCCCCATGCATCAGGCAATGTGAATTCACACCCTGGCTTCTTTCTTCACCACCCAATATCCCGCCAAATGTCTTACAACTTTTCAAAACCTACATCATTTAATCAACGGGTATTTCATTCTACAGACCAGAGATAATGAGAAGATCTACCTTAAGGGATTGTTGGGGGGATTTAGCAGGTTAAGACAGACAGTAAGCAGTAGAATTACTCAAACAGCAATCCCTTCACTTGAACCCTCAACCTCACCTGGACATTGACTGCACAAGACAAAGAGCTCTGGGCAGCCTTCCCTGCCTGTGCCTGAGGGTAATTTAGTATGTCTATCTGTCTTCTCTACATGATGATGAGGCGTATAGGCCAGGGACAAATTACTGTAGTCTGTTTTGTCCTTGTTTCTGATTCATAGTGGTTTCCCATGAATTCTCCTCAAACTGAAAATACTGAAGTAAAACAACCACAGACACTGGCTTTTGATTTGAGATATCAAATGACCTGAGAGTAGGATTAAGGTGCCCCTCGATAATGATGCTAACTGTGGTAGGGGTGACACTAGCATCCAGGCTCTGGCATTCTTGTTTGAAGTCCTCACTTGCTCTCTGAAGGATTTATTGGTAAGCTCTGCACAGCATATAGAATGGAGTTGAAAATTTTTCAGTAAGCAAAATCCAACAGAGAACAAGGAAGTGATCATAGGCAGAAGGAGAGTGTCAACACACTGCTTGCTGTTTTGGTGCAGGTTCCTGGGCATCCTTGTTCATGAGACTTTTTTTCTCTGCCTTTGTGAACATCCCAAAGGTTTCTGCTGTACAAGTTAGCCAGACAAGCTAGCACAAATGAACCAAAGGTTTCCATAACAACGCACGATGGAACTTCCAAACAATAGGATTCCTATGAAAGCAAATATGTGTAGCAGAGTGCCCACCTGTGTATGGAAGTCCTTTTCACAGGCTTAGGTGGGGTAAGATGCCAACCCATGCTGAGCTTGGTAATGTACCACCCGCCTTTAGAAACCTGCTTCAGCTGTGAAATGTGGGGCAAAATCCCACTTCCGGGAGAGCTAAGCACAATAAATAATTAATGGCGATAAGCACCCTGCTAATATAAATGCAAATGCTGATCACTGAGCCTGCTCAATTTACATGCAAATGTCTTTTTTAAATCTATCAATAGTCGAAAATCAATAGTGTTAGTGATGAGAAAGTGATTTCCAAAGCTTTTAATTTTTTTTTTTTTTAATGATGACAAAAAGAAAAATCAGTAAAAGCAGTTCTTCTGGCTCCCTAATCCCCTAAGGCCACAGCCCAGGTTTGGGAATCAGAATCTTCAAGTAGATGCTGATTCATTCTATGACCTCGGGCAGTGCATCTGTGTCCTTGTTTCCTTAGAATGTCCAGAGCCAGGGAGACTTAGAGGTCATCTAGACCTGAGCAGATGAGGGACACCCTGTGCCAGCGTACTTCCAGGGAAAGGATCCCACAATGTCCAACTAGTTAAAGCCTCAGATTCCCAAGTTCTTATGTCCTCCTGGTTCCAAGAAGCCTGTTTTCTTTATCTGAGGTTGACAGACCAAAACCACTAGTCATCTCCCCAAAGAAATGTCTGTGTGGATTCATCAGTTTGTACCACTTTACATAACAAAGGGGTCAAGTCAGGACACAGGCCGCATGGTGACTATTTGACCGTGAAGCTAGAATGATGGAGCATTAGCTGTGTGGTGCATTCTATGATAAGTCATTCCTTTATTGTATGATCAAGACAGAGTGACCATTATTGTTTCATTTCTGTTAAGTATTGCAGGGTGCTGGGCACATCTTAACACCAATAAATGGCACAGCCATCTTTTAACTCACTCCTCAGATAAAGACACTTAGACTGAGCCAGCATACAGAAACCTCACAATGGGCTGATAGTCTTCATTCTGGTTAAGAAATTTCAATTTCAGAATACACACACACAGGCACACAGGCACACAGACACACAGGCATATGCACACAAATGTGCACGTGCACACACACCCATAAAGATTCAAGCTTAAAATGAAACTCTACCTCCATGATTGGAAATGAAGACAATTCTCTGTGGAAGAAAACTCTAACCCCATGAATGGAAATGAAGACAGGTTTCTATGGAATCTGTTAAATCAGAAGATCAACCGATATCATCAGACGAGACCCTGTAACCACACCATGTAAAACTGGTGATTTTAACTTTAACACACATGGAGATTCTGCTTATAACTGGAAGTTAGTGATGCGCTTCAGAAATGGAGTTACCTTCCAGAGCTTTGGAAGAGACAGACACCCACCTACCCTCCAATTCCGATTACATGTATGGGTTGACCGGTCTTTAAGTGGAGCCCATTGAAAGAGAGCCAACTGTAGGGTTACTGGGGGGGAAAGCTACAGATATGTCAGAGAAGCTGAAATGTCTGACAAGGAGCCAGAGAACACCACTTGGTAGAAACTGTCACCTGTATCAATATGGAGAGGGATTAAAACAATTGTGCTCAATATAAAATCCTACCAACGCATTCAGTCAGAAGTTGCCTGGGCTGGTGCTCCAAATGACAACTGAGAACTCCTTGTCCAGTGGGGCATTCTAGACAGTTTGGGACCTGCAATGAAGACAAAATACAGCCCAGAGGCACTCAGTGTTTTGGCCAAAGCACCTCTCCATTTATTTATTCACCTAGAGTGCCTCTCTTGCTTCACCCTTCCCCTGGCTCGGTGTGATAGTGTGCATTTACTTAACAACAGTTGCTGGTTCTCGAAAACACTCTCTGAAAGGCCAGTGCATAGTGTATAAGAATAAGGTACTTCATAGACTCTTATCCCACTGCTTTGCGGGATGGGAATGACATTAAGAACAGTGATGGCAAGCTCTTCTTTAGGCATTAGGAGCATCATGGAGAACATCCATCCAAAGACCAAGTTTTCTGCTTCTGAAATATGACATCAGGACAGAAGCCTCTGAAAGTTTCCCAACTCCCCTTGCAGATAATCCTCGCCTTTGCTTCTACCAAGGCCAGACAGTTCCGTGAAGTCTTATTCCCTGTTAAGAAGACATAGACTGAATGAATCATTAGCCCTGAACCAACATCACATGTCCCTTCTAATAAACAGAAGCCCTTCTTTCCCAAGAGAGTATTGGCTTCCCCACTGAAGGGCACCCTAACTCTCAGCTTCAGTCGTGTGCTGAAATCATCTATTGTAAAGGAGAAGAAATCAGGAAAAGGCCCTGGTGATTTCCTGCCAAAACTGAGGAACCAATGGTCAGTATGGTGCTTGTAGGATGTGGTCCTCTGAGCAAAACAGTCACCATCTTAACCAGATCGACTCTGCCTGCTTGCAAGACACCATCACAAGCTGTCTTGTTGACAGCTGACTTCCCTCAGAGAATGAGGGGGTAGAGGAGATCACTGGACCCTCCCCTGAGATTCTTGCCCTCTCTCCTGCACATCCTATCCGTTTGTTTCTTTCCTTGGGCTCAGAGGTACTAGCTGATATAGGCAGGGAAAAGTTAACTGAAAGGGAAGACTCATCCACACCACAGCCATCATCCACCTGGGGTGAAGACCTCCCAGTGTGGCTGTAAGCAGTCCCTCATGCAAGTTTT
>JAQHUG010000296.1:1906179-1919239 GCA_028555095.1 Dicrostonyx torquatus
GGAACTAGCTCTTGTAGACCAGGCTGGTCTCGAACTCACAGAGATCTGTCTGCCTCTGCCTCCCGAGTGCTGGGATTAAAGGCGTGAGCCACCACCGCCCGGCTTGTTATTGAGCTCTTAAGAGGAAGGATGGATACTGTTTATATCTCTCTGGGAAGGAATTCTCCAAACAATGACTAGCAATGGCTGAGATTATACCAATCACTACTGATACCCAGTGGCCACATCCCTGTCAACATCATCTGATGTCCCTGACGCCAACCATTTCCATTCACTTGGGAACTCCAGCTTTAAAATTATACTTTCTTCTCTTATGAGGGACCCTATCCAGACAATGAAATAGATATTGCCATGATCTATGATCCACTTTCTCTACCTGATCTGTCTTTAATAAAAACTGGAAGGATTCTCTTTTCTCTCCTTTCCATCGGCCCTGAACAATGGAGAACATTTACATGAGATTAGAAACTGAGAATGGAGAGGTTACAGCATTGATCTTGAGTTACATTTTAATTTCTCCCCGAAGAAACCCTCTTCAAAACTTCAGGTACTGTCAGATATTATCCCTGTCAGGTGTAGGAGTTCTCTAGGGCCTAGTGACATTGCCTCCTGTGGAGGTTTGAAAAAAAAATGGCCTCTAAAGAGAGGGGCACTATTAGGAAGAATGGCCTTGTTGGAGAAAATATATTACTGTGGGGGCAGGCTTTGAGATCTCCTCGGCTCAAGCTTCCCTCAGGGAGACAGTGCGTTGACTTCCTGTTGCCTGTAAGATGTAGCACTCTCAGCTCCAGCCCACGTCTTCCTGCATGCTGCCACACTCCCCATCCTGATGATAATAGGCTGAACCTCTGAAACTGTATGAGATTCACCCCAATTAAATGTTTCCCTTATAAGAATTGCCATGGTCATAGTGTCTCTTCACAGCAATAAAAACTCTAAGACACCTCCGTTGTCTTAAGTTTAGTGGCAGCTGCAGCCCTCCCCTGTTTCTCACCTGAATGCTGAAATAGCTCTGGCTTCTGGAACTCTATCCCCAGTGGAAACACTCTTATCAAATAATCCTCATATTTCCCACTTTGAGGTTGCCATCTGTTTTCTGCCAGAACCATGATAGATGCACCCTGTCTTCAGAAGGGGGTAGGGGCAAGGTTTTCCATTTTGTAACCGCTCTGGAGGCAGATGGAGTAGAAGAAGGACAATTCCCACAGGGACAGGGATGCTGAACAACAGATGTCCAAAAAAGACTTAAAAGGTCAATGGGTACCAGCAACATGAGTGCCCTCAAAGCAACATGTTGGTTCACAGGCAGTGGCTGCTCAGAATTAGAGAAAGTGTTGGAAACACTCATAGCAATTTCATGATGTTGCCAAATTGACCTCTGAAAGAAAATTGACAACACAGGAGGAATTGCCCTCTTTTAAAGACTTCTTCCTAGCAGACAGTCAGAGCAGCCCGGGTAGAAAGCCAAATATAAACATGATAGGGAAATCTTAACACATTCCTTTGTTTTGAGATGCTGAGTTAGAAGTACATGGTTTAGATAATACAAATACAAGTCAATGTGCTCTTTGGACTTACATGGGCACATGGCATGTTTATAATATGTGCCATTCTTTATGTCACTCTTTGTTTAACCATCACAATCAGTCAGAGAATAAGGGGAATCACAGAGAACAAAGAACTGGACTGGGGCACAGTAAGCAGGGGAGATTCTTGCAGCATTGAGAATATGACACCAGATTTTCTATAATGCCTCTCCATTCAAAAAATTGCATTTAAGTTGTTAGCAGCATCAACATTACTCGAATAAATACAAACTCCCCGTGTTTCTATTTTTCTGTGCTCTTCTGGTCTTAATCCCGAGCTGGATCAGCAGACATGTTAAGTATCTCTTGCTTTATACTCTTAGCTGGACCCTCTGTTGTTTTACTTCCGATATTTTTAGGACAGCTGGTTACATCACTTGAAACACTCTGGCAGTGTCCCTAGAAGAAGGAAACACATCTTGTTCAGACAAAAATCACGCACAGTCCAATAGCACACAATGCAGTTCATTCATTGAGCTTCCCGTGGGCTCTGCAGAAATTTCCTGTGTGGCTTCAGAGTGTTTGCCTTGCCCAGCCTCCGGTTGTCTGCAATGAACTGGGGACTTACCCGTGAGCTATAAATTCTTGTTCCATTCAGGGGGATGATGGAAACTAAGAATAAAGTTGCTTCAGAAATAAAGCTGTGACCTGGATGTCATATGATACTGCAGGTTTGCGGCGACGTTTGTGGATAAGCCATTTCTATCTTTACCTAATGAAGGAGAAGCATGTGAGGGAGAGGCACATCGCCGTCACCATTCCTGAGTGGACAAGAATGCACAAAACAATGGGCAGTGGAATTGCAAACCCATCAGTCTGTCATCAGAATACCACACCCCTTGAATTCCATCCCCATGACATCATAATTACCTTACTAGCAAGTGGGTATTTTCTTGATACGTCTCCAATGAGGAGGTTGAAATCCATCAATGGAGTTGTCCAGAGTATTATGATATATATTTAGGCCATTAGTTTTCTTTCCCATGCACAGAGAAATACCTAGGTTTTTTATCATGCTATGATCTATTTTACTTGCTATGTATCTCGGCTAAACTGGGTTCTCATATGGAAATTAGTCACTACACGAAATTTCTTAGCCCTCTTGAGCTGTCTTTTTCTATTCAAAGGATAAAATAGAGAGAAAGCTGGGGGGAGAAATGATTAAGCATGTCGTTCAGAGACCACTTTGCCTAAATTGAATCACAGCTTAAGAATCCCCAGCTGTAAAACCCTGGGAATATTTGTCAGTCTCCCTGTTCTCAAGCAGTCTTGTCTGTGAAGTGAAAATCATAACAGAGGACACCCACAGCCTAGTGAGATGACTCAGTGGGCAAAGTTGCTTGCTGCTAAGGCTGGTGGTCTGAGCTTGATACCCGGGACCCATAGAGCAGAAAGAGAAAACTAACTCCGACAAGTTGTCCTCTGACTTATACCCATCATAAAACCCGTGCACATACAAAGTCAATAAAAAATTAATTTTAAAATATTCTTTTCAAGGCTTCAATGAAAAGTCTTCATTATATACAAAATTCTTAAGACAATGTCTAGCCTATGCTAAGTATTGGATCAGTATCACCTAACCTAAGCCTCCCTCAGATCCCTTCCAGGAAGAAATAACTATACTTTTCTAAAATTAATGAAATAAATTTATCTCTTAAAAGAAAATTGTAGATTAGTGTGAGGTTCACACCAACACAAAGGACGTAAGAAAGCCAGACTTAAGTGTATCATAAGTTCCAGGCCAGCTGCGCTATAAATAAGACCTTGTCTCAAGAGAAACAGAAAATTATAGAAAAATTGGTGATCTCTGGTATTTTCTTCCAGAGGACAAAATGAAATGAGCAAGATAAGCATAGGTAAAACAGGGCGACTTTTACTTAATGTCATTCAACTAAAAATTCATTCTCTACAGAAGAAACTAGGCCCTGTGGCAGTAGGGTAGGGACATTAATCATGTCTACGGACCAACAGAAGTGATGGGAAACAGTCCACCACCATCTAGCACGTGCTTACCTCGGCTGGAGCAATATAGAGTTCTCAATTGCCTTTACTATATGCTGAGATGGCCACCTTTCTTTATTTTCTTCTGAAATGGTTCAGCACTTGAGAGTCCCAACGCCCTAGTCATCTCCTAAATTAAAAATAAAAGTCAAGTATTTTTAAAAACCGACCTAACCTCTGCCTTGTTAATTTCACTATTCTAAATAAGAGATTTCACGAGACTCTTGATCAAAATCTTATGTCATAAACAAAAGTTAATATTAATGAATCAGAGACTAAAACACATATAAGTCTATAAAACTTCTAGTAAATAAGACAGAAAGAAATCTTCCAGAATTTTCTATAAGCAACAAATTCTCATCTGGGCATAGCAGGCACAAGACCCCAGGTTTGGTTGTGAAAAGAAAGTAGAAAAGGAGAATTTAGACTCAATACCAAAAACAAGATCAATAAAAGGAAGAAAGAAATTGAAGCCGAGCGGTTGTGGCACACGCCTTTAATCCCAGCACTCGGGAGGCAGAGGCAAGTGGATCTTTGTGAGTTCAAGACCAGCCTGGTCTACAAGAGCTAGTTCCAGGACAGGCTCCAAAGCTACAAAGAAACCCTGTCTAAAAAAAAAAAAAAAAAAAAAAAAAACAGAAAAGAAAAGAAATTGAGCATCATCAACATTTCAAACTTTTGCTCTAGACCATTAAGAGAATGAGCAGAAATTACAAACCATGTTCAATAAATTGTGCCTTAATGACTCTTGGAATTCAACAACAGCAAAAAAAAAGCCTCCAATAAAAAAGAAAAAGTAGATGATTTGAATAATAATTCACTAAGCAATGAAGCCCATGGAAACAAGCTGGACATTTTTGGGCACGTTATTAATGCCAGTTCTTGGGGGTGAGAGGAGGACCCACAAAATAAAAAGAAGGGACAGGGAAGGGCATTACAAGGTATGTGTTAAGAACGTACAAATCCACCTACGGGTAAAAACCATAATGACACCCATTGTGTCGGTTACTCTTCTCAATGCTGTAACAAAACACATGGCAGAGGCAACTTGAGGAGTAGTTCCAGGGGCCAGTGCATCATTGTGGGGAAGTCATCACGCCTGAGCCCATGGATATGGATTCATTCCACCTTGACCAAAGGTCAAAGAGTTCAGGCCTATTCTTGCTCCTTCAAGATTATTGACAGGAGGTTTGACACAAGGTGTGGCTACTAACAGGATATTTTGACCTAGACTGTGGCTTCTTGACGCTTGGCGTATTGAGAAGGTGATTACTTTGTTTCTTCCTTGTATCTTGGTAAAGAAGTCTTTTGTCTTCCCACTCATCTTTGGATTGGGGTATATAAAGCCTATGAGAAATAAACTTGGGCAGATTCACTGGGTTGCCCTCCTAACTTTATCCTGTGTCTCTTCTTTTGTATTTTGATTTCTTCTACCTTCCATTGCTTGATCCTCATGCTTTTCTCCAAGCCCAGACAAATAAACCAGGCGGGACCTGGGTGATGTTGTCTTCCAGATGCAGGATAAGGCATCATCACAGCAGGATTGGGAGGCAGCTGGTCACATGGCATCCACAGTCAGGAAACAGAGAGACAGAAGCTAATGCTCAACTCACTTTCTCCTTTTTAGTCAGTGTAGGACCACAGCATTTAGAATGGAGCTGCGCATATTTAGGTAAATTATTCTACATTATTAAACCAAGTCTAGAAACTTCCTCAAAGACATACCTTGAGTAATTCTTAATTGTCAAGCTGACAGTTTCAACCATCACATACCCATTACTGTATACACCAGCTAAATGAATTAATTTAAAACACTGAAAGAAAACACATGGGAATAAGGCAATAACAAGCAGAGCAAAGATTGTAGCAACATACATTGTGTGTGTGTGTGTGTGTGTGTGTGTGTGTATTCTAGTATGGTAGGCAGAAAAGCTATCAATAAAAAATTAATAGCTGAGCAAGTTTGATCTCAGACTACTACAAACAAGCCTATTTGAGTGACTGAAATAAAACTTTGTGGCACTAGCCAATACTAAAAGCTAGCAAGGATGTGGAGAAACTGCATCCCTTGTACATACTTGTGTACTGCTGGAATAGAAGACGAGACCACTACCTGGAAGAGTGTGGCTATTTCTTCTAGAACTAAAAATAGATGTGTTGTGCCACCCAGCAGTTTCACTCTTGGCTGCTTATTCTACAGAATTCAAACTTATTTCCATGAAGAAAATTGTTTAATATGATGCCACTAGTGAAAAGTAATATTAATGTATCATTAAAATAGAGAATGATGATAACTGGGCAAGCAAAAAAATAAACAGGAAGAGAAACAGAGAGTTCCAAGAAGAACAGGGCTGAAGTCTTTAGTGTGTCACATCAAAACCAAGACAGCATTGGGAAGAAAAGCAGTTTAGAGCCTGGGTAGGTGACCCAAAGAAGGTAGGACCAGAAAGAAGACAAAGACAGAAGGACAAACCAAAACAACACGGTAAATATCTGGAAAGAACTAATTCTGTTTGGTGTCTGTGGTGGTTTGAGTAGGAATGGCCCCAATGGGCTCATAGACTTAAATGGATGGCCATTAGGGAGTGGATATTTGAGAGGGCTTAGGAGGTGTGGCCTCATGAGAGTATGTGTGACCTTGTTGAAAGAAGTGTGACAATAGGGGGCAGGCTTTGGGGATTCAAAAGCTCAAGCCAGGCCCAGTGTCTTGTTTCTCTTCCTGCTGCCTGTGGATCTGGATGTAGGAACTCTCAAGCTGCATCTCCAGCACCATCCCACTTTGCTTCCTACCATGATGACAAAGGACTAAACCTCTGGAATTGTAAGCAAACCTCAATTAAGTGCTTTCCTTTATAATAATTGCTGTGGTCATGGTGTCTCTTCACAGCAATAGAATGCTGGTTAACACAACATCACAGGATGATCTTAGCAAATCATATACCCAGGCTTCTAACATAAATAATTAGAAGAGATAATAATATCCTTTGGTAACACAATTTATTCTTTTTTTTATTATTTAGTTTGATTTCCACAGGGGACCTTTAAAAACCAAGCTCTTAATTATTCCTTTCACATGAAACAAGGGATGAAGGCACAAATTCAGAGGCAAAGAGTATCATTTTGAAAAGAACCAACTAAACACACTACAGGCTGCTATTCTCACCAATCCCTACTCTCAGAACACCCAGATGTACTTGCTGGATGCTGAGCTGGTTTGAGAATGGTGTGTTCCGAGGCAAAACTGAATCCCAAAAGGAAATGAAATACAAGATGGAGAATGAACTTCTGTGACCTAGATTTCAACCAAGTAAGTTACCTCTCCGAGGTTGCCTTTTTCCATCCATAAAATGGGAATAGTAAAATCCACTGTAAAGAACAACATGGGCATTAAACGAAATATCCTGGGAAAGGCATCTATTATATGCATGGCATATTCCAGGTGCTTTATGAACATTAATTGTTATAACTGTTATGTGTAGTTACCTAAACCAAGTAAGAAAACAAAAGGACAAGATGATGATCAACAAAAGTGGGGGGAGGGGGGAGGCAAATCACTTCTTTCCAAGTAAGATTTTAGGATAAACAGTCCTCGCAGTCAAAAATCTCAGACCTGAACATTCACTTTGCAAGCCCAAACTAAGGAGGCTTTTTCACGGAGACAGAGTGTACCAAAGCAATACTTTATTTGGCTGTACATCTGTTTACGAATCTTCACCGCTGTCTCTGAAAATGAAGAAATATGGCCCTCATTTGGTTTGGATTGTGCATGTCTTTGTAATTTTCACAGAAGTTTCTCTATCCTTTCACTTACTGGGAAAAAAACAGAAAGAAATCCATTTCAGGTCATTCGGAAAGGCTAGTGGGAGATGAAGGCTCTGTGGTATCAGTAAGGCTTGGAAGGTATCTTTACACTCTGGGTTCTGGGATCAGAGCAAGACCCTGTGAGCCGTTAGCAGGGCCATGCTCACCAAGCCTGTGGCTTCATCCAAGCCAACTCAAGCCATATGATGTAACCCATTGGTAGTCACTGGTCACCGATTGTAACAAATTTTGGTATTAGAAGAGACGCGCAACCTAAAACAGGGTCCAAGCGATAATGTTTTCTACATGATTTCCGGAGGATGAGGGTGAAGGTCCCAGGGTGGGGGAGAAGTGTGCAGAAATGTGTGACTAGTACAACAAAGGAGAGACGTGTCAATTTCAGAGAAAGTGACAGAGGCTAGGATTCTAGCCAGCCGGGGCGTGGTCCTGAAGATGACTAACTTGGACAGTGTCTCTTAGTGGAAATGTCATTCTAGGTCATGAGAAAGATTCGGAGAATAAGTCACTTATATCATCTCCTACTTCTTAAAAAAAATGAGAAAGATAGGGAATTTGATCGGTAATGTGCTGGCTACATTTTTGGAAATCCAGTAGGGAAAAAGTATTTCTGTTAAGTCTATTCTATCTTCCCCTGCAAAACCTAAGGCTTTTTCCTTTGGAAGTCCTGTAAGCCGAGAGCCTCTGCCTGTGAAATTGAGACTGAGGGAGACCTCTATAGTCCAGAGATAAGGGGGAGCACAGAGTGCACGGTAGCATGAACACAGTACTTCCATCTTGAAAGCTGTCTCTGATTGTTAATGGATCCACCCTTCCTGCACCCAAACACAGCAGTGAATCTAAGGCATCTAAGAAACTGGACAGAATTTGGCAGAATGAACACCAAGAGGCCCAGAGCACATATAGTAAAGGCAAGGGATTAAGAGTGTGAGTGATACCACAAACCATGACCACCCTCACTTAAAAATATAACATTGCGCTGGGATACTCCAAACATTGAGATAAGGTCATCTCAGGTGAAAAGCACTTAGTGCTACCATATGCCAACTTCTAAAAATATTCTTAGTGGCCGGGCGGTGGTGGCGCACGCCTTTAATCCCAGCACTCGGGAGGCAGAGGCAGGCGGATCTCTGTGAGTTCGAGACCAGCCTGGTCTACAAGAGCTAGTTCCAGGACAGGCTCCAAAGCCACAGAGAAACCCTGTCTCGAAAAACCAAAAAAAAAAAATATTCTTAGTAAAGTAGATAAATAAATTTTAACCCAAGCAATCATCCTTGCTTCTCCTGTGTTTGTTAACATAACCATGAGCAAGAAAGAAAAATCTACTAAACCAGAAAGCACTAGATGATCAAAGAGAAAATATGATTCAATAAGAAAACACATCGAGATAGGCAGAGTTAAACACACACACACACACACACACACACACAGAGAGAGAGAGAGAGGGGGGGGGAGCAGAGAAAGGGAAGGAGGGAGGGAAGGGGCTGGTTACTTATTACTGTAATGATTTGTTTTCATCGGTTTCAAATTTGTAAAGAAAGAGACCTAGTTCTTTTAGGAGATTTGGAACCCAACCTTGAGAACATGATTCATTTCTGTGTTAGTGTATCCTAACAGACCTTTTGTTTAAAAATATTCTAAAATATCAAAAGTAGACACAGAGTATACAAAATTACACAAAAGAAACTTATTCATGAAAGTATTTTCTTAGAAACTATCATTTTTATCAATTTTTATAAGTAAATAGACTAAAAGGACACTGTCCATTCTCAGTAGGTTCCCTTCATGGTATATAAAGTATGAGAAAATCAAAAGTCACAATTGTTTCTTTTTTAATATCTCTAGCCGGATTCAAATCTTGGCTCTTGTAAGAGTGTTAGTAGGCAGTTGTTATGAGAAAAGGATATTAGACAGTGAAATATAGTATTATGTATATTTTCAAGACATATTTATCCTATTTGTATTGTGAATGCCTGCTGGTCTGTGTGTGCACTATGTGCATTCAGTGCCCACAGAATCAGAGGAGGGCATTGGATTTCCTGAAACTGGAGTTATAGGTAGTTATAAGCCACCATGGAGATGCTGGGAAATGAACCCAGTTCCTCTGCAGGAGCGGTAAGTACCCTTAACCACTAAGCCATCTCTTCAGCTCACAGGAAATATATTTTGAAAGAAACTTCTTTACAAAAGACAGACTAGGCAACTTATGGATATTATGGAAAACCCATGAAATAATTGTTCACAGCTGGTCATGTTTTGAGAGAATCGGAGAGCATGATCGCTTTTGTCTCCAACTTCCCACAAGTTGCCCACATCACTGAACGTGCCTTAAAATACTAACAGTATAGAAGGTTCTTCCTGTTCTGAAACTTGACTGGATTCACTCCCCCACTCCACTTCACCCCAATCCACCTCCCCAATGCCGACCCACCAGTTCTCCAGGGAGAGACTCCATTATTTCCCTCTGCCCAAAGTGGCTTTATAGACTGAGCCCCCTCCTATCTCCTCTGTACCTATAGAAGCCTCCATTTCCAAATCTGATCGGCCACCAAACTTCATTCCTTAGGTCAGTGGAGCAATTGAGAAAGAAGCAGAGGATACCAAAAGAACAAATTTCGAGACTTAGGATGAGGTCTCCTTTCCCAAGGAGTCCCTGTCTCCCACAAGAATCGAGACAAGAGACCCAGCAAACCCAGTGCCCAGCTGATTAGCCAAGGAACTGCCAAAACCTCTTTAGAGCAACCCCATAGCTCACGCTATCGTGTTCAGTAAGCATTCTGTGTTTCAAGAATGAATTTTCTGGGAAATTGGGTAATGACTGAAACAGATACAAATGACCAAATTAGCATAAATGTGGAAAAGTTCAATAAGAAGATACATAATCGGTGGCTAGTAATGTCTTAACTCAGTTCTGAAGCATCAGCATCAAGATATTGATTGTTCTTCCCAGGTGGGACTTACCCCATTTTCTCCTTGTTGATTGAAATAAAAATTGCTGAAGGGAGCTTCTTTTGCATTACTTGTGGTTAGGTGCCATGTGCAAAAAAGAAAAAAAAAAAAGAGGAATCCATTCCCTAACATTAAGTCTCATCAAACACCTCAATTTTGTGGGCATGGGCCATCAATCCATAGGAATACAGCAAATGGTTTGGGTTTGGCTTCTGAGATATTTGTGATATTTTGTGTTTTCTAAAAACTTTAATTGCATACGTATTTATCCTCACATGATCTCAGTTTGGTTATTTCAACATACGTGGCTGACAACTGTAATACAATGACTATTTCTCTTCCCATTTTCATTGAAACAGAAACATTTATAAGAGACATTAATAACAGCGCCATAATTGCAGCCTGTTCTATTTTGAACTGGTAGTAGCTTTCTCTGCCAAAAACAATCCAAAATGGGGAATCAAAAATGTGGTCAAAGCCGCAGCAAAGTTTTGAAGTTGACATAGGGTCAGAAACTCAGGGTAAATGGGAACATGATGGGATACTGAAAAATAGTACAGGGTTGCAGAGCTCTGCTTCTGTAAATATTTACTGGGTGTATCATTGTGCTTCCTCTACCAAAACTGAAAAGCTAAAACCCAGACTACACTAGGGGTCTCTACACAGAAATTCTAACACAAGGCTTTCCAAAAAGTGTAAAAGTCATAAAAGTATTGAACATTTAAGAGAATTTTTGTAGAATCTGAGAATTGAGAAACATTATCTATTACCTAGATTCACTTTAACCTTTAGATGCAATAACAACCAGACAGGAAGACGGTAGGAAGGAACTTTGTACACGCACACACGTGTGTGCACAGACACACACAGAGCACACTATACCTCTCACCCTTATTACCATTCAATTGATAATGATTAGATTGTAGCAACAGAACGTTAAACCTCCAGCCCTGCTTTTGCTCAGAGTACTTGTCAAGCATGAACATCTGACCAGCGTCAGTCTTCAACGTATTCCCATTCCTGAAAGAGCATGAACGTAAGCCTACCATCTTATGTGTAATTTGTGGTTGAAATCACCTACGTGTTGCTGTATTAATGAGTGTCAATGCATATATGTTCATTTGGGCTTCGGGAAGCTAAACATCTATCATGGTGGGGAAAGAATGACAGCTAGAACAGAACAGTGAACGATCACATCGCGACTGGATCCAGGAAGCAGAGCAAGAGCTAAAAGTAGGGAGAGGCTAACACCCTCAAAGACTGCCTCAAGTGACAATCTTCCTTCAACAAAGCTGCACATCCTAAGGGTCCCATAAGTACCACAAACAGTGCCCCAAGCTGGCCACCATGTGTTCAAATACACAAGACCATGGGGAACATTTCTCACTGAAACCACCGCTGCTACCACACCCCTTTCCCTTGCACATCTGTATGCGTTCCACGTGATCATGGGAAGCACAGGGTGTTGTCAGGACAGCTCCTGCCCATGGTGGTTTATGGTGATCCAAGTCCTTATTAACAAGAAGTTAATGAAAAGGCAAATGATTTTAATTTCTCCAAGTTCAGTTCCCTTACCAGGCAAGAACGGAGTTCCACTGCATTGTGTGGGAATGCGATTGACGATGAACTGTAAAGCAGTCTAAACACGCAGGTTCCCAACACAGTAGTGGGCAGGATCCTGTGCGCACACTGCCAGGATGTACCTCCTCAAGGCTAAGAACACCAAGGCCTGCCTCTCTCTCCCACAGCTCCACCTTACATCCAGAGTACATTCCACAAAGTACCTCACTCACTTCTGTTCCCGCCATGCCCCCTTGGCCCCTTCAGGCCCATACCCACTTGAAACCATTTCTCATTTGCTGTTCTGTCTATTACATTCTTTCTTCCAGGAGCCACACCACTTCCTAGTCCCTTCAAGTCCTCACTCAAGTGTGAGTTCTCAGTGAGAGCTCTCTTTACCACCCATGTGGAAGGTTCATCTCACCTTCCTTAGGAGACTCTGTGTTCTCTTCCCATACTTTACTCTTTCCTCCGGAGTAGGCTCCAGTATTCGTTTATTTTTTTCTCCCCCACTAGGTTTCTTGAGGAGGCAGAGACACTCAAGCCAAGGATTGCTGTAATAGTCCAGAACAGTGTCTATCACATGGTATGCACTATGGATACTTATATTCATTCAATGAATGGACTTAACCTTATTCTTTGTGTTGGGTGTTGCTAGTCAGGTTCAAGGCCTCTGGCTTCTGGTACGGCATCAGTGATGGACCCTCACTGAATCTCCTCTCAGATAGCCTGCTGTTGCCCCAAGTCATAAAGATCCTGCAGCCATGGTCCTGCAGGGCCAGGCCTTTCACACACTCCAGCAGGTCAAAGGTGAGGTAGATGTTCAGGAGTGCCAACTCAAAACTCCAGATGTGTGCCTTGATGGTAGCTGAGATGGTCAGTCCTGGTCACTGGGACCACCCGCTCAGGCAAGGGGCCGAATCGGCTATCCCAGGCAAGGTGAGGGGTGAGGCCAGATTTCCCAAATGTGCAAGCAGCTCTTCTATGAAGGGTGGGGCCCACAGGGGGTAGGGTAGTGAGGGGGGCTGGTTCTCCCTGGCCCAGTGAGGGTAGGGGCTGGCTCAGCACTGCATCATTTGCCCATAGCAGCATTATTTGTAATAGGCAGAACCTGGAAACCACCTAGATGCCCCTCAACAGAAGAA
>JAQHUG010000296.1:1920664-1959075 GCA_028555095.1 Dicrostonyx torquatus
TCTCTCTTTCTATCTCCTCTTAATCTAAATTTTGTTCTTCCCAGTCACTTCTTAGTCTTCCCTCATATGCCCGTGGTCAGGAATCTATCCTCAGGGATTCTTTTTAAATCACGCCCTTGCCTTCACGTCAGGTCTAGTGGCTGCACAGAGGCTGTTATGGTAGCCATTTCTCATCTCTGTGATGCAGAGGAATGCCTTTCCTTCCTGGAGAGCTCTGTCAATTGCCTGCTAGTGCAGTATTTCCTCAGAAGGAACTGAAGCTAGTCCCTTTTTTGATTCACTTTTTTTCTTATTTGTGGCAATAAAAAAAAAACAGTCTCCCATTCTCTAGGAAAAGTATCTGACTGTATGCTTTTTGCTGTTATTTTGTTTTGTTTGGAAACCAGGTCTGTCTCTAGAGCTCAGGCTGGCCTGGAACTCACTGAAGACTCCATGCAAGTCTCTAAGTCATGGTGTTCCTCCTGCATTCACCTCCAAATGTTGGGCATACAAGCAGAAATCACTATATATGCTTTAAAAATCTCTGTATATATGCAGTTCCCCTACACTAAGGGGTGTATTAGACACTTCGAAAAAATGAAAACGAATCATAATCTTCACATGTTAAGGCTCTTGGTTTCTCCTCATTTGTGTGCCGTCTCTCCCTTCCTCCCCCCTCCTTCTTCTTGCTCTTGAGTTAACCCACCTCCACTATTTCTCCTGTTTCTGAAGCATGTTGTTGATAATTCTTTTGTAGCATGTTGATTTTATTATATTTTATTATAGCTTCTGTAACTATCTGTACATAGACGGACTTATCCATATATTATATTTAGGGTAAACTGTCCAAAATATTTTAATTAGCCCAATTGATTGATTTCAACTGTATCTTACATTATATTGGTTGATTGTATCTGTCCTTAATTTTTAGAAATCTCTTAAGAGAGGAATATCGAGTCAGTATACATATGTTAGACATGTTACATTTTATTTCTTTTCAAAATGAATGAAGAGAAATGACTGCGGTTTTATTTTTTAAAACATTCCAGTAACCAGCACAGTATCTGCTCTCCCTCAGAGGACTCAATCAAAAGATGACAGCTGCAAATCCTGTTTTCGGAGGTGATTCTCTTGTTTTCTTCTGCTCTTCATGATTAGCTTCGATTCTTCCACATCCCTTCCTGCCAGCCCCACCACAATCAGGTGTGGAAACTTGGGACTTTAATAACCTGCAAAACACATGCAAGTGCTTAGGGTAAAATCTGTAAGAAAACATCTTTCAAAACAGGTAAGGAAAAATATTCTTCAAGATAGACATCTTCTTTACTGTAACTCTGGAGAATTCAAGCCTCAGATCTTGCTAATTTTAATGGTGCAATTCTAAGATCCTCATCTCCTCTCTACCCAAACAGGTAACTACCATGAACAAGAGAAAGCAATGACTCTTTTTATAGCATCTTCATATCAAGAGCTCCACACCATTCAGATGACTGATGTCAGCACAGTGGATGAAGGGCATTAATAGGCATTGGGAAATCCCTGAGAATCCATCATCCTGAGAGACAGCACAGTGCCCACCGGGACTCCGAAGGGACTGAAATGAAATATGCCATCGACTCCCCAGAGGTTAATCGATCATACTTCTAGTGCTACTTGGTTTGACATAACCAAATTTGCACTGAAAATCAACTCATCTATCTTTGTTCTGGTCAACTTAAAAATCTTAATCCTATTTGACCTTTCCTGAGGTGCAGTCAAAGAGAAACAGATTCGCTTCTTTTCTTTTTTCTTTTTTTGAGCTAGGCCGGCCCCTTTTATCTATATTACAGCCACCCGAGCGGTTTCATCTCTGTTTTAATTCAAGAGTGCTGAATGGCCTGTGACAAATCTGTTCGCTGGCTTGTTGGGCCCCGGAGGCAAGAAAACTGGAAGACTTTATTTGTTTTATTTTGAGATGCTAAAGGAAATTCACTTTAAGGAAGATAAAAGAGAGAAAGAAGGCAAATGAGAAGGAATGACATAATGCCCAATTCACCGTATGACTGAGGCAGAAATAAATCCAGAAAAGTCATTGACTCTGCATCATCAACCAACTTTCCCATAGAAACTGTCACCCCAACTGGCCTCCAGAAGGCAGGCCAGCCTGTGTTCCTTCCATCTGTTTTTAGTCAGTCGACTTAGCACTCACTGAAGAGACACCATGCTCTCGGTGTACAGTTTTTATTTCCAAAAACACAGAAGGATTCAAGTTTTACTTCAAAGATGAAGGGACTTTCTAAGACCCCCACAGACTTTCCAACTCTTTCATCAAATATTTTTCTTCATCTCTTTCATTTAAAGTTAAAACTTCCTCATTGTCCCATAATATCTTTTATTCTAGAAATTCTCCCCGGGAAATCTAAGGATCTCTGGGTGAATTTTACATTTTTAAATTATTACATTTTTTTTCAAGACAAGGTTTCTCTGTGTCCTAGCTGTCCCGGAATTAGCTCTTGTAGACCAGGCTGGCCTCGAACTCACAGAGATTAGACTGCCTCTGCCTCCCCAGTGCTGGGTATGAAGGCGTGCGCACCACCACCCGACTTTAATTAAATTACTTTTAAATTAGGTTTTATTTGTTTATCGGGGGCATTGCATGTCACAGCACTTGTGTGGAGGTCAGAAGAAAACCTACAAGAATCAGTCCTCCTCCATCATGTGATTGGTTCCTAGAGGTCAGACCCAGATTGTCAGGCTTGGCGGCAAACATTTCTACCCTTCTGAGCCATGTCACCAGGCCAAATTTCTTATGTTTAAAACCAGGCTGTTTATCCGGAACCTATTCAAGGGGAAGGCAAATCAAATCGGCTGCGACGAACACACACATCCATTCTTTTTGGTGACCAAATGCTGCCTGAGCAGAAAGAATAAATACCCACAAGCAAGGTTAGCCTATGAAAAGCTCCCATTTGAATGCAGCCCAGAACTCCTGCCATACACGTGTCTTGAGGGCATCTCAGGCTGATGACACATATGACAGATGTGTAAGTGTAGTGGAACAAAAAGAAGTTATTGTTCTTTTTGATACTTGATTCTCACACTTAGCTCTTGCTGTGGGCACATTAATGATTTGGGGAAGTGAAACCGTGTCACAAAAACACTTTAGCCTGTCGTCTTTTAAATGCCAGACATCTTTTCTTTTCTTGTTTGGTTTTTTGAGACAGGGTTTCTCTGTGTAACAGTCCTAGTTGTCCCGGAACTCCATTTGTAGACCAGGCTGGCCTCGAATTCACAGAGATCTGCCTGCCTCTGTCTCTCAAGTGCTGGGATTAAAGATGTGTGTCACCACTGCCTGGACGCCAGCCATCTTTTCAAGGTAAAGAATGATGATCCAGAAACTGTAAACTATTTTGAATCTAGTTGGAGGAAATAAAGGAATAAAAAGTTCATCTTATACTTTTCCCAAGGTACAGTTGGAGAGTGGTCCAGGCACCTTGCTCTTGTTTCCATGTGTGTGGTTTTAAGGGCCCATATCCGTTAAGTGTGCCATTTGTGCTATTTTGGTAGAAACTTATTCAATGGTCCTCTTAAATAAATACAACACATACAAGCCATGTTGGCACTGTTTCTTAAGTGAGCAATACACTTGCATCTTTCAACTGTATGACAATTTTACCATGGGCCCAATCAGTACAGACGGCCAACACAAATATGTCAGCCACGACTGATTTGTATGAATTAATAAGTATTTAATGAGCCTTCACTGCTAGTTTGCATAACTCCTGAAGACAACCAACTCCTTTCTACATTTCTCTTGTGTGTCTAAAAGCAACTTAAAACAGTAGCCAAGAGAAAAAATGTACAGTAAGTATTATTTGGTTCAAGATCATTTACTTTGGAGAGCATTAAAGATCCAAGTTTAGCTGTGGCATTTTCCACACTACTGTTCAACATATTTATCATGCATGTCTCTTCTAGTCTCGAAGTCTGTGATATTTAAAACCTTGGAATCAGTTGTCCCCAGGTCTGGAATCCATGAGTGTTCATTTGTCAGCCTTTCCTACTTTGATGTGTGAATGTTTCTTCTGTGCAATCATTCTTTCAAACACAAGCAAGTGGTTGAAGAATCAGAACAAATTCATGAGATCAAAGTCGCCTGGAAACACGCAGAAAAGTCTGACCATGTTCCAAAAGCTAATACTTTGTGGAAATTCAATAACGTGTATTTTACCAGTCTATATTTAATGTACAGAAGTGAAAAGAATTTAAACAGCAAGCCTTGATGTTAATCCATGGGTATTATTTCCAAATCATTCCAAAGTCCCATGATCGCAAACACTACCACCAATGACATCAATGGCATTTACAACACCTGGGAATCTGAAAAATATTTTTCTGTGAGATATAAAACCCCAGGGAGGAGCTGAGAAGATGGCTCAGTGGGTAAAGCACTTGTCACACAAGTGTGAGGACCAGAGTTTGGATCCCCAGCATACATGCAAATGTCAGGTGGCGGTAGGGGCCACTTATAATCCTAGCATTCAGGAGTCAAAGGTATCTGACTAATTTTAAAAATAAAAAAAAAAGAAAAGAAAAACTGGCAGGCTCCAGGTTCAATGCTTCAATGTTTAATTTGGAAAATAGTTGAGGAAGATTTGAAGTCAATTCTTAGCACACATGCACACATACATGAATACATATACACCTACACTACATACATACAAACATGCATACACACACATGCACACACTACACACATAAACATGCAGAAAAACTTCCTGTGAAATAGAAGAGACAGGACTGATTTATTTTGCTTAATTTTCAGGGGAGGCAGCTAAGAATAAGCTGGATAAAACAGTTGGCTTGTAGGTCCCAAGTGGAAACAAAATTATAACCAAGACTGTGGAGCAGGAAAAGCCAACATATTTTATAATATAGGAAGACCACATTTAATAAAAGAAAATAAAGGTAAAATAGCAACCGTAGTCATGCTGACATTTTCATCATAGCTGGGAAAGACTAAAATAGAATATACGCAGCATTTGGAAATAGCAGTTCATAGAAGATGAGGTTCATTTGGAAATATGAGTAGAGGTTTTCTATCTAAAAAAAGACCTGAGGCTCATCATCTATGGACCCACTGGTCCTCTCAGTTTCCATGAGCTGCAGGGGAGCCAGCTACCTGAACTTACCAATCCACCTCTCTTAGCAGGAAAGACAAGATGAATGTCCTCATTTAAGAAAGTCTTCAACTTGTGTATTTATGGCTCCTGAAATGTGCACAGCCCTTTCAGTTTTACAAAGAACTGACTCACAAACCACTGCACTCTGTTCCCACAAAAATCTCATGAATGTGCCAGAGTGGGCACCATCCTCTCTATCCATTCAGGAAAAATGCCGTAGCCCACACCAGTGCACTAGAGAGCAAGCAAGCCACAGGGATGCTAGTAGAACTTGGGCCTCTGATCTCAAGCCTATGGGGTCTTTCCTGCTGGCACTACTTCCTATCTGACAACATGTCTAATTTTATATGTCAATAGGATGGCATCTCTTTGAGAGTGGCACCATGACAAAATGTTTATATGAAGGACATCACTGCCTATATTTGATAGACTCGTCACAAAAACGTACTCTCCCCTAAATTCAGTATTCTCTCTCTCTCTCTCTCTCTCTCTCTCTCTCTCTCTCTTCAATACTGTGTGTGTGTATGTGTGTGTGTGTGTGCGTGCGTGTGTGTGTGTGTGTGTGTGTGTGTGTGTGTACTAAGAATTGAATCTAGGACCAGGGCCTCATAAATGCCACCAGGCAAACTTCTCTTTCCCAGAGTTATTTTCCTAGGCCTTCAGGACACATTGTTAAAATCCAAATTATCAGCTTATTTCTTAAGTGATTTAGAGCTATATTCACAGGGGAGAATATTACAGTATCAGTAAAATCCCATTTAAAAAACTCCTTCTGGTCAAGAGAACGGAATCTCTGATGTAGGTAGAAATGTGACCTTTCACTTGGGTAGGTCAATGACCTGGCTAACAAACCACCAACTCAGGAAGGCCAATCCACCTTAACTGTGACAAAAGGGTAGGAGGAATGTTTATCCCTTTAACACAGTAATGCACTTTTCCTTCCTAGAATCCCTGGCTCCTAGTACAGTCACTAGAGCGCTATCATGATGTCTGTTGACTCTACCCACCTTTCCTGCCTCAGAAAAGCAAATCTTTCCCTTTTTCTTCACTTGTGTCTTTCTTTTTTTAGTTGCTGGCCAGACCCTTAGTGTGCTTTTTCAGGCACTTTGGGCTTCCTTGGCCTTTCTCTTGAGCCCACCCCTAAGTCCCTACCCCCTGTTTTAGTCATGCAGATGTTTGTCAGCCAAGTAGCTATAGCTGACCTCCATGCCCAACTCCAGTGGCTTGGTTTTCTCTCTTCTTTTTCTCTAGTCTTCCTCCTCTAGGCAGCTGCTAATATTTATAGTTTGTCTGCTCTGGGATTTGTCTTTTAAATGCTAATAAAATTGTCCTCCAACTTCAAAGAAGTAAAAATGATACTACTAAAAACAAACGACCGTGTTCCAAATGACTGTAATCCAAGGCAATCTTAAAAGTCACTGCATTGCATGACTTTACCTGCTATATGATATTCTTCCTAGAAAAGGCAAAACTAAGTGCTTGCCAGAATTTAGAGGGACAGAGGGACAAAATAGGCAGAACATGGAGGCTTTTCACTGCAGGAAAGCATTCTGTATGCTGCTATAATGGAGCATTTTAATAAAACCCTACAGGACGTGTGAAAGCAAGAGAGAACCAAAAGACAAAATCTCACTTTGAGTAATAATACATGATAGCCATGCAGTTTTGTAACTGATAATAATAAATTTACTGTTCTAGGAAAGAATGTCACTACTGGGGAAAGCAGAGAAGAGCTACCAAAGGCTATGCAAAACATCTCTGTTCCTTTCCTTCCATTTCCCTGCGAATCAAAAACGGCCCTAAGAGATACAGTCTGTTTCTCGGAAGCACACTAAGTATTTTTATAACGTCTACTTATTAAAAGGCAGTGATTAAAGGAAGACCAAGATTTCGGCATAAAGGTTATAGCTGGATATTAGCTGGATAGTGTGGGAAAGTAGAGCCAAGCAATGAAAGGGATCAGCATGTTTGAAAGGAATGAACGCAGACTGCTCATTGCCCCGCATTTTTCCTTCAGTGCCCACATCTCCCACACCAATCACCGTTACTTCATCCACAGGTGACAGGTAGCCCCTGCCCTATGGAGAGCCCCACATTTTATCGGTGCCATCCCAGTTCTTGGACCTCAGTCCTGAGCAGCACTGTTGCTGTGGTGGTTTAGATGGTTTGAGGTTCATTTTCATATTTAGCTTACGTGTTGTCTACTATTCGAAGAGAGGACTTGAACTTAATTCTTGGCTCCTCAGATCAAATCCTAGATCGACATTAATCCACAAAGAGAGAGAGGGTGGGTAAGGTGCAACACACATTCAGGGGAAATCACAAGGAAGTGTTGGTGGTGGAAAAGCGAGACGGGGAAAGCTCATCGATGCCTCCGCTCCTTGTGGGAAGCAAAGGAAAAGCTATGGAGTCAGAACCACCACATTTACCCAGGTCTGAGTTCAAAGGCGCCATCCAGAGCCTCAAAGTCACCAGGTTTCTCCGGCAGCTGATAGCAACAGAAGGACCGTGCCTCACACTTCAGATACATGACAAGTATGGGAAGAAGAGGTCTATCCCTTGCTTTGATACCTTCTGCCACATACTGCTCACTCTCATCTCACAGGACTTTACTCACACCGCAATAGCTTTTCACCATGTTCAAAAACTACTAGAAAGTGAGCGTGCACCTTTAACAGGGAGATGGTGGATGGATGGATGGATGGATGAATGGATGGATGGATGGATGAATGGATGGATCATTACATGTTTCCCCATCTGCAGCCCTTTGTTTTCTAATACATCCTTTAGAACCCAGAGAAATCACCTGAAAATTGGCACTTTTGATCTCACCCACTGACGCATGCCATCCACCTCCACAAAGACATTCAATAACTCTGTTGACTTCCAAAGCATTAGGGTCTTTAACATGGCTTTAAATTCTGATCCTTATACCCTGCACAACACACACTCACCCTGGCATCATTTCCCTAAACTTGATCCTCTGGCCCTGTCAGTTAGCAGCTAAGTTCCAAAAAATAAAAAGAAAGGAAGAAAGAAAGAAAGAAAGAAAGAAAGAAAGAAAGAAAGAAAGAAAGAAAGAAAGAAAGAAGCCATAACTTTGAGAGCCTCTATTTTTTAAGGCTTCATATAAAGGGTTAAACTCATTGGTCCTATTTCCTCCTGACAGTCCATCAAATTGCCCCAAACCATCTCTTTTTTGAACTTTGATTGTTGAGAAATAACCATTTAGTACTGTCTGTGTTTTCATATTTGACTTTTTCCTGCCCTACTTTGTGACTGAAATCACTTCTTATCTTTTCTACTAGACCATAATCTCTCTGAAAATGGGAAGCAGCCAATCATTGTCCCCTCCCTAGCACCTATCATTATGCTTAAATACTTCAGACTTTCTTATTCCATGACTTATTGACATAACCAAGTACAGGGGCATGGGTAGTCTCTTAATAGCTTATCCTTAGACTCTAAGGCTTAGAGGGAAAACTGAGAAGGCAATGTGATCCTTCCCTGCACTACATTCCTCTACACTGAAATACTTTTTTAAAAAAAATCCACAGAATCCTTCCTTTCATTTAAATAGCCTTGTCTTCTAAGAAGCAAATAGATATCCTTCTTAGAGACTAGGATTCCTGTTCCTGGGGTCAGACTTCCAAGTAACCTCACAAGCATCTGAGCTTTTCTGGGAAGCAGCTTTTCACAAAGAAGAATCTGATGCGACTGAGACATGAAACAGATCAAAGATGAGAAGTCAGCTGGGAACAGCAAGATAAATGCCAGCCACTTCATAATGCTGCCCAGACTGGTCCTGCTGGTGGTCCCCTAGTGTCTCCTTGGTGGTCCATCAATGGGTGTCTTGAGGAATTTGTGTTTATAATATGACTGGGCTTTTGTTTTTGTTTCTGGAATGAATTAATCGTTTAGTTGGGATAGTAAATGAGGATCAGACGTTGCCTTTCAACAAATGCTGTTTCTTTTGTCTCGACGGTGCTTGAGAAACCAAGGTGCTGAAGAATGCAAGTAGGTGAAAGGTCCCCATCACAGGGTCTTTCCTTCTGATAAAGAATGGAAAGGATGAGATTCCTGTCATGCCTCCACATCCTAGTCTCTCAGTCTCTCTCTCTCTCTCTCTCTCTCTCTCTCTCTCTGCCATCTTATTAAACTTTTGTCATGTTAGGTTTTCAGTCACTTCAAGGTATCACAGGCTTTCTGGCCTCCACATCGTCTTTTGAGATCTGCATCACACCTAAAAGACACTTCTCCCCATCATTCATTCTTTCGTATTTGAGAAATACAAGGCATCTCCAATGGAAGGCTTTTCTGGTTTATTCTCTGAAGAGTGGATACCCAGTCATGTTTTCTCACTTACCTTTTTCTAAAGTTCATGCAGTTGGGAACTGAACGTACACCTTTGTCTCTCTGCTTCAGTGACTTCTAGCATGCAGCCACAAATTTTACTCACCTAAAAAGAGCATTTTTTTTCTCTTCATCCGCTCGGTTCAGCCAGGCAGTTCTTGTCAGAGGGTGCCGTAGCTGTGGTCACACAGCTGCATTTCAGTGGGATTGTGCCTGTAGCTAGACAATCCAAGTGTACCTTTTCCTCCAAAGCCTTCTCCACATGATAGATACTCAGGGAACACCCTCATGGTTCTTACAACATGACAGCTGTATTTCAGGAGACAGAAGGTAGGCATTGCCAAGCTTCTAAAGGGCTAAAGCTACACCTTCTCCTTTTACCAGCAAAGCAAGTCACAAAGTGACCTCAGGACAAGGGGATACTCTGCCTCCTGATGAGAGGAGAAGACTCACATGAATGCCCATCTTGGATCCACCACCTTCACCCAGACAGACAACAGAAAGCTCCTGAAAGAATGTTGAAATAGTCACATATTTGGGTGACAGTTGTCAGAGAAACTAAGAATGTTTAAGATGAATCAAACACAGTTTTATATATATAAAAAAAAAAAACAGGAAAAAGAATTTCCGTAAACCACGTTCTGGAGTTTCAAAAAAAAAAAAAAAAAAAACAAGAAAAGAAAAGAAAATCCTGTCTTCGTCATGGTTTAAGGAAAACAATAGGAAGAGAGAGGGGTAGGAACAAATTTCATCTGCGTGGTCTTCAGATGCCCAGAGGCTTGGCAGCCATAACCAGTACACAAATTGTGCACATCTTAGAGTTCCTCAGACCCCCAACATCCTTCATGTTTCCCTGCAGTTTCAAGCTCCAGCTAATGTGAGCTAATTGGCTATCAGCCACAGCTGGCCTGACACACCTAAACAAAACACTGCTAAGTCTTCCCTGCTACACTATTGCACAGGAACTAGAGTACGTTAACAACGGAAGTCTATCGAGTGGTGTACTTCTTTGGGGATGACAGCTCAGGACTGTAATACCAGCTGCTAAGGAGGCTGAGTCAGGAGGTTTACAAGTTCAAAGCCACCCTGCAACTTAATGAAACCCAAAATAAAAAAAAAACATTTTAAGGAAATAAAAAAATAAAAGAGAGAGGAAAAAAAGGTCAGGTGCATGGCTCAGGTAAGTACAGTAATTGTCTAGTATACCTGAGCCTCCAGAACGTTAAACCACGTACAACATCTCACAGCTGCTATCCCAACTCTTAGGATATGGAGTCGGGAGAATTAGAAACTCAAAGTCATTCTGGCTATAGAGCAAGAGGAAGACCAGCCTGACCTAAATGAGACCTGTTTCAGGGCAACAATAACAAGGAGTGTAGTCTGATTGCTACAGTGGGGTTGTGCAAAGAGAGAAAGTTTAAGAAATGATCCAGTTGAATCACTTACTGGTATAGTTTGTATAATGAAACCCATGTTATAACAAGCAATCGATCACTGAAAAAGTGTAGGAAAGATATTTCAGAGTGAAATATGAGATCACAAGCAGCAACAATTTGGTACATTTTTTTTTCCATATCCTCTGACCTAAAATTTTTTTGCCAATAATTTTTACTACAGCAAATAGTCATAGATGTTTATCACAGTGTTGCCTGTAACGGTGAAACTGTTAGAGATAACATATATCCAATGAGTATAAGATTAACAATATAAATGATAGAATTATAGATCATAGAATTTTAGATATATAGAAATTTAGATATGTTATAGAATTATAGAAATTATAGAATAATATGAGATTACAAGAAGCCATTAAAATTATACTATGGAAATTTGTTTACTAAAATGAAAAATTCACTTGTGATATAACAGGTAAGAGGCAAAACATGAAACAGCTATCTAGGAGATACACACATGTATGGCCAGATGGAACTCTAGCAGACGCTGAGTGTGGCAAGCACATCTTCCCTTTGCAGAGTAGGGATTTACTGGGTTTTGGTCGCATTTTCCATAAGAAATATGTATGTGCAATTAGAAAACTTAAATTACATTTTTATTTTATTTTAATCAGCATACAATGTAGTGGTTTATTTTTTGGCAGGGTGTTGTTGTTGTTGGCTGGCAACAATGGCTCAGTGGGTACAAGTGCTGACTGACAAGCCTGACGACGTGAGTTCAAAGCCAGGGACCTACATGGTAGAAGGAGAGGACTGGCTTCCACAAGCTGTTCGTCTCCCCATTTGCACAGTGTGGCATACACACACAGACACACACAAATAACTAGAAAAATGCAATAAGATATTTTTAAGTAATGGGTCCTATTATCGGGTATGAATACCAGTTATACAATCAGGAAGGATGCATGAGAAAGAAAAGAGGACCTAAACGAGGGAAGACGGGGAAACAATGGTAATAGAACATCGATAACACATGCTAATGGGGAGAGTCAGGAAGCAGCAATGGGGCAGGGGCTGGAAAAAAAGAGATCAACGATAACTAGGAATTGTTAACACTGCTTTTTAAAATATTGTTTCTTTCTTTTTATTGTATCTTTTGCTGAAATAGACTAGTTTACTAATCCGGTAATGTAGTCATGAGAACTACTATCTAGCTATCCCAGAAGTTTAAAAGCAATGTCTATTAGGTACAAAGTCATGAAATAAAGAATGTTTCAGACCCACTATACCCTACTAACAGGACTTTCTCCTTGAAATGCACGGTCTGACTTCAGACCCTGGCTGAATTGGAAATGTCTATAAAAATCCAGGACAGGGAAATGGAGGCATAACTAAATTCCACAAAATAAAAGGTTTCCTCTGTGCCATTGAATAAACATATTTCAAAGGAATCAATGATGAGATCACAGGAATTATTAATTTCCTATGGCACAGTCTTCAAGACAGCTTCCTAGGTAACCTAAGGTTACACCCTCTGCTGAGGCTCACACAACAGCCCATATCCCAGGAACCCCTGAAGACCATGTTTGGCATTTTCAACATACACATACACAGGTGTGCAGGGATTCTCCAGAAGCTGACACCCTGTGGGGAAGCTCACCTAAGAAGATCTAGACAAGAATGGCCAAGGATGGAATTTTGAGGACTAAGAGCACACTCGGGGGTGGGGTGGGGGTGGACTTTAATATCCTTCCTGCCCACACAGCCCTTTAATCTTCACACGGGGGATTTTACGCTGTGCAGAGACAGAACCGCACCCTACAATTCAAAGAGTACTCTGTCAAGACTTCGCCGCAGGGCATCCCTCGTGGCCAGAGCTCAGCCTCATTTCTGAATTCTAGAAGCCGCATGCCTATTCAAATGTCCCATATTTGACTTTTGTTCTTAGTGTCTTAGCCCTTATTTAAGTGTCTTAGGACAAAGGACCTTGTTTTGAGTGAGCTCTTGTTTCTGGCTCCCATATCCCATCTCCCCAGGACCATCTGCTTCTTTTGCCCTCTTTGTCTCTTGCCTGCCCCCAGTTTCTCCACCCTATTTATATTATCTTTATGCTTTTCCCTCTCTGTGAATTTTTCAAGATTGTCAGGGCTTGGTCTTCCAGCTGACTTAGCTTGTTCACATCTATGACATAACCAAAGCAACGCAAATAAAAACCATCTTCGGTAGTAAGTAGGTACACTTGCAACAAACACCAGCAGGCGCTCAGCAATAACATCAGTGGAGTCTTCACATGTTTCAAGTGCATTAAGACTTCGTGTATAATGCTAAAGAACTTCTCCCAAAAGACAGGTTATCAGATGGGACATAGATCACATATTACTGATAGACTCTGTACTGAGGTTCACATTCTAGAGAAAATGAGCAAATATGTTTGCATATGACCATGTCTGAAATTATGTCAAGTGCCTTTTTCTTCTGGACATTTCTGTAGAATTGCTGGTGTTATAATTAATAATTGGGGTACCCGGGAATGGGTCCCCAGGGTCGAGACCACATGGTCAGATCTCCAATGGCAGCCTGCGAGGGAGCCATGGCAGCAAATGGCGGCAGCAGCGGGCAGTATGAGACCAGACAGATAAAGTTATAAGCATTTATTAGATGGATTATGGAGGGAAAGAAGCAGAAGAGAAGAGAAAAGGAAAGAAGGAAAGAAAGAAGGGGAGTGAGAGAGGGAAGGGGGAACGGGAGAAGGCCTTCTGTATCTCCCAAGAGTGGTGAGGTACAACTCCGAGCTTGCTTGCTTGAAGATGAGGAGTGGGCGTGGCTCACTCTTAAAGGGACAGAATCATTACAGCTGGTCTTCCTACTTTTCCTTTTACTTCGCATTAAAATACTGTATTAAAAGCAGTTTACTGGATATATTATTTTTATTGCTATGATAAAACACCATGACCAAAGGAACTAGTGGAAGAAAGACTTTATTTGGGGCTCATGGTTGCAGAGGCTTATAGCTCATAAAGATGGAGTGGATGTAGCAGATGGTGGGCAGCTGGACCAGCAGGTAAGAGCTCACATATCAAGCTTCAAATAAGAAGAAGAGACAATGAAATGGCATGAAACTTTTGAAAGTTCAAGGCTTACCCCAGAAAAATCCTTCCCCCATCAAGGCCGTACATAGCTCCTTACCCTCCCCAAGCATCCACCAATTGATAAGCAAATATTCAAATGCTCTAAACTTATGGAGACATCTCTTTGAAACCACCATGCCAAGCCTAAGATGAAATGTAAGCCAGTCAGACCATGACTTTCCCTTCTAGTGTACCCAATATCCACCACTGTACCCAGCCTTCTCTAGTGTGTTACATCAACCAGATGTCATCCCATTCACAGCTTTTGGGATTTCTTTTTTGTTTTTGTCTTATACATTGTAGATACTGACCATCTTCTAAGAACTCAAGGAAAAATTATAACAAAAAATTGAAATACCACATGAACTTGAAATAATCTGTTTCACTGATAATTTATGTTAAGATGAATTTTATTCAACATGTAGGGGATAAAGTTCTTATCCAACTAGTTCAGAGCCACCAATATGGGTGTAATCCGAGTGAAATACAATATCCACAGCCATGACTCGCAGAGTTTACTTACCATTTGAAGGAACAACCAAAAAATGCTGTATTTTGTCAGCTGTCTTGAGTCTTCAAGAAGTATTGCACCCCAAACTGCAGGATGAAGAATGACCAGAAAATACTCCATAAATACATAGACCTACCACACTTTCTGTTAAGTAGAGAAATGTTGAGTCCAGCCTAACATTCCACAGCACTAGGTACTTCCCAGCCTAGGAGTCATGACTCTGGTTTTATGTTTATTACAAACCAATCTCTCCAGCCAGTAGGATGATGTGTGCAGTGTAGTTAGGGCTATGGGGAGGCATCACTTCTTTTTCTGTTGCTGTGATGAAATAACATGACCGACAGCAACTTAGAGACCAAGGTGTTCATCTGGGCTTATGGTTCTCGAGGGGTAAGATTCCTCCATGGCAGGATGGCATGGAGGCAAACAGCAGGAACAGGAAACTAAGCGATGACATCTCAGCTGCAAACAGGAAGGAGAGACCTGGAAGTGGGGCGAAGCTATAAACTTTCAAAGTCAATCACAGTGATGCACCTCCTCCAGCAAGGCTCTACATCCTAAATGTTCTGGAACTTCCCCCAAAGATAACAACCCGGGACCAAATATGTGAGCCCATGGGAACATTACTCATTCAAGCCACCATGCTGATTATGTCTGCTATGTGTTTCAAGGCTTAGGTGATTTTGTATACTGTGTGTCTAATGGTTATTATCAAAATACAAGCAATAAGACGTGCTGGCCAGGACTTGAGGGAAATGCCTACCTATATAGCACTAGTAAAAATGTCAATTGGTAGAGTCATTATGAAAAATACTATATATGGACCTCAAAAAATTAAAAGTAGAACTATGACAAGATTCAGCACCAGTGCTTCTGAACACATATTTGAAGAAGCCAAAGTCAATAGCTTGAAGAAGTATCTGTGAGCCTATGTTCACCAAAGCATTGTTCATAATAACCATCGCACGGAATTTGTCCAAGTGTCCATTGACAGATAACTGAAGAAAGAAGCTTTGGAAATTATAATGTAATCATTTTCAGACATAAAAAGAAAGAAAATCTGTTGTTTATAATGACAGAATGAATGAGTGAGCCTGGAAGACATTATGATGACTGAAATAAAGTAGATATAGAAAAACAAATCCTGCATGATCTGACCTGTATGTGAATCTAAAACATTCATTCTCATAGAAATAAGACAACAGTGGCTGGCATGGGCTTGGGATACAAGACATGAGGAAAAGTTGGTCAAAGGATAATTTAGCTATGAAAGGGTAGTTCATCTATGCCATGATGAATAGTATACCTTGTACACTATTGTAAAAATAAAAAATTCTGAAAGGAATGCATCCTAAGGATCTAATTTACTGGGAAGGAGGGTGGCCTTAATGTTAATGGAAGCCTTAATCAGCCCTACCATGGTAATCCTTATATGACAATGCATATACCTGTCACACCCACCACATTGTATATTGCTATTGGAACACATACCATCTTGACTGAAGTCGGGAGTAGCACATGCTTTAATAAAAAATGCACAGACCGAGGATGATCAAGATCTTCCAGGGGAAAATTAAGGTGGGTGTCAGGTGGAGCATAATTGGCAGTTGATCTGATTGGCCAAATCCTGTTCTCATGGAGATCACATTCTGCAAAATACCTAAATAAGACAATTGCTACTAGTAATTGCTACAAAGAAGATAAACAAGACAAAGAGAGTCTAATGCAGTTAACGAGGCAAAGTGTCTGGGGCAGGGGCTGTGGACCCTAGGCTAGGAGATACCTGCCATGCAGGCCTACTATTGTATTCAGGCAGATGCCACTCTAAACTATTCCTGGGTGAACAGGAATGATTATTTGTCAAGTTATTTATCCTGAGTGCTTTTTAAGTATTATTCAGTTTTATTGGAAACATTGTGTGAACATTTTCAGCAGATGCTGTCAAATCTAAATATTTGTTCAGTTTTCAAGGCTGTTTGCTGAGAGCAGAATTTTGTGTTTTCAGCTCATTGTGCTTGCTTGCACATGACCTTGGTATGTTATAACCAATTGTCTGTTGATCTCAAACGTGTCTGAGAGCAGAACAGGGGGAGCTCCTTTTGTTATCTCTTCAGTCTTAATGCTTTTCTTCATCTGGCAATGAATTGTAAAAAAGGGGGCCACCCTAGGAAAAGATTTTACACGTGGAGTCTTTCCTTAAACTGATTCAGGCAATAAATTTAAATAACTCACTAGATAAGTGCCCCTGCCCCCAGAGCTGGAGGCTCCTCTTTCCAAACCACACCTGAGAGCACAGAAGACTAGCTACATTTTGCCAGAAGATACATATCAGTGAAGAGAAGAAACTGAGTTTTCAATCATTATTCAAGAACCATACAAGTGATGCTTGCGGATGTTTGTACCTCAATTCTAGGAAGAAAGGAAAAAGCCCTGTACTTTACAGCCATGGAGATGGGGGCTTAAACTGTCAATCAACTCACTGTGGGAAACAGCAAATGAGCTATAGGAAGAATATGACTATTAATGGCCTGGATTATCAGTCAGTCTGTCTAGCTTCCAGTTCTTTTAATCACATCTCTGAGCACAGTCCAGCAATGTGAGTGCTCAGTCAGTTCTCTCTGCTAAGGTCTAGGTCTATGCTCCTTGTGGGTCTATGATTCCTGCAGATTCTTGCAGGTTATGTTCCTAACAGGTCTATGCTTCTTGTAGAAGATATGGGGATGGATCCACTTTTAACTTTATTCAGATTGTTGGCCAAATTGCAATGAAACCAGAGGTCCTTGTTCAGTGTATATAACCTAAAGGTCATTCTTAGCTGCAAAAGAAGAGAATATATGACAGGAGGTCTCCAAAACCCTGACACATTTTTCCAGCAGTGACACTGAGGGACACAAACTGGAAGCCTGCACCCCTTGGCTTAGAACCACCTTAGAGCAAAAATCAATGGGTCCAGCCTTCTTCAATCCCCCATCCACAACAGTTCTCTCTGACTCTTCTGCCTTCCTCTTCAACATTTGAGAGATTCCCTGTTGTAATATTGGGCTAGACAAATTGGGCAAGCTAAATTAAATAAAGGAATAATCTCTCTATTTTTTTATTTACTATATTTTAGGCAGGGTCTTTCTATATAGCCCTGGCTGATGTGGAACTCACTATATAGATCAGACTGGTCTTTTTCAAATAATCTAAACAGTTGCTTTGTTCAATAATGTTAACTCATAGATTCTGAAGGCTAAGATATGGTCATCACTAACAGAATTATTCTGAATGCCACATTACTAGGCATTTTTCAATAAATGAAGGATTTGTCTAATAGCAACATACCTGAAGACTGAATCTAATGTCCTGCATGGGATTTTGGAAAATGGACAAATGCACGCTCATTCTATTTTGTGCCTGGACTTAAGTGTCTTCCCTCCCATGAATGTCCTTGGACAGTCTTTGTGAACAGGTGCATAATGATCTATACCTGTGCTGAGGACATTGAGGCTCAGCGTAGTTAAGTGACTTACCCATCAGCAGAGCACCCCAACCTTGGTGGCTTCCTATCATGTACTACTTTCTTGCTTAGACCTAAAACCTTTCTGCCCATATCTAACTGTGCTTAAGTTCACAGAGTCTGGGACAGAATTCATTGAGCTCAAATCCAGATCTGAGGCTTGCCAATTGTGTGACCTTGGGCTAAATACCGAATTTTCGGTGTTCCAGTTTCCTTGTTTGCTAACAATGAAGACAGTGATTACACAAAGTATGTTGAGATGTTATGAGGGTTAAGGAACATACGCTGAGTTCTCACAACACGGATGGCCAGCATGGCACTGCGGATATTAGCACTCACTGTCATCGTACACTGCATCAACTGATTCAACCATTCCTAAACTTCCAAGAAGCATTTTAAATCGTTGACTCTCATACAGGATGTGGGGGAAATGACAGCAGTAGTGTAATGGTGCTTGTCTCTAGACAGCCACTGTCAGGCAAGCACAGGTTAGTCGGGCTCCCAGAGTATGAGCAGAGTGGCGCTCTTAACTCAATGACAAGGAGGCTCGATCCATAGTGGATCTTCTCTCAGCAGTCATATTAGTATGTTACCTAAGTTTATACCTCTAAGACCCCCATTCTTCCTCTCCGTCCCCCTCTTTCTATGTCTCTGCCCACTACTTCCTTTTTGCTGCGAATAGCATGGGGTAGGATGGTTTGAATATGAATTGCCCCGTGACAGATACTGTGGCTTTGTGGCCAGGTGACAGACTTTTGGAAAGTGACTGGGACCTGAGTGCTCTGGCTTAATGACTGCATTAACCTCTAGATGGATTAATAGCATGAGGACCGCAACAGGAGACTGAAAAGTGGGAGCTAGGGTATCTCAAGTCTTGCCCCGCCCCTTCCGGTAAGCCTGGTCTCTGAATCCCGGCCACCATACTGTGACCAGTCTACTCTACCAGACATTCTCAACTGTGATGGATGGGCGAAAATGAAACCCTCCTCCTTTGAGTTGTTGGTATCAGGAATTTTTCACAGTATGAGAAGTGTAACTAAAATATAGAAACCCCACCTTTCATAGCAAGGAGAGCCACTGTCGAAGTTATAGGTAAACATCCAGGTAGGACGTCCATGGCTTCCTGTTCTCTGTCATTTCGCAAATAACACCAGACAAGCCTTCTTCTTATCTTTGGAGAACAAAGGGGAAAATTCCTTAGTCATTTAACCAGAGCGTCGGATGACCACTGTCTACATGAAACAGAATGAAGCAGTACTTCACTGATGATCATGTGAAGACCCCCAGAATCGAATCGATGTGGAGAGCTTTCTTCTCTCACACAGAGCGAGGTTTTGCTGCATCGAAGGAGGGTTAAAACAGCATTTAAAGAAAGTATATGCAACTCCAGCGCAATATCTCCTCCCTGTCAGTCAGTAGGAACACTCATTTGATCATCCCCTTCTATGACCTCTTCCTAGCAACTGATGGATCGCATAGCTGTCCAGCAAGCTAGCCTCTTCTCTGAATTCAGTTCCCCTCTTGGGCTGTTTGCCAAGGACGACAAATTGAACTTTAACTCCAAGCCTGAAAATTTCCTTTTCCTGACGTGAATGAAACTCCAGTCTATTATTCTAACGTAGCTGATAAAGCAAGCCTTTGACGCCGCTCTTCGAACAAGTCATGAAAGTTGAAAGTTACTCCGGGCGGGGGTGGGGGGAGCACATAAAGGAAGCTTTTGAGTTAGCAGTTATCCCAATTCCTAATCTCAGACACAAGACGAACATTTCACACATCGAGGTTGCAATAACAAGACCCATGAAACTTCAAAAGCGCAGGAGGATACATCTGAGTTCATTCATCTCATACAACCCCCATGTGACCATATGTTACCTTAATTTTGGGGGGAGAACTATGATTTATGTACATTCCATTTGTCCTCAATCTGGAAATAATTTCCCCCTTAAATATGGATGTGAAAGGAAAAATGTGAGGGCTTGGAGGCCCTGCTCACTCACACAGACCTTTGCTCACACAGATCCGTGCTCCCAGGACCCCTGCTCACACTCCTGGCTGGCCCTCTGGGCACATTTGCATCATGAGTCTCTTTTTATGTTGTAGTTAGCTGTTAAAATCTGTTTACCTGTCCACAGATTTCATGAACAATAGAAGGAATTTTCAACTAGAGAAATTCCTTATGCCTCTTGCCAAGGAAAGTCCATGACAACAATGAGAAGAGAATGCACGGAAATAGTTCTGTGGTTCATGTATATTCTAAACAAACCATTGAAGTGATCTCCATATTGAGAACTGATTGCTTTGTTAGATTGCCTTGAACAAACCTTGTAGGTCAGGGTTTTCATTTTGAGTGGCACCGAGGGTGGGGAAGGACTACCATATTCTTTAGTGTCTAACACTTGTCTATCATTGTCTCTTAGTTCTTAGAAGAGAGTATCCTTCCAAAGTCTACAGGGGCAACATTGTCCAAGGATGAGTCATAAATCAGAGAGTGTCCGATAGCACAGAGCAGTAAATCAGTAACATTAGAACATGAACAACTGGGTGGAAGGTGGGATCCCTTGTACTGGGCATGTGATGGGTTCCAGAGGAAGACTATAGTTGATATTTCTTGACCTGACGGTGTGTGACAGAGGCTAAGTTTTCTTTTAAAATATGTAAGAAGTCACTAAACTATTAGCAGATAAGTGTAATAGATCACACACAGGTCACACACACACACTCAATATGCAAATAGCTGGAGTCTTCTCAACTCTTACAGACAGCACTATTTACTTTTCTTTTTACCAGTGGGGTGTCTTATTTTCTTCTCTATGCATTTCTTTGCCATTGTATTTGCTGTATTCAATAACTTGTCCCGACTCAAGAATGGTAGCTATGGGCTTAGACAGTCAAAGACACCTGGAAGGGAAGTTAATGCTCCTTGAGTGGGTGCATGAGTTGGAGTGGGGTTTACAACAGAACTCTTTAGCAGGGGTGGGTAGGGGTGAGAAGGTTTCTGACCAGACAATGATGTGCAATTCACGGAAACACTGCAAGTGACTCCTGTCTAGGAGATCCTGGAAAGGACAGCCCCGACAAAGGAAGTTTCTGGTCCCTGAAACAGGAACTTGAGAGGAGGCAATATCTAAGTCCTCAGAAAAGAAACTGGCCATAGGCTCTGATAATAAAGAATCCAGATCTTTCAAAGAGACTGGGGTTCAAAGGAAACAGAAAACAGGCTAGATGGGAAATGGCAAGAGCTGGGAGAGATTCCATCTCTGGATCCCATCAGTAAAACTAGGTAAACAAGGTTGGGACTGAGGCCCGGGAGGATTCACAGCCACTTACTAACATCAGAATCTGTACCATGAACAAGAAAACAGCACGACAGAACCAATCTGTCACTCCTGTACAATGTAAGTCCAATCACTGCCATTCCTTGTGGCAGCCTAGAATGACACTGATGCTGTGAGCCACCTTTTGGGGGTGACTTCTGTGTGATCCTAGCCATGAAGGGGTCGTACATTCCAAGGTGTAAGAATTAGAAAAGTTAGGTAGGAAGAACAGAGATGAGAAAGAAACAAAGACATAGGATAGTACCAGGAGGGCAACTCAGCTGAATCTCCACCCGTGTTTATTTTCCACACACTTGTACATTCCAATACAAAAGGGGGAAAGAAAGCAAAAGACTGCTTTAACATGATACAAAGGACAACCAGAACAGTTACTTACTCCAATACTTGAGACATCAAACCACTATTTTTTGAGAAAAGTATTTGGTGTTTGGGCAGTGAACACACCCTAGACCAAGAATCCTGAAAGCAGTCACTCCCTAAGTCAAACCTCCTATTTCAAAAGAAGGAACAGAAGTATGCTTGAATTATCTGACTTTTGGTCGGAGTTAAAAAGATCTACCTACATGGGCCATCTTCACGTCCAAAACACCAAGCAACCACACCCTAGGTCAGGATATCTTGTTTGGCAGCCACACCTGTTTTAAATAACTCTGAAAGAGCAAATAAGCTCAAACCCTCTGACCTTCAGACAAGGTGAAATAGGTTCACATCTTTGGGTTCCCACAGACTGAGCAGCCCCTGGGCACCACAACATATCTTAATTCATTCACTTATTCGTCCATTCAGGCAATACCAGTGTAGTCACCATTCTGCTCCAGGCACCAAGAACTAGTGGAGATTAAAATAGCCCACACTGGCAGGAAGAGACGAGAAAGCCAATCTTCACCCAGTGGCTGCTGGGAAGATGCCAGCAGGGAAGGAAGGTGCTCAAAAGAAGGAAGCAAGGGATGCAGAAGGAAGAAAAGCAGGTAGGACCAAACTTGCTCTGAGTGTGTCTTCTGATCTAGGCTTCTCTTTGAATGAGATAGCAAACAATTTGGTTTAAAATATGGACTTATATTAAGAAGTAAATGTCCTTTCACTAATTACACTATTCATTCAAATAAGTTTTGGGTTTTGTGAGTTTTGTTTGGTTGGTTTTGGTTTTTTGGTTTTTTGTTTTTGTTTTTTGTTTTTTTGTTTTTTTTTTTTTGAGACAGGGTTTCTTTGTGTAGCTTTGAAGCCTGTCCTGGTACTCACTCTGTAAATCATGTTGGCCTCAAACTCACAGAGATCCTCCTATCTCTACCTCCCAAGTGCTGGGATTAAAGGCATGTGCCACCACTGCCCAGCTCATTCACATAAGTTTGAGAGACCATCTCTAGGATCAAACTAACACAACCAGAACAACACCTATGGCATTGATCTCCAAACCCATCCCTGCCCATCCCCACCACACTGCATACACACTATTTCTGTAATGGTACCTCCCAGCCCATTCTTAGATGAACCAAAAGCCTATGTTAGCCTTAAATTTGTTTTTTTCTTCCTAACTGAATCTTTTTCACAATTTTTTCTTTGCTTCATTTTAGCACAGGCTGTTAATGGTTCCCCAGTATTAGTTCAATAACCTCTATAGTGATTTCATATAGTGGATACCCATTGACATTCTGCCTCAGTTCAGAAACTTGCTTGGACCAACCTATTCCTGTTTCTGGTCTCAAATATCCATCACCAGAAGTTTCTCATCCTTTATCCATTACATGCCGGCCATGCAGTCATCTTCATATTCTTAATCACTTCCATGAGTATTTATACCTCTTTATTACTCTGTCTAGAATATTCTTGTCCAGTCTTATTATGTTTATTATTTTTACAATCACTTGAAACTTGAATCTGTCTTTGTCAAAGAGGTTTTATTCCTTAAATGATGAATTTTTAAATCTGATCATAACCATATTAGCTCAGTATGGTGCTACCCATTTATAATCCCATGACTGAGGGTGCATGGGCAGGAGGATGGAGATTCTGAGACCAGACTGGAACACATAACAAGACTGTCTTAGAAAAACAAACAGAAACACAAATAAACACGAAACTCTATCTTAGTTTTCAGATCTCCCTCTATGTTTTAATGGATGGCTCTACGGATAGTGTCTACTTTTTGTCTGAAGAAAGCAATGGCCTAATTAAAATCTTTCATCTTGACAAACTATCCAGTTCGGTAGCCAAATTGAAGGCATTTTAACCTAGTCATGACTTTTTCCCAATTCAGTAATCTTCAGAGGTAGACCCCTTTGAAGGTGACTGGATCATAAAGAATCTAACCTCATCAATGGCTTAATTCATTGATGGGTCCATAACTTTGTGGCATTGTGGGGATGACACAGAGTGGGAAGTGGGACATAGTTAAAGAAAGCCACTCTCTATGTCTTTAAAAAGTATATTGTATTCCTATTGCCCCCTTTTCTCTCTGCTACCCAATCAGTGTATAGTGAACAGCTTTACTCTGATTTATCCTTTCTTGCTGCCAGGATGCTCTGTTTTCCCATAAAGGATGGACCTGATCTTCTAGGACAGAATCAGAATAAATCCTCGCCCTTAACCATTTCCTCAAAGGCTTTGTCACAACAATGAATAGTGACCCACACCAGCGAGTTGACTATTGAACAACCTTTTAGTAACCGTCTTTTGCAGTTACGATGGAGAGCATGCTCAATAGGAGTTCTGGTAAATTCCAAAAGAAACAACGTGGTAGGTCCAGCTTTCTTTTTAAGATGCCAAGATTCGAAACAGCACCTTTAAGCAAAACAAAGTTCGACTTTGCTCAGTACCATGCACTTGTGATTTTCCTAATAGCATCCAATAGCAAATCTATTGTACCAATGCTTGACTATACAGGTGGCTCAGCTATTAACAGCAGGTTTTGTTCTTGCAGAGGACCTGGGTTCAATTCTGGCACCCACGTGGGGGTGCACAACTATCTCTAACTCCAGTTACATAGTCTCCAACTCCTTCTGACAATTTCCGGCACCAGGCATATACACTGTGCACAGACATACATGGGTGCAAAACACTCATACGCATAAAATCAAATAAGCATTAAAAAAAATTACAGGAAATCACAGTTATAGGTCTGACATGTCTACAGTCAAAACCCCAGAAGAGAAAATTTAGACTGACTTCATCAATCAGTGGCAAAGAACATTTCACATCTTTGTTAACAATCCCCGCCTTCTTGGAGAGAGCAAGCTTTGTGCCAGGAAATCTAACCTTGGGTACTGGGTTCCTGTCAATGGGCCAGGAAGCACCATGTTTTATGTGTATAATCCCTCGCTCTCAACAACCACTGAAAAGATTAACTTCGTTTTCAAAAATCTCTATAGAAGGGCAGGACGTGCATATCATAGTGTGAATGACAATCGGAGAACAGCCTCAAGTATCTACCCTCACCCTCCATCTTCTCTGAGACAGTATCCCATCGCTGCTCACCACTGGGTGTGCAAGAGGAGCTGGGCCGTCTCTGCCTCCCAGCTCACCTCAGGACTGTCAGTGTTACATCTGTAACATTGTGAGTTCTGGGGATTCCAACTCAGATCCTTGTTTGCCCAGCTATCACTCTGTTTACTGAGACAACTCCCCAGCCTAGCCTCAATTTTTTTTAAACTAAGAACAACTCTTTGGAGCCCACAGTGAACAGAGAAGAACCTATTCTAACATTCTGATCTGTGCAGCTCAAAGCCAGTTCTTTAACTAGACAGGAAGAGCTGAGACTCATCTAACAGCCTCAGAGAAGAAAATGAGTCATCACACAACAGAAGTGAAACAGGAGGGGAAAAAAGGAAGAAGTGGAGATCATAGATGGTAACAAAGGAGACAACTGGCACAAAATCATATTATTCTTTGAGGTGAAGAGAGTTTATTGGATTTCTAGCAAAATCTACTTTATCTTCTCAATTTGATCAGATTGATAAACCCTCTGAAGATTTATACCTTGCTGTCATTGATGCCCTGACCCATCTGGTGACGGTGACCATGCTCAAACATTAAATGGAAGGAAAATAAATGTGCATTATTTCTGGGATGGCACCTGCATATGTCCTCAGTCTGACACATCGGATTGAGCTGAGACACACAGAAAACCTGGACGTGCCGAGCTGGAAACGGCTGCAGTCCGTTCCCGCGCAGCTGTTTCATTTTGAGCAAAGCTGCATGTAATACTAGATGGGACTAATATTTTTTTTTTCTGATGAGGAGCTAGCCAAACGTTTCCTTGTTTCTAAGTTTGTTCCCTTATTGAGTCCCAATAAAGAACTGAGAGAACCTTCCAAGGCATCTCTGCTGAATGTGTCATTCGAGAGTCTTCCCAGCCAGACCTTTAGTAACTGGAGGAAAGTGTCTCCAGGTGAATTGTCTGAGGATGAATCGTTTCAATCTGCAGACAGCTTCACTCTACTTAAGCACTCTCTCCAAGGCTACAGGGAAATCCTTTTTGATCTCCTTTTATTTAGAGTCAGGGGCTAGTATTTATTGTGGTTTCTGATAGTATACCAAAAGAGGTGCCCCCCCATCTTATTAGCTAGGTGTGAATTCTCTCTTTTGTATAAGAGGTGTAAAACTTTGGTCTGTTTTGGAAATGCATAGATTTCTCGTGTGCAGAAAGGCAAGCAGAAAATAACTAACTAATTTCATGTATAAGTCAGTTAATGGAGAGAGTCCTTTGTGTCCTCTGTCCCCACTATCTTGCAGGCAGGGGTGAGAAACAGACATAAGATGACTGACATTGAACTTCTGAGACGAAGTCAGATTTCCAATAGACAAGCTTACGGACAAGATCACACTTCCTTCCTTGAATGTATTCTACCACTTTTTTTTAAAATAAATAAACTATTGTTTTGTTTATATCTCCTTTTGACACATGCTGTTGGACATGGTGATTTTTATTTCTGGGTTTCCCTTTGATTTCATGAGATCATTTCTGTTTGTGACTTCATTTGATCTGTGACATTTCTAAAACTTCCCCAGGTTACAATAGCCTGTGATGAAGTTTCCATGAGAAAGGGACCGATGAGGACAAGCACATCTGTATAGGGAGACCCAGTGATGTCTAGAAATGCCTCAGAGGACCCTGGGCACTTTGGTCCAAGCTTTATCTTCCTGACTCTGAAAACTTCAAACACTTGCCTCAAGAGAGCTTAGCAGGATTTGAAGACAGTTACATAGCAAGGTTTGAAAATTGGCCATTGATTGTTTAAAGAATATTTAAAATAAACTACCTAATTTTTCCATCAGATGCTGAGTCATCTGTATCGAAGGAAAACACACACCAGTCCTTGTAAATAAATTGTTTCTCCTGTTTTAAAAAAGGATTTTAAATTCTCTGTGTTAAAATCACTTGCTGTGGTGTTGAGGGTGGGAACAGGAAGAGAGGAGGAGGCAATGGTCTTTAAATACAGATTCTTTGTTTGGCCTCACCCCAGTCCTGTAGGATCAGAGTCTCTGGGCAGACTGTCCATGTGAATGCATTTTTATTCATTCTAAAAGTCAAGGTTTCTAGTTTAGAAAGCTCTTCCCTGGATCGATATTAAAGGGCAAAAGGAAAAGGACAGGTTATAAAATGTATCTTGAGATTCCCATGACAATATTCTCTAAAGAACTAAAATATTAGAAAGTACCTCTGAGCAGAGGTAGATTTGGCTGTTGGGGGGGTGACAGTCTGGTTTTGTTGCAGCATCTTCCTCTGTTTTCATGTGACTGTAGCATGTCCTGTTGTCTGTTTTTCTTTTTATGAGCCATTGTAAGCACAGCTTGCTCTTCCAAAACCTAGGCTTCAGGGCTAACAAGACAGTTCACCAGGGAAGGGCACTGGCCACCAAGCTTGTGACCTGAATTAATTTCTTTGAAGCCACATGGTAGAAGGAGAGAATGGACTCCTGCAAGCTGTTCTCTGACCTCCACAGGTACACTGTGCCACATGTATACCACCACCACTCACAGAGACAGACACACACAGGACAATTGTATTCCTTAGGGTATGTCAAGGTCAAAAGAGTTTGAGAAGCGCCGTGATCTAGGTGGGCCCTGCCTGGTGAATCTGATTATGGTAGGTCCTGAATGGGCACCTTATAAACACAGTTGTGTGATCTGCATGCATTGCCCATCCTGATTCAGGATTTGGTTGGCACCAACGGCCTCTCACTCAGTTGTATATGGGGATGAGATTGGGCTGTTGGTCTTGGGTCTGCTTGTGAATTTACAAACCCTCCGGCTTCAGTATCTCCTGTGGGCCAGTGACATGCACCTAGCCCTTTGACTTCTTTCCTGATTGGCCCTCACACTCCCAAGCAGTCTTGGATATGACTTTCTAAAGAGAATGTTTTCTGAAGTCTTCAAACTCTGCCTAACTATTGCCTGACAGATGTCCCTTCTCAAGGCCACCAGCCTTCCCATTTCACCCATACAAGAACTGGATGGAGTTAACCATATGCCTCCGCTTCCCTCTGGCATTCTGCCTGTATTAGACAGGTTTCTCTAGAGGGACAGACCCAGGAGAATTAGTAAATATTACAGAGGGGATTTATTAGATTGGCTTAAAAGATTTGGTCCCATGGTGACCATCTGCATGCTAGAGAAGTTGAAAGCCAGTTAGCTGCTCAGTCCACGAGCTGGATGCTTCCAGTTGTCTGAAACTGGCCATGAAATTCTGGAAAACTTTTGGTCTGCAGCCCAGGTTGGAAGGCTGAAGAAACTGGTCCCTGATGTCAGCGAAGGATAACAGCAGTGGTAGATGACCAACAGCACAATACAAGGCGGACAGAGATGCAATATGGTCCTGCTTTTACCACAGACCTCTTTTTGTCTAGACTGCCCCTGGAAGGCGCGACCTGATCTTGGGAGGAGGGGGGCTTCCTTGTTCAGTTAATGCTTCCAGGAAATACCCTTACAGATCCTAGACACATGTCTCTTATGGGTCCAAGATCAATCAAGTTAAGAACCAAGATGAACCACCACATTGCCTTTGGAATAAACAGGAGCATTTACATTACTAGGCAGCGGTTACTGATGCCCCCAGACAGTCTCTACCTACCTCTCTGCCAAACCATATATTGGAATTACTGGAGCCTAGTGTATAGCTTAGAACTCACTCAGGGAACTGGCTTTCAAAGTGAAGTCCCAACAAAGTAAGTAGCAACAACGTCCCCAAAGATCTTTCTGAAAATGCAGTTTAGGAGTCCACCCCAACCTGTATGATGCAGACACAGAAAGCATAGCCCAGTCATCTCCGCTTTACTGTAACTCTAAAGTTTATGCGTCCAAGTGTATGGAGCAGCCACCTGAGCATAATGCTTGGTCTTTCTTGCAAACTCGGTTAAAATCGCCGTGGAAATACATGTCTGGCATGTCGGTAAGGGTTTCTAGGTTGGACTAGTTGAGGAAATGCAAACGGAGTGTACTTTAGTATCCTGACTGCTCAGACCTGAATAATCACACAAAACTATACTAATCACAACATTGTTTGGCCAATAGCTTAGGCGCATTCTTAGCTAGCTCTTATATCTTAAATTAACCCATCTCTATTAATCTATGCATTACCATGAGGCTGTGACCTACCGGTAAGGTTCTGGGATCGTCCTTCTTTGGCAGCTACATGATGACTGTCTGACTCCATCTTCTTTCTCCCTGAATTTAGTTTTCCTGCCTGGCTCTATTCTGCTTTGCCAAAGGCCAAAGCAGCTTCTTTATTAAACAATGGTAATAAAACATATTCATAGCATACAGAGGGGAATTCCCCATCAAGGAAGGAAGACATACCCTGAATGTGGGCAAGCATGGTACATGGGCTGAGTCCCTAGACTGAACAAGAAAGGAAAAAGTGAACAGAGGGCCAGCATTCAGCTCTTTGTTTCCTGACTATAGAAGCAAGATGGCCAACTGCTTCGAGTTTCTGCTGCTATGACTCCAGTGCCATTACAGACTGTATGGTCAAGCCATGAACCAAAATGAGTCCTTCCCTTCTTAAGCTGTTTTTCGTGGGCCACAGCTATGAGGCAATTAACTCATAATACAGCAAGGCAGATGCAAATGTATTGGAAATTTCCTAGACACCTAATAGCAAAGATGAAGCAGCTTCTTCCAATGCCCTTCAAGAATTTCCATTTGATGACACATTGTTCATTCCTTGACTCTCCAGTGGCAATCTCCTCACTGTTCTTATAGTTGTTCTTATGGTTCACTGGAGGATGGGGGCATGTGAGTAGAGAGCTGGTTGATAAGAATAGAGCATAACAATACAGCTTTGGAACAGCAGCATTCTGTTATGCTGGGAGAGAGAGAGAGAAAGAGAGAGAGAGAGAGAAGAAAAAGAGGGGGAGTGCTTAAAGTTTGTATTTGTTAAGTTTCCCATGCTAAATCATCCTGTGCCAGCTGGGACCACCAGTTGAAGAAATGAGAACTTCATGAGGAAACATTCTTCCTCACAACAATCCAAGCCTTCGTTGGCCTTTTGAGTTCTATTTTATGTGTTCTCCCTTTGACACTAGTACAACTCCGATAAAGTTCCAGGTCAGTGATGGAACGGTTACCAGGCATGCATCGTGGTAAATTTGATCCCTAGTACTGAAGAAAAGAAAATGGACAAATCAGTTTTCTTATCCAAAGTATACAGCTTTGTTTGGCACTTTGTTTATTCACGATCTTAATCTCCCAGTTATTGCCACATCGGACAGTACTTGAAAGGTAAGACACCTTGCAGCCACAGCTTTCTATCAGTGTTTTTGTGGCCTAGAATCCATCTATATGTTCATAAAATCTTTTTCCTTCCTGACATCAACCCTCTCCTTCATTAATCCGTTACTTTGCAAACCCAAGTACAGATCTGTATGTTGAGTCTTACATACTTACATGCGGAACCCATCATTTCTGATGCTTTTGCTCCACAGACTGAACTCACTAACTGGCTAGCAATGGAGACTTAGAACCAATCATCATGAGTGAACTCAGAGTCTACCTAAGGCTCTCTAGTTGTTAATATAATAAGAAGCTTTTTATTTTTAATTTTTCAGTTAGTTTTAGTTTTACGTTCCACACAGCATCTCTACATTTGGAGAATGACCACTGTTATACAACCGTCTCTGTAAACCACGTGGTGCTAAATTAGAAACCCTTACCCAAATGAGGCCACCTGGAGATCCAAGCTTAACTCAGCTTGGCCTTGCCCCACATTAAACCAGTTATGCTATTTATCCTCAGACTCTTCTCAGGGACAACATCTGCCCTTTCTCTACAGCCATAAGAACTGGTGGCCATGGGCTTCTGAGACCCTACAGGCCATTGCAACTCCTCCAAGGAAGAGGATGAGAAGGACAATAACCAGACAAGGGACACAAACAAGCACAAAGCTGGCAATGGCAAAAGTGAAACTGGTGTCCTTGACAACCCAAACTCCACAAAAGAGCAAATCAATCAATGCCCTCATTCTGTAAAATCTTGATAGAGTCAGGAAAACTCAAAAACAATCATTGGTTTGCAATCAAGAGCCACATACGGTGAGATGAATATTCCTCTAAATTATTCTACTAATTAATAAATGGAAAAATCAGCCCGAGTACATTTTCTAAGATCTATGATTCTAAATATATATCTAGCCCATACTTGTACAGCTTATTTCTAATACAAAAACAACATTAACTACTCTTTGACTAGGGTTCTGTTATTTAAGTGAATTTTAATGTTTCCTCCTTGGGTGTGTGTAAGAGAGGGAGGGGAGAGGGAGAGGGAGAGAGAGAAATAGACACATACCAATAATGACAGACACACATAGAAATACACACAGAAAGAGAGAAACAGAGAATTTGTCCCGAAGGTAAAATGTGTGACTTTTCATAAAGTCAAAATTAAGACCCAGTGTGAAAAGAAAGCCCTGCCCCTTGCCTGTTGTAGAAACCCTGCCCAGCCTGGCACACAGACATCAGAATGTCTAAGCACAGGGGTGTCAACCTCACCATTGACCTTGTTTTAAAGCTGGTATGTCAGCCCCTTATTTGGTTCTGGTGAGACTCCAAACAAGGAACAAAATCCAAACGTGTTGACAGTATCTGCTGACGTACCATGAGCAGTTAGTTATGTGGTGAAAAGCGAGGCCTGGGCAGCCCTGATAAATTTGAATGAACACAAGAAAAGGTTACATTGCTCTACAAACAGTTTTTATATATAAATGTCACATGAAAGGCAGCGGTATTAAAGATTTATGCTGTGGGGTTGCCTGGAATACATCAGCCAAGCGCTGTTGTTCCTTGAGTCATGGATGTAGTGGCCCTTTCTGGTTGTTTAATCTGAGCCCCGCTTTCTTAGAACTCTATGCTGCCAAAACAGTTCTTTGTTCTTAGTTTATATGTGTAAATTACTATTAAAAAGAACCAGGAACATTTTATTTCCTTTATCAAAAACAAAAGACTAGAGGTGAGTATAAGAAATGCTGACAAATCAGACTAGCTCCTAGGAGCACAAGTGGTTTTTACTTATAAAAATGTCCTTTTTGTTTTGTTTTGGGGTTTTTTTTTCTTTTTTTCTTTTTTTTATTGTTGAAAGAAAAATTTACATTTACTCCCCTTGTTCCCGGCCCTCCCGCTAGCCCACTACCCCACCGCCCTCCCCCTGCTTCCTTAAGATGGGGCAGGATACCCTGCCCTATGGGAAGCCCAAGGCCCTCCCCCCTCCATCTCGGTCNTCCATCTCGGTCTAAGAAGATGTCATCCATATAGAATAAGTTCCCAAAAAGCCAATACATGCAGAAGAGCTAGGTCCCGGTGCCATTATCATTCATTGGCTTCTCAGTCAGTCCCCACTGGTAGACACATTCATAGGGTCCAGTTAAGTCATATGCTCATTCAGTCTTGGTCCAGCTGGATTTGATGAGCTCCCAATAGATCGAGCACACTGTCTCTGTTGGTGGGAGGGACTGGGGAGATAGTGCAGTCACGAATGAAGACCTGAGTTTGATCTTCAAGACCCACATAAAAAGAAGCCAAGCATAGTGATGCTGGGGAGGCATAAACAGGTAGATCCCTGGGGCCTAGACTCACTACTCACCTAACTTACCATACTTGGCAAGCTCCAGGACAGTTACTACTTTAAAAGGATTAGGAGGTGTGGCCTTTTGAAGTCAGTGTGGCCTCATTAAAGGAAGTGTTTCCCTACATTGGGTGAACTTTGAGGTTGCAGAAGCTCAAGCCAAGCCTGGTGTCTCTCTCTTTCTCTTTCTGCTGCCTGAGGCTATGTCTCCAGCAACATGACTACCTACCTGCAGCCATGCTCCCTGACATGGTGATAAGACCAAGCCTCTGAAACCATAAGCAACCCTAGTTACATGTTTTCCTTTTGTAAGAGTTGCTTTGGTCATGGTGCCTCTTCACAGCAATAGAACTCTGAGTAAGACGCAAGGATTCACTCATTTTTCAGGCTGGCCCATTGGATAGGCTAGGCCTTGAATGTATGATGTCCCTGCCTTGGTTCCTAGCTAGCTGGGATTAGAGGCCTTGGCCAGCAGACCCAGAAATGTTTGGGCTTTTTTGCTTATTTCTTTTCTTTTGTTTGTTTATAGATCAAGTTTATTGAACTATATCATGTAATTGGGAAGCTAGTTCTAATTCTAAACATGGCCCTATCTCATTCTTTTATTCTGGAAGTTACTCTTTGTAGAATTAAGTCATTAAATCTGTATTTAACTCTAAATTATGATGGTCTGGGAGCAGAAAGTTAAGGACTGAGCCTACTAAAATCCAGTTCACCAAAGTTGACCTATTTTAGCCAAACTTACCTTGAGTTTCAACACTATTTCTTGCAGTTCCCAAGGGCTCATGAGAAGTTTTATTTTATCTGTCTGGTTCTAGGGTCCCTGATCTGAGCTTGTTCCCAGACATCTATTACCTGCCTTGTGTCTCCTAGCATCACTGATACTTTGTTCTTATCAAAGATAGATCCTTAGGTGTTTGTAGTCTAAAAATAGTCTAATCATGTCTACTCATTCTTGGCTTGTAAGGGAAATAGCTGGCTTTCCATTTTAATTTACATACCATACCATCATACCAGAATTTCTCTTTTTTATTGTGTATTGTTTAGGTATATTTTTACACAGTACATGTCTACATTACTATTGCCTGCTTATTTTGATCATAAAATAAAGTTTTTTCATCTACGGTATAAATTATTAAGAGAGTATGTTAACATATATATTAGTAACTATGTCTGTACTTTTATTATTCCATATTTCTTCCAATATTTTTTAACTAATTATAACTCAACACATGTTTAGAACAAAAGTTACAGGGAAAGGCTCCAGTTTGCAGGTGACATGAACTTATTTGCATTCCCAGGTTGCACCTTTACTTAAAAACCCCCTGCTAAGAAAATGGCCAGAGTAACCATGGCTTCTCCAATCCAACAAATTTGAGATTTCTAAAGTTCCTTGACATTCTTTTTATTAGACAGCCATTTTTCCATATTTTCTGGATTCATCATATGTCACTTAAAGAAGCTAGATACCCCTTCTCATGCAGATAAAAATCTATCTTGCCAAGTTTTACAGGTTCATAGGTTTCCTTACCACTTTCCGATTTGCCACTAAAGCCAGTTATTCTGAATATTTCATGATTAGATGAAGTGACCTCCATTTTCTATAAGCGTCTATGATGATTTCCTTAGTATTTTTAGAAACCCATAGCCACCACCCAGTTCCATGTATATTAGGCTTTTTGTAAGAGTCATCATGACACTTATTAGCATAAATTTCTGCATTATTTTGCCATTGAGACAAACGCTTGCATAACAAACACATTTATTTACCTTAGAGTGCATGTAGATGTTTGGTATCTATTGATCTAGTTAGGAGTAACTCAGCTGGACAAAATGAGTCTCTCCTCTTCCTCTTGGAATTCACAGCCTAATCTATCCATGCCTTTTTCATGGTGACAGCATAAGTGTAAGGGCCAGGCTCACCAAAAAAGAGCATCTCCATCTTCGGATTCAGTTGAGTCACACAGTTAGCAACCCATTGGTCAAAATAAGTCATGCTGTAAACCACAGATCAAAGAATGAAGAAATAGTCTTCTTCTGTAAAGATAAAAGGTGTGTGTGTGTGTGTGTATTGCACATCTCATTTACCTTGAGAAGAGATGTGCACGTTAAGTCTGCTGCCAGATATAAATATGTGTGTGTATGTGTGTATGTGTGTATATTGTATGTTTGAATGTATATGTGCGTATGTATGTGTATGTGTATACATTGTGTGTGAGTGTATATGTGTGTATGTGTGTGTACGTGTATGTGTGTATATTATATGTATGAATGTATATGTGTGTATGTATGTGTATGTGTATACATTGTATGTGAGTATATATGTGTGTATGTGTGTGTATGTATATATGTGTGTGTATGTGTTTGTGTGTGTGTGTATGTGTGTGCATATGTGTTTGTGTGTGTGTGAATGTAATTGGCCCCCTCACAAGGAGTGGCACTGTTAGAAGGTGTGCCTTTGGTGAAATTGGTGTGACCTTATTGAAGTAAGTGTATTACTGTGGGGGTGGGCTTTAAGGTTTTCTACGCTCAAGAGATCACCCAGTGTCTCAGCATCTCAGTTCACTTTGTGTTACCTGCACAAGATGTAGCACTCTCAGCTACCTCCCCAGCACCATCTCTGCCAGTGTGCTGCCATGTCCCACCATGACAATAATGGACTGAACCTCTGCACTATATATAAACCACCCAATTAAATAGTTTCCTTTATAAGAGTTGTCATGGTCATTGTGTCTCTTCAATAGAAACCTAAGTAAGACTATATGTTTTTACCTTTATTTTGTAATTTCCATGTCACTTGGGGACTTATGTATAAGCAACTAAAACCAATCTTGCTAAAGTAATCATGAAAGCAGTTCATTGGTTAATCAGGAGAATGTGGAGAAGCTCAGGGAGTCAGAGAAGGCTCATCTAGGTAGAAAAAGTCAGGACAAGGAAAGTTCCTAAGACCTGGGCAGCCAAGCTCTGAGGGGCTCAGTCATGGCATGGGCAGAGAGGGAAGCACCTATCCTCAAGGGTCTTTGCTGAAAATAGACATTCCACACACAAAGATGATCTGAGGATTTCTGCCCAGCCCTAGACTCAGGTGTCAGAGCACTGTCCTCTCAAATCTACCCGGAGCAGGAACAAATTGTTTCCAAGGGAAAATCAATGTTTTGTCATCAGGACTGAGAGGACAGTGTGCACAGAAGGTAAGAACAACAGGTCTGCACGCCAGCTGCTGTGCAAGCTTCTCCATGAGACACTCAAGGACACTAAGACAGCCGAAAGGAGTGCATTGTGCTAACCCACTTACACGCTTCCACCTAGCAAGGGTGTGCAGGAAGAAAGAAAGCTGTTGTTCTAGTAAATATTGCTAGCTTTAAAAAAATGGAATCTGAGACTCCAGATCTTTGGTTTGCTACCTACCCGACCTTGGGCAAGTCACGGTCTTCATTTCTATAGGTAGAAAACCTGACTTATCTAACTCGCAAGACTGGCATAGATGGATGAATAAATAAAGATGATGAACAGATACATCAACAAACTTGCTATTAAAAATGGGGGGTGATTCCCACTGATCAGCAACCTTCATGCAACTCATGACACCAGCACAAGTTGAAAATCATAAATGGTGAGCTCATCGCCATGGCCCCCAAACTTTCTGCCAATCCACTGCCTCACCAGTTAATGCAGGTGAGTCAGAAAAACAATCTCTGTGGAAGTTCGTTGTTTCTGCTGAGAATCAGAGAAATGGTCTTCCCTATTGAAAAGCATACCAACAGGCTATCCAAATGGTCAGACCCAAAAACATGTACATACAGGTCACATCATACAGACTGGGTAGGTTGATAGGTATATAATAAGAAATGTACACATGCACACACATACACATATGTAACAGCAATTGAAGTAAAAGATTATGAAAAGAGAACAAGGGGTGGGTATATGGAAGAGTTTAGAAGGAAGTAAAGGAAGGAGAAATGATGTGGTTGTATTATAATCTCAAGAAATAAAAATAATAGTAAAACAGCCGGGCGGTGGTGGCGCAGGCCTTTAATCCCAGCACTTGGCAGGCAGAGGCAGGTGGATCTCTGTGAGTTTGAGGACAGCCTGGTCTACAAGAGCTAGTTCCAGGACAGGCTCCAAAGCAACAGAGAAACCCTGTCTCGAAAAACCAAAAATAAAATAGTAAAACAATGCCCCCCTCCAAAAACAAAAAACAAACAAAAAAAAAAAAAACCAAAAAACTGACCGAGTACTCAAGACATGGGTCTGATTGGAATGTAACCTTTACAAAGCCCATGCCTGAGCTTTTCACTCTAAAATCCACTGTTCCAACATCATAAGAAATATGAAGTTGTAGGCTTGAGAGATAGCCTCATCATTAAGCGCTCGACCAAGCTCTCGACCAGCAAGCTTGAGGACCTCTGTTCAATTCCTAGCATCTGTGTAAACAGTTGATGGAGTGGCACATCCTACTGCAGGGGAAGTAAAGACAAGAAAATCTCCAAGGTTTCCTGGCCATCTTATCTATCCAATCATTGTAGGACACTGTCTCAAAAACTACAGTAGAAGGAGCGCATGGTGGTGCGCACTTTTAAGCCCAGCACTCAGGAGGCAGAGACAGATAGATCCCTATTAGTTCTAGTGAGTTCCAGGATAGCTAAGGCTACATAGAAAAACCTTGTCTCAAAAAAATTAAAATAAAAACAGTGGAGCCCAATTTGGTTCCATCATTTGAGCTAGTACGATCCTCAGCCTTCATCAGAGACATTTCTTACTGTGGAAGACACTGATTAATGCAGAAAGCCATGAGTGGCCAGGTGTTAAGAATAACTGGTGGCAAAGTGCCCTTTATTAACCCTCTAAGTCTCCAGGAACATCACAGAAGAAGAAGAGGGAAAGGGTGTAAAATTCAGGGGTGGGTGGCGCAACGTGTAGCAAAATGACCTTTCTAGACACCACATAGCTGTTAGAGTCAGGAATTCACTGTGTCTGTGACTGCCTGCACCAGACCTGCAAGCACTGAACCCTTCAACTTTTGATTGTGGTTGGGGGCCCCTCCTTGAGGGACTAGAGTACTTACTGGTTGCTGCAGGAGGGAGGGTTACATTTTCAGCCATGCAGTCACTGACAAGCTGCCTGTGCTCATAGGAGATAACCCCTTATCCATGCACACGTAAGCAACCATGATTAAACGCGATGGATCACATGCAGCTGTAGGACATGGAAGTCAGAAGGAAAGATACTGAAAAGAAAAAGAGGGTGAGCTAGAGACAGGATAACAGAGAGAAACAGAGGATGAAAGTAGTTAAAATTCATATATATGTATGTGTGTGTGTATGTATGTATGTGTTTGTGTGTATGTATATGTATATATGTGTGTATATATATGACTGCAAGTATACCTGTGTATATGCATATATACATGCATATGTATATATACATATGTGCATATTTATATATATATGTATATTCAAAAAATAGAAATGGAGAAAAAACAATCTATGAAAGAAAGAAGGTACACAGTATAGAGAAGGAAACCCAGTATTGACCTCTGGCCTCTACACCCACATGCTCACATGTGCATGTGAACCCACACACGTATTTTATAAAAAAGAAATAAAAGGTTGGAGAAACAGCTGATAATCCTATAAAGTGAAATGGCAGAGGCAGAAAAGTGTTACGTTGAATATAGAGCATCATGGTTGCCCAGCAAACAGCAGCAAACATGGCACATTAGCTAGTTTCACAAAATGCCTTTCACTCCTCTACACCAAGGCCCAGGTCTTTGATCTAACCCTAGAAGCTGATGGAGTGCTAGGAAAATTGTGTCCACACTAACCCAGAGGGAAAATTTGGGTCTCTTGGTTCAAAATGGTGCCCTGTATGACCAGGTGACAAGGCCAGACATGTGTTTCTGCACAGTCAGGTTCCAGGTTGGGACCTGCTTTGTGACTCATTTATCTTTGTTCCATCATTCTTTTTTTTTCTTTTTTTTTATTGTTAAAAGAAAAAT
>JAQHUG010000296.1:1968773-2009901 GCA_028555095.1 Dicrostonyx torquatus
AGGAGGAGGAGAGGAGCTCAGAAGAAACAGTTCTACTTCCTCCTGGGACTCCCATCCTCACTCCCTTTCTCTGTTCCTTCTGTTTCGTTCTATGGAGCAAAAGCTAAGAAAGGCCCAGGAAAGCACAGTGAGGCCTCAGCTGTGAGAGCAGGGATGCAGCAGGGGCCTGTGGGGGCTGAGATCAACACTGAGTCGAAGAGGAAAGTGTCCATCTCCTGTGTCCATTTCTCACCACAAGTCCTAACGTAGCACTGGTCTGTGAGCAAGCAGCTGGTAAGAGGGAAGAACTGAGGAGCCGAGGTTTGTAACTGAGTAGAGATGGCCCTGGCCTGTCTGCCTGTAATTACATGCCTGTAATTGTGCCCAGAGGCTGGAGAGCCTAGGGCTTTCTAATTGCATTCCCTTTATACATTTGCCTTCTGTTTTCCTTCTTCACTAACCCTTGACCTCATTCCCCCATCACTCCCAGTCTGTCGGAGGGATCAGAACCCTGGAGCAGCCAGTCGGTAGGAACTTTCACATTTTATTCCTGTAGTTTCAGTGGGTGGTGGTGTCGCGGCCCCCATGAGGCTCTTGGATGTGAAACGGGTCCATTAAACAAATGTTCGGGTTCAGTTTAGGGCTGCCACTACTAAAAGGAGTTGTCCTAAATCTCCCAGGATTGTTTACGGCGGAACGCAGTATTTCCTCTGAAACAGAGAAGCAACTGCAGCCGTGCCTCTCTGTGTGTCTTGGCTGAACCGGACTTCTGCATTCTATGCGCTGTAAGTACCAAGCGGCCAGCCTGGCTGGAAGCCAGACAGTAATGTTTCCTTTTGCTGTTGTTGAAAAGGCATTCAGGAAAACGATTGAAGGCAATAAGGGCCTTCCTGTTCCGGCAGGGCAGTCAGGCGGGTGGCCCTGTGAACCACCCCACAGACTTGGAGTGAGTCATACCAGGGAGCGGGGCGCTTCCTTCTTCTTTGTCAATAAACTCTCTCTGAGGCTGCTGCCAGGGACAAGGAATGACGTAGGGCCAGGCCAAATTGTAGATGCTGCACTTGGATTCAGAGACTCGGCATCCATTTCTCCTATCTCTCTGAGACAGCCCAGGATTCAGGCTCAGTAGCTTCAAGGCGCGCACCGGTAGTTTCCAAATCATTCTCATTGACCAAGACCTTGACTCACCAGGTTACCCTCTAGCCAGGAAGTCAGAGCCGCAAAACCAGGCTCAGGAAGGCATCCTCCGTGAAGGATCAAAAACACCTAAATTTCTCAGATTTTTCATTATATGGGAGTATTCTGCTAAAATAGTGGCAGCTTGGCGTGGGAAGGGTCTTCTCTCTCCACCATGAACCCACCGCCCAAAGTTCTCTTTGTTAGTTGCAATGTAAGAAAAGTGGAAAAAATACACAGGAATGCTTGGTTGTCCTGGGGCAAATTGGATTAGTCTTATAGGAGAAATTTCTGAAGAAAAAAAAAAACAAAAAACAAAAACAAGGTATTAGACCAGCTCCATTCAAAGATCCGTGGATGGCTCAGTGGATAAAGGTACTTGACAAGCTGAGCTAGTTTGATCCTCGAAACCCACAAAACACCTGGGAAAGTGGAAAAAGAAAAATACTCCTTGAAAGCTGTCCTTTGACTCCCCCACACACACATGCACACACACACAGGGACAGGGGATTCAACATTTAAATACTCTTTCATTAATTCAGTGATAGTCACTTGTACTTTTGTGTGTGAGTGTGTGCGATACATGCATGAGTGTGCAAGTACATGCACTCGTGTGTGTGCACAAAGGCCAACGAAGAATATTTGGGTGTCCTGCTGCATTGCTTAGTCTCATTCCCTTGAGACAGGGTCTCTCACTCAACTTAAAATGCATCGATTTAGCTAGGCTGAGGGGCAAATGAGCTCCCTGGATCTTCCTGGCTCTGCCCCCAAGCCCAGTGCTGAGTCCTGATTTTACATGGGTGCGAAGGATTTGAACTCAGGTCCTCACATTTTCCCATAAGCCCTCTTAGTCACGGAGCCATCTCCCCAGCCCCACTTGGACTTCTCAGCCAATAGGAAAGATCCCTTTTAATAGCCTATTGTGAAGAATCCTGAGGTTTTTTTTCCTTTTTTTTTTATTGTTAAAAGAAAAATTTTATTTACTCCCCTTGTCCCAGGCCCTCCTGCTCCCCCACTACCCCACCACCGTCCCCTTGCTTTCTTAAGATGGGGCAGGATACCCCGCCCTGTGGGAAGCCCAAGGCCCTCCCGGGCTTGCCATCCGGGTCCAAGAAGGTGTGCATCCATATAGAATAGGTTGGCAGAGGTTTTTTTTAAGCTAAGACACATGTCACCTCAAAATCAACATCTCTCAGTAAGACTCAAGTTTGCTCTCATAAGTCCCAAGGGAGAAAAATGTCCTCAGTGTTAAGAAAACTCAAACTTCAACAAGATTTTGGTGGCTAGCTTGGCCAGGCAATTCAGAAAACCGTACTAGAAGAGTTAACAGATGATTTTCTTGGTGATCACTGTTCCTTTTCAGCTCAGTCAGGACTTTGGGCGATGATGCCACGGGAATTGCACAGCTGCCAGAGAAGTGAGCTTCATCATGCGGTTCAGAACTACAAAAGTAGCTGCAGAGTCTAAAGAGATGACTCACAGCCGTGAAAACCAACAAAGATCCTTTGAAAGTGTTCCTTCACTTCCTCTGAACAGCTCTGGGAGTCTTCTCTGCTCTGACACCATTGGGGTCAAAGAAGTTTAACAGTAGAATAGGAATGTGGCGGGAAATGACCCTGGCTGCCACCAGCTCAGGCCACTTGGCCGGTCAGAACCTGCACCTCCTTGAATAAAAATTCGAAGGAAGCCAAAGGCATAGTCCTGCTTAAATCCTTTAGGGAATCCCAGAAAAAGCTTCTTAAAAAGATATTAAGAGTAAGTGGCTTATGTCATCTGGCTTCTGTGCTAAGTTGTCAAGACACTACCAAACTTTATCCGGTATATATATGCCACTTCAGGGAGTTTAGGAGTTCCGCTGTATTAGGAGAATTCCAGGGAAGAGGAAGGTATCAATTTGGCAGAAATAGCCTGTTAATTCTTCACTCCAAAACTGGGAGGTACAAGATGCTCCAGAAGTCAGTTGAGAGATTCCCAATCTACAAGTAAAATGGGAAGTGTGTCAGTTAGATCTGACAGAGGAAAACTGCTACAGAGCTGGTGGCTTGAGTAGTAGCCATTGATGGTACCCACAGTTCTGCACGTTAGCAGTGAGCACACTTTGGGGTTATGTTCAGGGCTACCTCTGGGTTCATCTAGGTTTATTAAGTTTTCTGTGGTTGGCTGTTAGGCCAGTTGAGATGTTCTGGTCTAGAACAGCCCTGACTTCAATGGTTTATCTCTGTTCATAGATGATTTGGACAAGATTCCAAAGTGGGCAAGGCCTCCTGAAGCCCAGGCTCAGAGCTAGCACACTGTCAGCTCCTCTCATCAACCTGGACGTAGGAAATGCAGAAATAAAGTTTTCGTATTGGTGAGGGGAGCTACAAAGTTAAAGTTTAGCACAAGCATTGCTGACATACTCTATACTACCATGCTAATCAAACTCACGGGGACCGGAGTAAGTCTGAGCAGTTGCTAAGGATGCCTTCTCTGACTAACACAAGTCTGAGATCTGCAACAGAAATGCCCAGTGTTCCTGGGTGGAGGTCCTTCCTGAAGGTTGGTCCTCCCTCTAGAGCAGTGGTTCTCATCCTTCCTAACACAGCCACCCTTTAACACAGTTCCTCATGCTGCGGTGACCCCAAACCATAAAATTGTTTTTGCTGTTACTTCTTGGCTGTAATTCTGCTACCTCTATGAGTAGTAATATAAGTATGTGATATGCAGGATTTCTGATATCTGACTTGTGAAAAGGTCATGTGACCCCCAAAGGCATCATGGCCTACATGTAGAAAAGAGCTGCTTTAGTTAGGAGGAACAGGTAGCGAGGTGACTTTCTCAGCTATGTAGGCAATCAGTTTCAACTCTGTGTCTCTAGGCAAGTGGCTAGACATGGAGACTCGAAGGGAAGCACATGACAGGAATGTCCCAAGTCATACGAAAATCCAGAAAATGCCTCAATGAGAATCTACCTCTCTGAGGGCAAAGAGATTTGTCTTTCAAGCTTAGAATCAAACTAAACTTATCTTTCTATTCATCAATTTATTTTTTTACATACCAATCCCAGTTCCCCCCTCCCTCTTACCACCCCCTCCTACTTGCCACCACCCCACCTTCCATCCGCTCCTCAGAGAGATTAAGGCCTCCCCAGGGAAGTCAGCTATAACTGTCTCATCCCCTCATTGAGGCAGGACCAAGGTCCTCCCCTCCCATGCCTAGACTGAGTAAGGTATCTCTACACAGAGAATGGGCTTTACAAAGTCAGTTCATGCATTTGAGTTAGATCCTGGTTTCACCGCTAGTGGCCCAAGCCACGCCATTGTCACCTGTATTCAGGGGGCCTAGTTCGGTCCTATGCAGGTTCCCCAATTGTCAGTCAAGAGTCAGTGATCTTCCACAAGTTTGGGTCAACTGATTCTGTGGGTTTCCTCATCACGGTCTTGAACCCTTTTTTTAACATTATCTTTCATCTCTCTTTTTGCCTGGAGCTCGGCCCAGCAGTTAGCTGTGGATCTCTGTATCTGCTTCCATCTGTTTCTGGAAAAGGGTTCTAGCTTCTCTGTGGTTGTAGACTATAGGTTGGTTATCCTTTGCTTTATGTCTGGTATCTACTTATGAGTGAGTACATACTGTATTTGTCTTTCTGAGTCTGGGTTACCTCACACAGGATGGTTTTCTCTAGTTCCACAGAGTTCAAACTAAACTTAGGATAACAGATACTTTTAGTCATTTGGACTAGGTCACAAAACACCCATATATTCAGACAAGTGTTATTCTAGGTGTTTCCAGATTGGTTTAATATTTACAGCAAAGTTAAGTAGATGGTCTTGCCTAACATGGGTGAGCTTTACCCAATTAGTTGAAGATTGGAATAGAACAAAAAGCCAGATAAGAGGGCACTTGTCTTGCATGACTACCAGTAGCTGGGACCTCCATTGTTTCCAACCTTTGGAATGATTTGAAGCAGCAAGTCTTTCTAGGACTTCATCCTGCCCAGTTCAGGACTTGGGATTGTTCATTCTCCTTAATTTCATGAGCCGCTTCCTTGTACAGTCTTTGCTAGCACATAAACTCTCTCTCTCTCTCTCTCTCTCTCTCTCTCTCTCTCTCTCTCTCTCTCTGTCTCTCTCTCTCTCTCACACACACACACACACACACACACACACACATACACATACACAATTGATTCTTCTCTGGAGAATCTTATATACTTGTTCTTACTGGAAAATTGTGCATGACGAAAGCAAAGAAGTTGATTCTTGCTAAAGACAAATGGTTAGCTGGTCCTTGGGTCAACCATTGGTACTTCCAGCATTAGCAAATCATTTTAGGCAGCAAGGGAAGATGCAAAACCTTTACCTGATTAAAAATGAAGCAATGACCTCCTTGTCACTCTCAATTTTAGCATCCTGCTGCTGCAGCAACTGTTTAGTTAGCCTTCACTTGGTTTGATTGCTTTTACTTTGGTTTGGTTTTGCCTAAAATGGTAAGAAGAAAATGCTCAATTTCAACCTCAGAATATATCCTAGCAGCACCCATCAATAAACCTTCCCATGTGAAGCTTCTCTAGGAAACTCCCAGAAATTGAATCCATGGGAACCAGAATGCACAAATGTTCTGTTCTTGGAACCTGACAGGAGAAATGCTGAGAGTGAACTCATGCTGGCCAATCAGCTTTCAAGTTTGCTCACCTGTCTCCACAGTGACCAGAATGTTTGTACAATACTAAGAAATAGATCACCAGAGAGATACTTTTCAAATGGGGCCCTTGGCTTGTTACTGTAATGGATCTGTACCTTTTCAACATGATTCAATGGAGCTGTGGTCCCCAGAATCCCTTTCTGATATATTTTCTCTTAGGACTGCTATACGTATCTTGTATTCAAGACGCCATTCCCTGGAAGTTGCAGGGGTGAAAGGAGATGTCAATCACACAGGAGCACATACAAGATCTCTTCCTGGTGGCTCAGTAACTTCAAAAATGTTTGTTGCTATGAGCGGATCTTGCAAGTATAATCAAGGATTCTAATCAATGGACTTTATGTTAACCAATAAGGAGGTTGCCCTGACAGGTCTGACTTAATCATTTGGAAACTCCTAGAAAGAGAGAATAAGCCCTCCCTAATGCCAGAGACCCCATATTTCAGGTTATGTTTCTATATTGCTGTATTTCAGCTCATGCTGGAATTCAGTCTGCCTTAGTAAGATACTAAGAATTAGGACCATGTAAGACCTTCATAGCTCTCGTGAATATAGTCATTCCATTCATGGACTCATGGATTAATAGTTTGACAACTTACTTTGCAAGTGGCCTTGCTACAGACATGCTCTCTGCCTCAGCCCATGGTGCCCTTTGCCATGTCATGATCCAGCAGGATGACCCAAGATGATGCCAAGCAGGTGTTGACACTATGCTCTTGGTCTGCCAAGCTCACGCCCTAGGGAAGCAAGCCTGATTAGTCTATCTTCACAGTTGCCTAAGCCAATTCCTTGTAGTGGATTTTCTGTGGGCTCTGCTTCTCTAGTTGAACACTGACTGGTACAGTTATCATCAGAAAGGAAGCAACAATTGCCTCTTTGCCATTTGAATTTCCACAAAGAGATGAGAACCTACAACATGTAAGAGGTAAGCAGACACAGAAAAGCCAAGTGGCCTGAGCATGCCAGCATTTTCCTTCACCAGCCAAGAGACTTTGGATAACTAAGTTTTATCACCTGTCTAGGCACTGTTTACTTATAAAATACTATTAAATACGAAATCTAGGCCTACCTATTTTCCAGGGTTGTTTTGAAAACTCAAAGGAGAACATGTATGAACGATGTTCCGTTTTCTAATTAGGGCCATATAGAGTACAAAGGAATGTAAAGACCCCAGGCTTCTGTGCACAGATCAGAGAAATGATGCAGACGTCGTTAGGAAATGGGTTCTTAAGAGACAAGAGTCCAGGACCAGCTAGTCCTTGTGCAGAGAAAGAGAGACGGAGACAGAGAGGCTAGTCCTTGTGCAGAGAAAGAGAGACAGAGACAGAGAGGTAGGGAAAGAACATTGCTCTTTTATGAACACCACAAAAATCTATTCCCACTCCTTGAAGATTTATAATACGCTTTGAATATATATATATATATATCCAATCTACTTAGAGATCTGTTGCTCAGAGAGCCAAAGAGAACCTACTTTCATCCACGTTGACACTACCTCATTTAATGAGCCCTGAGTCACAGTACTTGAGACATGTATATAAAACCTATTCTGCTGCTTTGTCAACTACCAGACTTTATTTCCTTAATTTATAATTACACTGCTCCTGAAGAATAATCAAATCGAATCTTTCCTATATATGTATTGTGCTACCTCTGGCCTTTAAATATTAAAAATGGACACTTTACTATGCTCATACTCATGGGGAAATTATGGTGGCAGGAAGTTAAGGGTTTTCAGCAAACAAAAATGACTTTTAATATTTTATTAATTATTATTGTGGCAATGTGGCTAGAGGGGCGTGCACATGCTGTGGCAGGCATGTGGAGGTTAGGAAACAAGTGTCAGAGTTTGTTTTCTCCTTCCACCTTAGGGTCTAGGGCAATTGTTGCTCAGGTCATCAGGATTGCATGGCAAGTGATATTACCCACAGAGCCATCTCGCCAGTCCACAGATAATTTTTTGCTCTTTATTTTTCTTTAATTTTTGAGATTAAACTATAATCACATCATCTCTTCTTTCCGTTTTCTCACTCCAAATCTTCTCTTCACTCCTTTTCAAATTCATGACTCCTGCCTTTCATTAATTGCTGTTGCATACATATATGTTACTCATATGTATGTATGTTTTCAGGGATGACCATTTAATAGTGAATAATTCATTAGTGTGCTCTCCCCTGCATAAGACTATATATCCCACTCTCAGCATTCTTTAGTTGCCTGTGGTCCTTTGTGTAGTGTTGAGGCCTTCATATAGGCTTTTCCCCATTCACTTTGGCATGTCTATTGGTGTAGTCCTTGCTCAGCTAATGTTTAAGCATCCATGTTGGTGAGACATAAGCCAGAGTAATTTAGGGCGAGGCACATCTGGAAAGTTAAGGATAGAGGGGCTGAAAGGCCCTTGGTGTGGAAAGATAGTTGCTATGCAAAATGATGAAGGAGGCTTTTGATTGGCCACTGGAGATGTGGAAGAATCTGTTATGTACAAATGAAGTCTGAAATGTACAGATATGTATATATGGAAAGTTGAGCTTTATTCAGAACATCATGCTACATATAAAGTTAATTTGTAGGCAAAGATATCCTGTCCTTCAAGCCTATTCCTGAATAACCACAGGAGATTTAATATTAATTGTAAATCTTTGGCCAATAGCTCAGGCTTACTACTAACTAGCTCTTACAACTTAAATTAAACCATTTCTATTGAGCTACGTGCTGTCCTAAGGCTCGTGGCATTAACCACTCTGTCAAGATTTTCTTTCTGTCCATCTGGCTGGCCACTCCTCTGACCTCCTTCTTCCCAGCATCTTCTGTGTCTGGTTGCCCTACCTAAACTTCCTGTCCAGCTATCTGCCAGTTGCCTTTTTATTAACACAACCTGAGTGACAAATCTTCACAGTGTACAAAGAGATTATTCCACAACATTAATTCGACACAATCAACTGTAAAGACAACAAAGAAAACAAAATAGTAAGTATTCATTACCCTATTCTTGGCATTTTAAATGATTTTTTCTTAACTGCCATGAGATTTCCTATTTTTAGCTCCAAATTAGTGATAAGAAAACTGCAAAAATATTAGGGAACTAATGAAGGTGGGACTGGGTTTGAGAACAATTTATGTCAAGGGACTTAAAATTTCTACCTTTTGTAATCCCATACAGTTTGTTTGAATGAATATTAATATAACTTAAGAGAGACATTTTGTAAGTAATGTGTCAACCTCACCACCATGACTTAAAAACAACAATTTAACCCAATATGCAAAAGCTCAGTAAATGGTCTCCAAATTTTGGTGCAGCTCATTAACTGCTCATTAACTGCAGAGTTGAATCTGCATTACATGTTGTATAAGACCAAAGGATTTTCCCAATATAAAAACTCCCTCATGAAAGGTGAAATTTGGGCATAATGCTTAGCAAGCCTATGCCTTCGATATGAATAAAATGTTTTAATAAACATATCTAGGTGACACAAAGCTGTTATATCCAATATGGTCATATCTCACTGACAGTAAAATAAGCTGAATAAGCAGTTGTCAACCATGATGTGTCACTGTTGTGTTGATGCTGCTGAGATCAACACATAAGAAAAATTTGGACTCAAGTCCAAATGGATCAAAGACCTCAACATAAAACCAGCCACACTGAACCTCATAGAAGAGAAAGTGGGAAGTACATTTGAACACATTGGCACAGAAGACCACTTGCTAAATATAACCCCAGTAACACAGACACCTAGCGAAACAATTAATAAATGGGACCACCCAAAACTGAAAAGCTTCTGTAAAGCAAAGGACATGGTCAACAAGATAAAATGGCAGCCTACAGAATGGAAAAAGATCTTCACTAACCCCACATCAGACAGAAGCCTGATCTCCAAAATATACAAATAATTCAAGAAATTGGTCATCAAAAGAACAAATAATCCAATAAAAAATAAAGTACAGACTTAAACAGACAACTCTCAACAGAGGAATCTAAATTGACTGGAAAACTCTTAAGGAAATTCTCAACATCTTTAGCCATCAGAAAAATGCAAATCAAAACAACTCTGAGAGTCCACCTTAGACCTGTAAGAATAGCCAAGATCAAAAACCTTGATGACAACTTATGCTAGAGAGGATAACAACTGCTTTGGATATCAGTATGGTAAATTCTCAGAAAATTAGGAAACAACCTTCCTAAAGACCCAGCAATACTGCTTTGGGGTATATACCTAAAAGATTCTCAATCGTACCACAAGGACACGTGCTTAACTATGTTCATAGCAGCATTACTTGTCATAGCCAGAACATGAAAACAAACTAATTGTCCCTCCACCAAAAATGAATAAGGAAAATGTGGTACATTTACACTACAGAGTGCTACACAGCAGAAAAAAAAAATAATGCCATCTTGAAATTTGTGGGCAAATGGATGGATCTAGAAAACATCATATTGAGTGAAGTAACCCAGACACAGAAAGACAAATGCAATATGTCACTCATAAGTGGCTTTTAGACATAAAGCAATAAAAAAAAAACCAGCCTACAGATCACAATCCCAGAGAACTTAGACAACAATGAGGACCCTAAGAGAGACATACATGGATCTAATCTACATGGGAAGTAGAAAAAGACAAGATCTCGAGAATAAATGGGGAGCGTGGGGACCATAAGAGAGGGTAAAAGGGAGGGGAGAGAAAGAGAGGGGAGCAGAGGAAAATATATAGCTCAGTACAAATAATTCTTAGAGAAATGAAAGTTTGGAAGTAGTAATTCAGTATTACTGAAGCAGCACCCAGTGTGGGTCATCACTACCAATAAAGTGGAAAGTTGGTCCTAAGTAGATACCAGTGCTGGGAACCTCAAATAATTATGAAAACATCAAAACAACAAACATTCAAAAGTCAAAATAGTAAAGATCACATCTATGTAGTAATATGTTAATGCAGCCCTTTCTTGAGAACGTGTATTTAGATTATAAACTGGACAGTTTTTAAGAGAAATTTTTATTGCTTATATAACTAAAGCCATGACAGAAATAATGGAAACCAAAAAAGGGGGAGGATTGTCGTTTTGCTCAATTGTCTGTGTATGTACCGTCTGTACCATGAATTAAAATTAAATTCTTAAAGGGATTCATTTTATTTGTGCTTTTCTAAAGGATAAAGTCAACACATTGCGTTCTCAGTTACCCATGGTCTTGCCTGCTTTCTACACACCCTGACAGGGTGTGACTAAGCCAAGGTATGCAGGCCTCCTAGCTGTTAGCACTGCATCTCAGGCTTTTCCACCTCCATCTAATCCCTTGGTCACAACTTCTGAGAAATCCAACACTACGCAGAAAGAGCCCTTTGCTTTATGGTTCTCTATAAAAGAATCTATCGCCCAAAAGTCATGGGATACGCTGCTGACTCAACCTAAAGCAGGGTTTCAGGTTGGGTCAGCAACGTGTCCCGGGAGGCACAGCCGCCAAGCTTCCTCGGAAGGCCAGGTCACAGCGCGTTTACAACGAAGACTGGATGAGTGCTGTAATGATTACTGGCACTCTGTCTAAAACCAACATCTATAAAAAGAAGCTTCCTCCCGTTGCTCTCCCCATAAAACCTGTGTACTTTCCTGACAGGAAGTTGGGAAGATCTTTTCTCTACCCCATGCTCAGTTCCTTTGTAGAACAATTCAACTTCTGAAGATTCATGAGGATGATTGGTAGGTCTCTAATTTGTTCATGAACTGTCAAGTAGGTTCATTTGGCAACATAAGCACCTCTTCATGTGATCCAAGGTGTAGGAAGATAGCCCCAAAATAACCATTTGTACTTAGGCTTTTATTTTTTTTAATTTGCATAGGGTATATTTTGATGTTTTCCCCTCACCCAACTCCTCTCATATCCTCCTCACTTCCCAAGCTTTATGCTTTCTCTCTCTCTCTCCCTCAAAAACAAAAACAAAATAGCAAGAAACAAAAATCCCGCAAAGCTACAAAACCAAAAATCAAAATAAACAGGTAAAGGAAGAACAAGACAAAAAAAATATGTCAAAAATCCACATAAATATCATTGAGTTTGTTTTGTGCTCACCAACTATTCCTGGACATGGAACCTGCCCTGGAGTGTTGTTGATGTTCCCAGTGATTCTACATTGGAAAGAAAAACTGATTTTCCCTTTGCTGGTGGGTATCACTTGCAGATAGCCTTTTGGTCAGGGGCAGAACCCAATATGGCTTAAACCTGTTCAAGTCGTGTATGTACTGACACAGTGTCTGTGAGTTGGTATGTGTATCTGTTCTGCTGTGTCTAGAAGACACTGACTGCTTCCTTGGAGTCATTCATCACCTTTGACTCTTCCAATCTTTCTGCCTTCTCTTCTGTATAGGTCTCTGAGCTTTGAAGACAGGGGGATGTTGATGAAGACTTCCTATTTAGAATTGAATGACTCTGCACGTTGTACCATTGTTGGTTCCTGTATCAATTCCCATCTATAGCCAAAAGAAGCTTCTCTGGTGTGGGTTGATCAAGGACTGGTCTATGGGTGCAGTGGTGGTATGTTATTAGGAGTAGTGTTAGTGTCATTTGCCTTTAGCAGAATAATAGAATTCATTTTTTTCCCTATGTCCATGACCTTTCCAATCTCTTCTTGACCAATTTATCAGTGTCAGGTATGGGTTTCATCTCATAGAGTGGACGCTAAAGCCAATTTAAAAAAAATAAAAAGCTAACTCCCATAATGTTTTTGCCACCATGAAACCATCCTATCTTATAGGCAGGTCACCACTGTAGATCTTAAGGCTTGTAACTAGATGACATTAACGAATACCTTTCTCCTCCGGTACTGTGCAGAGTACCTTCTAGTACCAAGAACCCTAGTAGATAGGTGTGAAACTTCTGGGCACCAGCTCTACTTCTCCATTCTCAGTGACATAAGTAAATATTGACTTCAGCAACAGGGCCCTATGGTCCTGTGGTAGAGAGGAACCAACAGCACCAGCTATAGCCTGTCACATTTGAAACATTCCATGGAAACCCTTCAGCCAATGCATGAACAAAATGTAACCTGTTTCTGGCACTGGAGGTTTAACTTGGTGGCTAGGAAGTCAAGTGGCAGCATCGTCTCCCTTTGTTGTAACTAAGGTGGGGGTTGTGTTCCCAGCACCTGAATGGAGTGAGGCCATTTTGTTCCCTGTGCCCGGCTCCCGGCCGCGGCCGCTAGTTTATGCCCAAAATAACCACAAGAAAACTGTATTCATTTAAACTCTGCCTGGCCCATTATCATTAGCCTCTTCTTGGCTAACTCTTAGATTTTAAACTAACCCATTATAAAAGTCTGTATGTCACCACAAGGTGGTGACTTATCAGAAGATTCTAACCTGCATCCATCATGCGCCGGAGGATCATGGTGTCTGCCTCACTTCCTTCCCTCCTACCACCTTCTGTTCTGTCTACTCCACCCACCTAAGGGCTGTGTCTTATTCTACAGGCCAGGCAGAGTCTTTATTTAACCAATGAAAGCAAAGAAATACAGAAAAGTCCTCCTATACCATCCCTTATTACTTAGTAACTCCACTTAGACTCCTTTCAAAAATGTATGTATTTTAGGAGCTTCTATAGTAATGGGTTTCCATGTGGTTTTTTGTAAATGACATTTTGATGTGGGATGTCCTTCTGTATATGTGTTGCTTTTATTGCTTAATGAATAAAGTTGTTTTAGCCAATGGCTTACGGAGTAAATCCAGGCATGAAATCTAAACAGAGAGAGAGCAGGCAGAGTTGAAAAGACACCATGTAGCTACCAAAGAAGAAAGACGCCAGAACCTTACTGGTAAACCAAAGCTTCATGGTAAAATATAAAATAATAGGAATGGGTTAATTTAAAATGCAAAAGCTAGCTAGAAGTATGCCTGAGCCATCGGCCAAACAGTGTTGATTAATTATGTTGTGTGTGATTATTTGGGTCTGGTGACCAGGAAACAAATGGTCAGTCTCCCCTTACAGCCTTGAGTGTTGGTTGTCCCTCCCCATATTTCCTCCTTTACCCTTTGCTTCCATGACCCCTTGATATAATTCTTCTTTTCTAGTCTCCCATCTGTCTCTCCATTGCACAATACTGTATATTTTTCTTACTGAACAGATTCTCTACTCCTTCCTCATCCAGGTCTCTTACTATGTATGTAACATCCATGGTTATTCTTATTATAGCCACATGTCAAAAGCTTAAAAGCTAATATCAACATATATGTGAGAAAATATGATAGTTCTCTTCTGGGGTTATCATACTAAAGATGATGTCTCTCTATTTTCATCCATTTACTTTGAAATTTCACAATTTTGTTTTCTTGACAGCTGAATAATATTTCATTGTATAAATGTATCACATTTTTTCTATCTATTCATCAAATGATAGATATCTAGGTGATTTCCAGTTTATGACGATTATGAATAGAGCAGCAACAAATATGGATAAACAGTATTTCTGCAATAGGATATAGAATCCTTTGAGTATGTGCCCAAGAATGGTATAGCTGAGTCTTGAGATAGATCTATTATCAGCTTCCTAGGGGACCACCACATTGATTTACATAGTGGCTACCAATTTTCACTCCCACTAACAATGAGTAAGTGTTCCCCTTTCCTGCAACTTTGCCAGAATGTACTGTCAACTGTTTTATTCATCTTGGCCATTCTGATGGGTATGACATGAAATTTCAAAGTAGTTTTAATTTTCTTTTCCTGATGGCTAAGGATGTTGAACATTTTTTTCTCAGTCATTTGTGCTTTATCTTTTGAGAATCTCTGTTTTGATCTGTAGCCCATTTTCAATTGAGTTATTTGAAGTTTTGATGTTAAGTTATTTAGTTCTTTACATATTCTACATAGTAACCCTCTGTCAAATATACAATTGACAAAGATTTTTTTTTCCCATTCTGTAGGCTGCTGTTTTCCTGGATTGATTGTGTCCTATACTATATAGAAACTTCTTGACTTTGTGGGGTCCCATTTACTAATGGTTGATCTTGGTGCCTGTGCTAACAGTGGTCTCTTCAGAAAGTGTTTTGCTGTGCCAATAAGTACAAAGTTGTTACCCACTTTCTATTCTTTTGATTGAGTGTATCCGGCCTTATGTTAAGGTTCTTGATCCATCTGGAGTTGAGTATTGTCCAAGGTGACAGATAAGGATCTATTTCCACTCTTCTACATGCAACCATACATTTTGAACAGTGCCATTTGATGAAGATGTTGTTTTTTATTTTGGTTTTGTTTTCCTGTGGATATTTTTTTTGCTTCTTTGTCAAAAATAAGATGTGCATAGGTAAATGGAATTATGTTTGGCTCTTCAATTCTATCCCATTGATAAACATGTCTGTTTTATGCGTATAGCATGCTGTTTTTATTTCAATAACTCTATAATACAACTTAAAATTGGAATGGTGAGACCTCCAGCTGTTCTTTTATTATTCATGATCCTGTTGTTTCTGTGTTCCCTCGAGAAGTTGGTTAATTTTTCAATTTTTGTGAGGAATTGTATTTTAATCGTGAAGGATTGCATTGAATATATAGATTACCTTTGGTAGGATTTCTATTTGCACAATATTAATCCTATCTGATTGATCCATAAGCATGGGAGTTCTTTCCATAGTCTGGTATCTTCTTCTATGTTCTTCTTCAATGTCTTAATGTTTTTATTGTACTTGGCTTGGTTAGAGTTATCACAAGCTTTTTTGTTGTCCTGTTTTCTTTTTTAGGCTATTGTGAAAGGTGTTTCTCGGATTTCCTTCTCAGTATATTTGTGATTTGTGTATAATAAGGTTGCAGAGTTTTATCTGTTAATCTTGTATCCTGACCTTTTCATAGTATCCCAGATTTCCAGGATGCTTTGTGCTTGGGATTTTTAGTTTTCCATTTTCTTTGACTGAGCTATTCATTTTTTCTTCCTTGTCTTCACAACCTGAAAGTCTTCCTTCCATGGCTTGTAACATGTTGGGAAGGCTTGCCTGGGTAGCTTTTATTCAACATTCTAAGTTTTTCATTTCAAGTTTTCTTTTAGTTTGGAATTCCTTTAGTAATTCTATTTCTTTGTTAAATTAAACTTGCATGTCTTGAGATGTTTTCATTATTGCATTTAACTGTTTTTATTTTCGTATATTTATCTACTGTATCTTCTGTTGGATGGACGAGACCTAGCACACTATGGTGGGCAATCTATTTCACCCCAAATCCTTCTTGTTTTGTTGTTCCTATTGCCATTTCCTTTTGCTTTGTTTTCCAAGTCAATTGATTTAAATGCTATCCTATCTCAAAATTACCTTCATTGGAACATCCAGAATAATGTTGGTGGAATATCTAAGTGGTTGTATATCAATGTGGCCTAACCAAGTCGGCACACAGAATTTCTATTACAATGTCTTTCTCCCCCTTTGTCTGGTGTTCTGGAGACCTTGCTCATTGTCCCACCTTCCCCTCATTGGGCTTGTGGTCCCAAGCAATAGTTCTCAACTCCCAACAAATTTTTTGCTGTCCCTTCTGTATAAACAGCTGGCATCTTACAGAAGCAAGAGATGTTAGGTACTTTCTCTTGTATAGGATGACTCCCAGCAGCGTGCCATCTCTTGTATAGAATGTCTCCCTACCCCCACCAACATGTCATCACCATCCCTGCATTGAAGAAATCATGTTCTAAATGGCCAGTTCATTTCCAGGCTCTCTGACCCCACTCATTATTGCTTTATCACCTCTGGCCTCTGTTCCAGTCACAGAACAGGCCAATTTCTTCTCTCCCAAGGGCCTCTGCAATTGTCATTCCCACTGCCTAAAAATACTCCACTCCTTTAATGGCTGGCTCTTTATCATCAGGTTTTACCTAGAAGTCCTGTCCGCATCTGCACTTAATCCCACTCCATTCAATTAACCTCGTTATTTCTTTATCATCACTGGACATTTGCTGTGTTAACTCACATGTCAGAGGTCTTGCACTCTTAAAGGTTAAAGAGGATGGGTGTCAGTCACTGTAGCCCAGAGACAAGTGAGAAGCCTAGAACATCAACAAGCACCCAACAAATACTTGGTCAAGGAAGGAAAACATGTCCTATGTATTGTCACTAATTCCAAATCTCTGCAGGCGCTTGTTTCAGACAGTGCTCCCTACAAACTCAGATGGGCCTGTAGAGGATCTGTTCCCAAAGCAACACCATGACAATAGCTCCCATCTGCTTACCCTGCCCCCAGAACACTGAGTTATTTTCTGTTGAGCATAGATCATAAATCCAGACCTTTTTTTTAATGTCACCTCATACACAAGGTGCAGTTATGTGCCCATGTCAAACTTCATCTGAGTTCTACCCCATAAATCCTCAAACACGCCAAGGTTCATCTTGGATCCAAAGGGAAGACATCCCAGATACAGAGTCAGCATATGTCAGTATCTACAGGATGAACTTGCCCCCAGAAAACTAAGCAGATCTCAACAAAGTGACTCACTTTACAAACATGTCCTATGTACTCTCTGTAACCATGGGTCCCTCTTGATAGAAATGGGGCCACGGTCATCTAGGCTGAAACATGTAGCAGGTCATATGTACCTCAGTCTGTCCACATGAATTCTCTCCCCAGTCACAATCCTCTTCTGCACTCTTTGCCATAGTCTTAGGGTGCCAGACATGGACTTGCCAATGCCTCTGATGTGGCTCAGTGTGTGGTCACTACTGGTAGTTATTAGTCTTTTGTGCATCTTTCCCCCCATAAATACTTGTAATTATCATGCTTTTAGGGACATCTATCCTGCATCAATCCCCCCATTCTTGATTCTGACTACATGGCTTTTGTGTATGGAAGCCCATGGCAGAACTGATCCACCTCTGCCATCTGCCTTCTGACATCGTAAGAGCAGGACAAGCCATTTCCTCCTTGGACTACTGGCGCTTTTGAGAGAAGGCCACCAGGAAGGTTGCCCACAACTGCCAGCCCTCTTCTTCCCCTCCTGATTCATCCCTTCACTTTAACTAAGCTCTTTCCCACTCTATGTGTTTCAAGTAGGAACCTAGAGTTGCCACCACCACCTTCCTTGGATCCCCAGATAGTCCAATGGGTTAGCCAAATGACTCACAGTGAGAAAATGAGGCTAGTTTTAGAAATCCTTAAGAATACACAAACCATGAGAAGTGCCTGAACGTGAATTAACTCCCATATAACAAGCCATCTTCAAGCTATAGTAGCTCAACACAATAGGGAGGTTTCTCTCTCTCCCTTCCCCCTCTCAGTGTGTGTGTGAGTGTGTGTGTGTGTGTGTGTGTGTGTTTTCCTGCTCATCTAACACATCAACGTTGATGTTTGCCCAGTGCCTTCTACTGTGTGAACCTCCATCGCAAAGGCATAGAGTCTTCATAATAAAGTCTTCACTGGATTCCCTACAAGCAATAGTCAGGGTAAAGGGACAGTGAGGGAAGGCACTTGATGCACCTTATCCGGTGTCATTTCCACCCATTAGGCATTAGTCCTATGTCATCATATTCTCACACCTGATTGCAAGGGCGGCTTCTCACGAAATCTGATTGCATGCTCAAAAGTAAAGGGAAACGAGGGACAAGTGAATTAATAGATGTTGCCAAGATTCAAGATCCCTCTTCCCTTTCCTGGTTAAAAGGAACCTGCTGAAGAATGAAGCCACAGCATAGTCAGTCTGGGCAATCAGGTCAGTGAGTCCTGATACCATGCCAACTCCTGTGCAAGACTGTTGAAGAGAAGCACTCCTGTGTTTACAAAGGACGTTGGGCAGAATAGTAATGGAACAGGATGACAGATAAGAGAACAGATTTTCACAGAGATCTGGATAGACGAATGTTTATGCATAGTATCTTGAGCAATGCCTTTCTATTATTTGAAGAGGCCTATTCTGAGAGACTCTGACTAGACTCACATAGGTGCCAGTTGACAGGGGCCTCATCTTGGCCCAGTGCCAAGAGCCTCTCTTTCATATTTTTTTTCGATACCATAAGACAATTCTTTTGCAAAAACGGTTTGGCCATCACAGAGACGGAATCAGAAAGGCCCTTATGCAACAGGAGCCATTCAGAATCACAGCCTTGTAGGAGTAAACAGGGAAATAGTTCACTGCCTTCTGACCAGACCATTCTGAGACATTTGCAAGAGCTTTGATGAATAGTTCCCAGGATTCTGTTCCCTCTTTATTGAACACCTCCCCTGCTATCCCAGGTTTCCAAATCTTTGGTTTCATTTTCTAGCTGGAAGACTCTATACATTGAGCAGCAGGTGTCCTCAGCAGAGGCTGAAGGGCTCACAAATCCTCCTCCTCCTCCTCCTTCTTCTTTTTCTTCTTCTTTTTCTCTTTCTCCTTCTTGTTCTTCTTCTTCTCCTCCTCCTCCTCCTCTTCTTCCTCCTCCTTTCCCTCCTTCTCCTCCTCCTACCTCTTTTTCTTTCCATTCAACCAGATCACAATTTATTATTAAGTGCAACAAATAATTGTTTTAAAAAAAACTCTTGCCATTAGGTCAATAGTGCATTCACTGAGAAAAAAAATCTTAAGCTTACACTTTTGTAAATGATGTCTTAAATAACCTCAGTATTTTAAATGTATATTTTATTTCATTGATACAAAATAGAACATTCTATTTTAACTTCTGCTAAATCTCTGTAATAAACCACTGAACTTTTTCTCCTTTCCTTTGTTTGCTTTCCCACCCCCACCCCTCTCTGATTTAAAATTCTGAAGAAAGTTCCCCAGGGACAGTGAGTCAGTAAACCAAAACTACATTGACTCCCATGGTCAGAAAAGTAGCGAAATACAGAGACTTCCAAAATAGATGCACATCTTGTGGGAAAATCACCACCAAGCCTCCATTTCCCTACATTAAGATGCTAAAGCATTTTGTACCTTGTCTTCCCCTCCTCCCAGCTCCCACACAACTCAGTCTAAACCCCAGGTAGAAGTCACAGGGTGCTCAAGAGGAGTAACAAGAAGTCAGCACCGCTGAGATCTGGGCATGTAGTGAAAGACAGAATCTTCGTAAGCTCTGTCATCTTTCCATTTGTCAATGATTAGTATCCATGCTGTCAGTCCAAATCAAAACATGTGCATTGCCCCCATGAGTCCCTGATAGTAGGGACTTCTCCTAATCTCTTATGCCTGTTCATTTATTCATGCAGACTTGGAGTTTTGATCTGTGTGGCATGGTATGACAATTATTGAGTTTCACTATCTAGTAAGAGAAGATTGTAACTCCATACCTGATCTTTTATGCTTATACATCACTGTATCCATTTTAGATTCACGAGACTCCAATAGACAGGGATAGTCAACCACGCTTTACATGGACATAAAGTAATGGACCCACCACCTCCCAAAGGTGGAAGACGGAGCCATACACCTAATCTCAAAGTTGGAACCCTTTAAAGTTACACATGCTTGACTTATATGAAAAACAAACAGAGATTTGGAAGGTTAAATGATGTGTCTAGCAATGTCCACATCACATGATAAATTTCCCCCAAATGATTGTCATTAGGATAGTTGTTATTACCATAACTATCGTTATTACCATTATCACTATTCAAAGATGAACTCTTCAACTCTAATATCCACTATTTCGATTGGCTCTGGTGTGACTACGGAGATGCCTAGAACTGCAAAGAGCCTTTGCTCAAGCATGAGGACTTAAGTTCATAGAAAGCATGATGGTTGCATTCTCCTGCAGCCCTAGCACTGACAGAGAGCGGATATGGGGAGCCCCTGAGGCTCATCAGCCAGGCAACCTAGCAGAATCAATTAGCTTCAAATTCAGTCAGGACCTCCATATCAACAAACAAGTGGGGAGGAATCGGGGAAGACACTCACCATTAACTTCTGGCCTCTGTTTACACACTAAATGCTCACACCTCCAGTAACAAGTTCATACAGAGAGAGATAGAGACAGAGAGAAAGAGAGACATGGAGAAAGAGAGCAACCCACCCATGGCATTAAAAATTCTAAATAAAATATATGACTTAAACCAATATCAAAATGTGAACGCATAAGAATCTAACAAGCCAATATATAAAAGCAGAATAAGTAACTTAAACAATAACTATTTTTGAAAAGATCCAGCGCTGTGAAATTTCTCCTCTTTGAGCTATGCCTCCCGGACCGATCTAGATCAGAAATACATCTACCATCACTGAACAGGAAATCTTATAGATGCATAAGTAGGTGGCTAGGCTATGGTGAGGGCAAGCTGGTAACACGTTTTTAAACAATACAAAACTAGAGTTTCTTAATGTTCAGGTCAAACAGAAAGAGGTTGAAAGGGAGGCTGTTAAACACTTTATCTGGAAAGCCGTGCTGTTTTCCCTTTCTACTGCTTTCCAACTTGTAGTCTGTACTCTAAAACCAAGCCAGCTAATTTGTGTCTGCCGGTCAGAAGGCCCCTTCTCAGTTCTGTGGTGTACGTTTGAGCCTCGGGGCAATAAGCTGAAGTTCAGTGCAAGCACATTGACCTGAACCGGGACCAGGCCTGGGATCCCAACCCCTAGCCCTGAACAGCAGAACAGCCTGTGCCCCACACTGCAGGCCTGGAAGCAATGACAGTCCCCTTTCACCTCTTCCCAGATAGGCAGGAAGTCAGAAGACAGACCCACTGGACCTGTGACGCCTTCCACAGTGACTCTGGTTGGGGAAAAGGTCAGACAGATGACAAAGGGCTTAGTAGGACATAGCAATATGAGTGAACAAGGAAGGCTCCTCGCCCTGGAAATCCTCACTGCTTTCTTGTTCTGTGAGGTGCCCTGTCCCCAAGCTCTGAGACTTCCAATTGGCTCAGGACTCTGATGCCCTTTTTCTTCTCATTCTACACAAACACATTCTCTGGATTTGTTTCCCTGAGACTCTAACTTGGTCACTATAGCATGGGAGGAGCCTGAGTTCAAGTATGGACCATGCCCTGACTTTAGCTCTCTGTTAGCCACTGGCTAGGTCTTGACATATCCAATTCCTCTGCAGAACTTTCCCTGGGGTGCTATGAAGGAAGCTGTGCTATCCTGCTGTGGCCGAAGAGACAAGCCGCACCCAAGTCAAGTCCCACCTTACCTGAGATTTCAGGCTTTAGGCACAGTGTTAGAAAATGAGAGGGATAAAGTGGCATTCTGGGAAAGCTGTCAGAAATTAACTAATCTATGCTGCGTTTATTCAATAGCCATTTTAGGGCTAGACATTCAGAAGCAAATGCTACAGACAAAGTTCCCTCCCCTTCCCAATGACATTGCCACTGCTGGAAGAGGGATATATTTTTCCCTTTCTTACCCTCCCCCAATAGTGGCACAAAATTTTTATTTTAAGTTCAGGTTATGTTTTTTTAATTTTTATGTACGTACATACATACACAGAGAGAGAGAGAGAGAGAGAGAGAGAGAGAGAGAGAGAGAGAGAGAAAGACAGGCAGACAGAAGTGGGCAAGTAATAAGAACTGTAAAGGGAGGGGAGAAAAGTGAGGTTGTAATTGTAAAGAGCCCTTCCTGAGAAAATGACATTTGAGTGAAAACTTGTAGGCAAAGGGAGAAGCCTTGAGGCTATGGAGACAGATGGGCGCCGGCACAAGGAGCAAACACAAAGACTGCAGAGGCCTTTGTTGGGGTAGACCAAGCAAGATCATGGAGAATAAGCAAAGAGACCAATGTGCACAAGTGCAAAAACTGAAAGAGGAGGAAGGAAAAACGAAGGTGATGATGGGATGAAAAAGTCCGGGTCCCTGTTATACTGAAACCCATTACTTTGTGTACTACCTTAAAAATTAATTGGAAAAAAAGAGTAACCTGAACTTAAGATATAAAGCTTGTGGTCCACTTGCAACTGGAGATCAGGCAGAGAATTCAGTAGCTAGGCAGGACTGAACAGCTAAACTTTAGAGTCTTTGGTGCTCAGATGGCGTATTAATTTTCTATCACTAATAACAAATTCCCGCAGATGGGTCAGCTTACACAGTAGCTGCTGACCACCACACGGTATAACAAGTCCAGCACCGCATGGCTGCTGAGAAGCTTCAGTTATCACATGCCAACATCAAAGCTTTGGTGGGGCTACTGACGGGAGGGAAGGGGGGCCAGCAAAGAGTCTCTGGTCTTCTTCCAAGATCACCAGTTGGGAGCGGAGTTCTCAGTGACCAAAAGACTAAAATCCCATTTTCATGCTGGCCACCAGGCAAGTGTTGCTCTCAGCTCCTAGGTGTCCACAGTCCCCTGCTGCATTGTTTTTGCTACAGTATGGCTATTTTCTTCCTCAAGGCTAGCCAGAGAATCTCTTCATTACAGAACCTTCCCCCCTAGCAAAAGCCCAGTCCCTCTTTGAAACGCTGAGCCAATTAGATCAAACCAATCGAATGTCCCTTTTGATTAACTCATGGTCAAGTGTAAAGTAAACAGAGTTGACATTCATGTGCCACCCTCCCAGGGACATACATAGAGTCCTGACTGCATCTTAGAATTTCATAGACTGTAGAAATTACCTAAAACCTTTAGATGAGATTACCAAATTAAAAGTAGCTAGAACAGAACATCAATCTCTTCCTCCAGAGAACCCTAAAGCTTCCTGGTCGTGATCCTTTTCCGAGCCAGTTTTTCAGATTTCCGTTGCATTCTGAGAATTGCCCAAATCCTTCTGTTTAGAAAAGAAAGGAAAAATCCCTTTTGCTTCTAACCAATCAAGATCCCCACCTTGAAGGGGAGTGGTCTTGGCCATTTCGGCTTATAGCCACGCCCCGCCATTAGCTAATTATTCTGCCCCCCTAATTAGCTGTTAATTAATTAATGGGGCTGGACCACCAGGTTCCAAGAGGTATAAAAAGATAGGCCCACGTGGAAAGCGCTCTCTCTGCGGATTGCTGACCTGCCTGCTTCTTCCGAGGAACTCTGTTTGGTGGTACAGTAACCTGGGTGTATTTTGCCCCTAGTAAACTGTGTGTCTCAAATAAACTTCCACACCACCTCACATACTCCACCTACAATAGTTTAACTCACACCAAAATCGGAGGACCCTTTGTTCAGACCAACAAAGGAACTCAGAGAGATGAATCAAAGAAAAATGAGTGATTTGTACCTAAAATTCTGAATCAAGATTTATTTCGACTTTGGATAAGGTTCTTCTCTAAGGGGTTCTGTTGATATCTACTGCATAGTAAAACCGAAGTCTCTGAGAGCATGGCAGGAGTTTCTTACCCTTCTGAGACACAATAACCAGCGTCTCTTTTAGTGGTTTCCATTGTTTTGTGCTTAATATGGTTACCAGAGAAGCAAAGGAAGGTGCTACGGAGAAAACGCAGTTGGTAAAATGCCTGCCACACAAGCATGAGGATCTGAGTTTGGGTCCCAGCACCCACATAAAAAATCCTGGCGCATTTTTAAGCCCAGCTTTGAGGAAGCCAAGAGAAAAAAAAACTCTATAGGGCTCACTAGCACGTCAGTCCAGGCAGTCCGTGACCCTCAGGTTCAGTGGAAACCCCTACCTCAAAACAGGATGTTGGGATGGAAAACAATCAAGACAGCTGATTTCAACTGCTGCTCTCTATATACACATGCACACCATACATGCTAGAGATAGGAAGAGAGGGTGGGGAGACTATGTCATTGGAGGGCCCCAAGCTCGTCCCTACCCTCTCAACATCACATGTTTTAAAAGATGCTGGGTTGGAGCTGGAGAGATGGCTCAGAGGTTAAGAGCACTTACAGCCCTTGTAGAAGACCTGGATCTTCTCCTGCTCCTGCACACGAATATGTCCACCGAGGAAGACACACACATCATACACATAAAGTAAATAAATGAATTTTTTTTAAATGTTGGGTAGATTAACAAAAGCACTTGCTTTATAGAGGGACAAAGCTGCGCTTTAATTGTGACCCTGTCATTCGTAGACAGTGCAGCTTTGAGCTCATTGTCCCTTCATGTGTCTATTCCTCCCTCCCCATCAAATACAATAATTTACCTTCCTCCCTGGGTTACTGAAAGGATCCACGCAAGGTAATAGTTATAAATGCGTTTATATTCTGCCCACTAAGGTAAGTATGTGGCTACTGGGCCTATGATTTCCTTTGAAGCAGAAACTGAGGATGACCTCTGACCTCTGTCTCAGCCTTGCCAAACACACAGAAACCAGAAGCCTTGATGAAGAAACGTTGTACAGAGCAAGAGGTAACAGCTCAGTTTGCTCGTGTCCTTTGCCCTAATAATGATTTGTTAATAGCCACTCTTCCTCCAAGTTTCACTTTGGACCGGACAGAGGGGTTGCGGAGCCTCCCCTGCTGAGCTACAGTATGCAAATGCGCAAAGGGGCAGTCAGGTGTAAACCACAGAGTCTAAGAGAAGGGAAGGCAAGCAAAGACGTCAAAACCACTTCCTGCGTGGATGCAAATTCAGAATGATTGCACAGTGTATGGCCCTGCTCCAGGTACAAACACGCCCTAGAAGGAAACTGCGAAATAGCACTTAGAATGCACATCTGAAGGTGTCTGCTCCCGTCAGTATTTTCTCTGGCACACACATCCAGCATGGGGATGGAATACCCTGGGCTTAAACTTTGGGGGTGTCATTCCTCATTAGCAACCCTTCAACACTGTATTTCGCTTAAAAGCTTCTCCTTCTAATACCTTCTACATAGTAAATCCAACTATTAGGGCTTTTTTTTTCCTCTCAGCAACTCTCAGTTCTGTGAGTGAAATTAAGCAGGTGCACCCCACCCCCGTTATGTGGTTGGTTGGCTTGTTTTCATCTTCCTGGATTTCAAGTATCCTTTTCACCTTAAAAAAGAAAACCACCACCAGCTCTTTACAACAGACAAGACAGGGGGGGCTGGAGAGATGGCTAGGGAGTTAAGAGTGTGTACTGTGCTGGCAGAGGATCAGAATTTGGATCACACCCTTGTCACACCAACTCTAAGAGATCCAAAGCTCTCTCCTAGCTTCCATGGGTACCTGCACTCAAACGCACATACCCCCCAACACGAGCACACACCCATACATGCATACACAAATATCCCTATGCAAGTCCACGTATAAAAAAATAAATCATAAAAAATGTCCTTATTCACTCTCAGCTCATGTCAGTTAGGATAAAGCATGCCTGAATTATAGTGTCATCTCATTTCTTGGGAATGACTCAAGATGTAATGATTCATTAAATCCGCTCCTGTAAAGAAGTCATTCACTCAAGCTGCCTTTGAAGCAAAAGCAAATTAACTCCAGAGGATGATGGGTGTTCATAACTCAAAACCAACAGGAAGTCTAGTGAGTAAGGAAGAAATGGGAGTGGACAAGGAAGCCAATTAGAGGCCAAGAAATAAAGCCCTTTTCAGGGAATGAGAAACCTAAAACCCACGGACTGATAAGGAAGGGCCAGAAGCTGCTTGCCCAGAGAGATGTCAATAAGGAAAAGTGATTGTGTATTTTGAGGAAGCACCCCCTAGGCTGGAAGAGGTGGGGATATGAGGACCAGCCCAGGGGTAGATGGGGTGGCCTGGAAGTCGGAGCTCCCTAGTCAGCCTTGGGTTTGATATTACAAACTGCAGGGATCCGGTCTGTCCATTGCTTCTCCCTGAATCATGTGTGGCTTGTCTATACAATGACAATAACATGTAACTCCAGAGAATTATTGTAAGGCTCTGATGGCATCAGATAGTAGCTGCTGTCAGGAAGCAGAAAGTGACTTTCCAATGTAGCTCTCTGTTATCAGCTCCTGGACCAGAAACCGGGCTTTATGATCTTGGTCTAGAGACACAAGAATCTCTGCATCCGTGTAGTATCAGCTGAAAGGCTTCAAGGGAATTCTCAGTGAAGGGGCTTTTATCCCTGGTCAAGAAGAGGAATCCTAGCTCCTTTACACTGAGAGAGCTGGCTCTCAAGTGTGCTTTGAAATAAGAAAAGTTTATTTCTGGTGTTTTGGGTACCTGATGCAGGATTCCCTTCTATATGCTGCGAATACCGCTGGTTAATAGAGAAACTGATTTGGCCTGATAGGGTAGAACAGAGCTAGGCGGGAAAAACTAACCTGAATGCTGGGAGAAGGAAGGCCGAGTGAGGAGAAACCATGTAGCCCTGCCGGAGACAGACACTGGAACTTTACCAGGTAAACCTTGTGGCAATACACAGATTACTTGAAATGGGTTAAATTAAGATATAAGAGTTAGCCAATAAGAAGTTATAGCTAATGGGCCAAGCAGTGATTTAATTAATACAGTTCCTATGTGGTTATTTCGGGGCTGAGCATCCAGGAACAAGCGAACTCATACAACAGGTATCTGTCTCAGACTCTAAGCCTTTCCATTCTTTATCTGAAAAATATTTTCCTTTTCCTCTTTTCTTTACTCTGTTTATTCTCCTCTACTCACAACCTGGCTACACAAAAGAATACTAATAAACACATCCTATGAGATCAATTGTGAGAGTTAGCTTAGCATGCAGAGCCCCTGGGTTTGAATCCCCAGCACTGCAGGAAAAATGAAATGAACTCAGCATCTTAGTTACTTAGGTTTCTTGATCCAAGGGTTTTCAACAACAAAGAATGTGCATGGCTGGCCTATCTTAGCATTCTGATAAGGGTTTGATAACATGGTGACTGGAAAATGTCAAGAAACACTCAGGCTCAATTCCCCTCTCTCCCATCAAGCACAACTTCTGCTTTCCCATGAGATTATAGGATGCTTGTCTCCATCAGTGAGGGCCCTCTGTCTCTTGTTCATGCTTAAGAAGTGATGTGATGAGGTGAAAAGGCCTAGGGAGGGGTGGGAAAGTCGCTCTGTAGCAAACCGTGGGATAAAGGCCTTCCTTCTGTGGACTGGGCCAGCATACAGCACCCGTTCCTGCGGTAAACTATGCACACCATCCCCTGAGATCCTCAGTCAGGATGCTGATGACCTCAATCCACAGAAGCTGGTCAGGATCCCCTCTTTTTGCTGAGGCTGGGTTGATTCACCAACTCCATGTACTGCATGCACAGAGAGATATAGGAAAAGGTCCCATGGAGTTAAATACAGTAATACTGTTTTCCTTCATCTTCTCAAATATGGGCATTACTAATGAAAGAATTTTTATCTTGCTTCTCCCAAAAAGTTCTACATTTGTTTTGTTTTGTTTTTTTTTAATGAGTAAACGAGACAGGGCTATATCAGTGAAATTTTGTGTTCCAGAGATCTCTTTGGGAAAAACATTATACAATTGCATAATATAGTGGATAATATAAAATATCTGAGTAATATAATTATGTACACACACACATACCATGTGCCACTAGCACACTATAATGTCATATTCTAGAGATAACGGAGGTGACACTGGGGAGTCAAGGACATCTTTTCAATGTTCTCGTAAGAGAAGGTTGCATCCTGGAATATAGGCCAGTACAGGAGGACTGGACCATAAGAATGCCAATCAAGCAGACCCAGTCTAGAGGGAGAGATGAGAACTTGGATTAGGGCTTGGAAAGAAGAAGCCGAAAGACTGAGGATTCAAAGTGAAAGCAAGATAAATGTTGATGCTGATCAAGTGTAGAAACTGAAGGTCATCCAGTGAGGTCAGAGAGTCTGAGAGCTAATGGAAAAAAGCTGAAGGGAGCCTGATGGTGGCAACCTATTCTCAGAGGAGCCACTGAGACATGACTTGGTCAAGTAAGATATATTTATAACTTCCAAGTGAGAAAGGTGAGGATAATTCACTCTCTGAATTAATTTGTGAATATGTACACTCACAAACAGAATGGACTACCTCTGCCTAGAAGGAAGCCTGTATAGATATACAGTGCCCTTCTGCAGTAGAAATCATGTGTAAATAGAGTCTGCAATTCTTCAGGAGGGGGGTTGCTGGGGAGGTGGCTTAGGTGGTAAACTATCTGCTCAGATTTCCAGCGCCCAGATAGAAAGGTGTGGTGGCAACCCTGTATCCCGGCATGGGGGAGGTGGAAACAGGAGGACTCCTTGGAGCTCACAGGTCAGTCAGGCTTGACAAATCTGTGATATCCAGATTTAGTGAGAGACCGTGTCTCAAAAAACAAAGTGCAGTGCAAGCAAGGAAGACACCCAGTGTCGCCCAAGGGTGTCCATATGCTTGTGCACACACATGCGCATTCATCCACACACCCACTCACCCACAACTGAAGTCATACAACTATATACCAAGCACATGCACAATTTTTTTTTTTGGAATTTTTTTGGTCATGTTCTTGATAAATATTTCTGATGTGTTAGCAAGTCTAGCTTCTGAACTGTAGGCCCCCACCTTAGCAGAATGGGCTTCTCCTTTGGAGGGATCTATAAATACTGCTCTTAGGATCTCTAGTCAAACTAAGTCTGCTCTTGGAACTGCCTAGAGAAGCATGGAATTCTTTGTACTCACCATGACTCCGGGTTTCAAATGATGGAAATAACTCAAACTAGGTTTTGCACGAACAACAATCTCACATTTTGGAGATATCTGGAATAATCACTGGATTTGGGAATAACAGGTACCTGGAAACAAATGTCTTCAGAATTCAATTTTGTCTTTCCTCAACTTTGTTCTAGGTGGAGTTCATTTTTTTATGTCACTTCAAGATAATCTCTGGTGTCAGATATCTATGGCCTGTCAATGTAACACTTCCAACATAAATAAGTAAATAAACAAATAGATAACCCGAGTTAAAAGTTTAGGATAATTGGTAATAGACTTAGATTGGCCCATGTGCCCATTTGTCGGCATGACACTGAGAAGCCACAATTCCCACCCTCCATCCTACTTGCCCTGTGTGTATTAGTCCTTATTCTGTGGCTTCAAGAAAGGTAACGGAAATAGGCTAGTGGGCGCCACTAGCTATGAGATATGACCGTGGGCCGGGAGGTGGTGGTGCACGTCTTTAATCCCAGCACTCGGGAGGCAGAGGCAGGTGGATCTCTGTGAGTTCGAGGCCAGCCTGGTCTACAAGAGCTAGTTCCAGTGCAGGCTCCAAAGCTACAGAGAAACCCTGTCTCGAAAAAAAAAAAAAAAAAGATATGACCGTGGCAATTCCCAACTACTCACATCAGAGTAAGATTTAGAAATCACCTAATAGACAATTTCAGAGTTTGGTGGATTTACTATTAAAAACTGTTTCAGAATAAACATGACAGAGGAGACCAAGAATACATCTGTGATGCAAGTGTTTACTAACTTCCAGCAAAGTCTGGCCTAATTAGATAGTAATCACAGTTAGCTGGTACACAGTGTTCACATGAGAAACAAGCACAAGATGTGTGTGATCCGAAGGCTGATAATCCTGGCCGGCTTCTTGTAGACACGTAAGTCTTCAAAGGAGGCAACTTTTGCCTAAATATTTTCCGTTCCTTTATGATTAGCTTTGAAGGATTAAAAGAATATTCCAGCACATTTTACATAAGCAGAGATGTGTCCCAGCATGCCTTGGTGTCTTTTCAATAATCCTCTATTCAAACCCTGCTTGCAGCACTCTGACAAGAGAGCAGAACCCAAAGAGGTGAAGCAATATCTGTTTTATTGAAAATTTTATTGCTATCTGTTACCCTGCTGCGGGTTCTGTTTGTAGTTTATCTTAGGGCAATTAGAGATACTGCTCCTTAGACAGCTAGCTCAATGGCTTATTTGAAAGCCATTTTGTTAATTAGGAGTTACTACATTAATACGTGTAATTCTTTTTAACTATCATACTCACCCAAATGCCAACTTTGTATTAGCATTTCAAACCTGAAATGTCTTTAGACCCAAAGGCATTGAAATACTTTATATGTAAGGAATCCTCATAGCAACAAACACTAGTTATTCACCTTTCGTTAAGAAAGAAACTGCTTACTTATGTGCATCAGTGACTTACTCATAAAACACACTTCATGAAAATGGGTGCAAAATTAGGTGAAACCCGAAGAACCCCACTTGCCCTCGGGGGTTGTAAAATTCAAAATCAGTTATGTTAATAAAAATTATTATGCTTCCAAAAACTAAGCCAAGGCTTTTCTTCTCCCTTCAGCAAAGGAGTGTTATAATTCCCCTGAACGATGCTACCCCGAGCCTGAAAGAGAGCAAGAAGCAAATTGTACACTGTTTGGGAGGTTGCAACTAGCAGCCTCCAGTGTAACTGTCTGTGCCTCCGGAGTCACCTGCCCTTGCTTCTCTGAGCATGAGCTTGCTACCGAGTTCAGTCTGGCCCTTTTCCTATCTGTGCATGCTGGTTGGTAAATTAAGCAGGCTTCTCCAAGTAGGTGGCCTCTCTTACAGATGCACCGCCTTTGTGGCCCAGTGACAGATGCCTGGTGCTGTCATCGGTATCCCTGGAGATACGAAAAGACTCGCTGGGTCTTGAGTAACAAGAAGAGAAGAGAGGCATGCTCCCTTGGTTCTTGTCTGCTGTTTGCTTTTATGATCCTTCTCCTTCACACTGGTGTGTACCTGGTGGGAGAAGCAGTAAGGGTGACAGTTATTTATGTGGAGAAGGGAAATTTCCAGCCAGACAAATATATCTGGTTCTTACATATTCACCTCGCTCATCCACAACAGCAAACAACACCACTAGAAAAGTCATGCTTCGTGCTGGCTATGGCGGCACACCTTTTTAAACCTAGAACTTGGGAAGCAGAGGTAGAAGCAGATCTGTAAGTTCAGGGCCAGCCTGGTCTACAAAGAGAGTTCCAGGCTAGCCAAAGTTACATAATGAGACCCCACCTCGAGAAAAAAAAATATGAAAGTATATGTCGTGCCTTCTATGGTGACACATGATAGATTCTTGAGTTTAAGACGAGCCTGGTCTGTATAACAAGTCCAAGCCAGTCAGAGCTGCACAGAGAAAGATCCCATCATGTTTTTTAAATGAAGAGGTAGCTCTAGATTTTGGGCTGTTTCTTGGAGTTCAGGGACTATTTCTCCACTACCTAGACCACTACTGGCAAACAATTGTCGGCCTTATGAATGGTAAACAGTATTTCCCAGAATCACTTGTTTCTCCACAGGGTCTTGATTCATGTCTGACTTTATTAAGCCTCTTCTCCCTACAGTTTTGATGCGTGTGTCCCATATGAAAGAAGTCCGTGTGGTTGGTCTCGCCACCCGCAGGTCGTAGGCTATGCCATAGGTGACTTTAAAAGGATTGGGATTGCAGCTGGGTTGTTTATCTCAGCAGCCAATGGTGGAAGGAGAAGGAACTTCAGGCGGGAGTAAGAGTTCTACTAAAAAATGAAGAGGCGGAAAGCTGAGAGGACGTGCTGGAGAAGAGAGCAGGGAGCAGAGCCAAATCCTAGAATGTCTTAAAGACCAAAATAATTACTCTTTTGTGTTCTGCTCCCCCACATTGGCTGTCAGGTCATTCGTGTGTATGAGATGACCCACCACAGTGCCAGGAAATAACACTACGACAGGATTCCCTGTTCAGTCTGTTCCCCCTAGCTGGGACACTGGGAGTTGACAATCCAAAGAGGCTACGCACAGCTGGTAGGCATTTGGAGCCAGGTGCCTGCTGATAATCCTCTTAGGGCTTCTGCTGAATCAGTCCTCATTCTGTGCTCCTCCTAAGAGGACTGGGCAGTAATTCATACATTTCAAAGAAGAGACGCCTAGAATTTTCTAGGGACACAACACAGTGGTTTTAAGAAGTATCCTGAGTGACTCCATGTTTCAAAGTCAGCTTTGAATCTTACTTTAATAAAAATGGCAGATCGAGAACACTGTTTCCAAATTGTAAGAGAACTCTGCCCAGACTCAGCGTTAACACAAGACAATGAATAACCAATAGGCTCTTTCAAAACTTTCCCCTTAATAAGGAAATAAACAGTTTTGGCCCCACAGCCATATCCCTAAGGTCTTATCGATTTGGAATTTCTAGGGAATCTAGGGAGATGGATAGTAGAAGGCTATGTAACAGCTATGATGCAAATATTAGGTTAAATTACAGGAAATCACTAATATTTAACCATTTAGAGCTTTTAAAAGTCACTTTTTACAGTATTACTTGGTAGCTAATAGTTTCAGTACCCTGCTGGCCATAGCAGTGTTTACATATGAGAAATCAAATACAGTTTCTCCCCACCAATGGGCATGGTTTAGCTCTCTAGCTGCTTGAATCCTGTTTAAGTAGATATTACCTGTGAGGGATGTGGCTTACCTACCCATGCAGATGACCAGATACTTAAAGTCATTAGTAGAAGTTGTTAGGATTGGTACTCAACCAATAGTACACCTTTCCTTGTATTTTCTTCAAATCTGATAATAGCAGTCGAGCATGCTCTAGGCTACCAATATTTTTTGAAGACCTTAGAGTCTCATATGGCATGGGCCGACATCTACTCATTTTGTCAATGAAAAAGCCTGGAAAAAAGAAACACATCCTCTTCCAAAGCCACAGGCGTGTGGTAGCCAGCACTGGTCTTACACTCAAACTGTCTGTCTTTACGGCCTGTGCACCTGTAAGTCAGGGTTCTCCAAAAACACTGGGCCAATAGGCTACGTATAGAAAGACCAAGGGATATTTATCATGAAACACTGACTCAGATGATGACAGAGGCTGAGAAGTTCCACGATCTCTTATTTACAGTTTGGAGAACAGAAAAGCTAATGGTGTCATTCTGGTTCAAACTGGAAGTCCCACACACCAATAAGAAGCAGTAGGATCGTGTTTGTTAGGAGTCTGCAGTCCAAGAAAGAGAAGAGTCAATGTCCAAGGGCAGAAGAAGATGGAAATCCCAAACACACAGAAATTCGCCCTCTGTCCACTTTTTTGATCTGTCCCATAAGATTGGTTGGCACTCACCCACACGGGGAGGGTGATCCTTCCTCAGCCAATAGGCACAAAGGTTGCTCTCTTCCTGCGACACTCCCACAGATCCACCTAGAAACAGTATAGCCAGCTGTGAGTCTACCCCTCGCTGTAACCCAGGAGTCCTATGGACCGTGATTATCCCAGGATCAGTTTTAAAGTCTTAGGGATGTGCTGGCAGATCAACACAAGAAGCAAGCTGCACGAGACGTTTGGAGATCATCATGGCAGCCATTCGGAACACAACTTACTCATTTGTGTTCAGTTCCATCCTGGAGGAGTGTAAACACCACTGGAGAGGGTGGATGTTCCATTTCGTCCCCAGCACCACCAGACCACGGCAGGTGTCCCTTTGGACACCTACTGTCCTTGAAAGAGGGACAGCAGACTGGAGCAGTGCCTGTGTAGGTAGGCTTCACAGAAAGAAGAGTCCTCAAGAGGCTAAACTGGGCTGAGCCTCTCTCCAACATCACTGGTCAGAGCCTGAGGAGAAGGAAAGAAACTAAGACTAGACTTCGTTAGCAAGAAGTCCCTCGAGAGAACTCAGGGGCTGTGAAATTGAACAGTGGAAAAAAATTGCTTCTTTATTGCCACTAACCTCTACCTGACCTGCTCACCTCCAGGTGAGATTTACATCCAGTTATGAAAGCAGGTAATAAGCCAGGCAGGGTTGTGACTGTTGACAACAGAAGCCTCAGAAATTGCTGTGCCTGCTTAGAACTATGAAAATGTCTGGAATCTCACAAGTATGCTTTGATATCTGAAAATGGCGGAAGTACAAACGCATGCTATTTTTCAGGGCAATAGTAATGCATGCCATTGCAAACTTACATTTTTAAGGGTCTTGCCAATGGCTTCTCAATAAAGTTAATTTTCTCAGAAATCCTATGTATTGCAGGCATTTAAAGTCATGATTCAGAGAAGAAGTTTGTAAACGTCTCCAGCATTTTAAAGAAACTCTAAAAGCGTAAGTGCCTCTGCATACTGGACCAGTGGGAATGGAATCCTCTTTCCCACTGCCCTAAAATGTTATCCATGTCACACATTTGCCACTTTCTTTAGTTGAGTGTCTCCCTCCTGTCCACTAGTCTAGGCATATCTCTCCATCAGATGTCTTGACAACACAGGCTGCTCAGTGGAATACTTTGTTAGACCTGTAAGTTTGGGTTTGTACATGTGTTTCTACCATGACTGCCTTTAATAGTAAAATGTTTGAACTATGAAAAAGAATGAAATGTATTTATACATTTGTACTATATACTGTTCTAAAAACACTTGGGGTTATTAAAAATGATGTCTTTTGGGGATCCTCAAACTGTACTAGTATCGATTTCAGGGATTAACTACTCACCCATTTATAACTGCCCATGTCCTTATCCCACCTTCTCAATCAAACTCCACCTTCAGCTCAAAAACAGATGCAAGGCAAGGAGTGTCTCCCAGAGAGACAGCAAAGAAACCATGTCTACCAACAGTGGAGATGCTTCACCTTTGAGATTAAGAACAGACTGCCATGCTTGCTTTAGATACCACTCTCATGATTAAGCAAAGAAAATTCTCTCCAACTTAATTTGGATTTTGTGTCTGACTTTGTGCACAGCCACCTTGTGGAAATCTTGGTAGGGCTCAAATAAAACGTTTCCCCAAGTATAGAAGACAGTGCAGCATTTGTGGTTTCTTCCTGTTAGATTAATTTCTCATTATCTCAAGGAGATGGTTGATGGCTACTCAGAGAGAGAGAGAGACTCACTTTTGGGGGGGGAGAGGAAGATGGCCACTGGTGGATGGCTTCACATCCGTCTGAACACGGACAGCACTGGCTGGGCTCATGGGCTTATAAAGAGAAGACATGAAATGGGGAGAGAGATGTGTTGTGGGAAGGAGTCAGAAGGAGGGTGGGCAGGAGGGGAAGACAACCAAGAGGCACTGTATACATGTGTGGGATTTTCAAAAGTGAAAATGAAAAAGAGGAATTGAGAGAGAAAGACTTGAAGAGTTGATGTTGACACAGGGTTAAATATTCACATAGACATTATTAGTCTACTAGAGCTAGGGGGAGGGGTCTCTACACATCCCTTGCTTTTTCAGCTTTACTTTCTGCATTTGAGTAGGCCCAAGTATTTGTTCCTAAGGTTCAAGTCTTTATCCTCTTTCAATCAACATGACATGCAATTTACTCTGCTATTTATACAGCTACCTGGAAAACCTGAAGTTGATGATTCCCGTGCTGGATATCTGATTTGAGGGCCAAAAGGAAAGCATATGCACACGAGTGTTTTTCCTCCCTTCTCTGACAACCAGAAGCTACGAGCACATGACCACTAGCAAATGTAAAGGGTTGAGTTGGGGTCACATGGATCCACCCAGACTGAAGTAATCTAGAACACACCCAGAGAGGGGAACCGTTTATTTGCTCATCCTCCTTGAAGCACTGGAATCTCACGAACTTACCAGTGGATCCAAATTGCTACACACAGACATACACTTGAACAGTTTGATTAACCCAAGATTTTATAAGGAATCCATTGAGAATGACAAAATATGAAATAACAAGATATGTGACTAACGTAATCATGCTTACACACTACACACACACACACACACACACACACACACACACACACACACATGTACCGCTATCATCCCCAGCAAACAAACCACAAACACAGCACAATGAAGATGTGGTATTTACTTCCTAACAGACCTTTCTTACAGAAGATCTGGGGGAAACTCTTAGCCAAGTGGACTCCTGCTCTCAGACACTAGTTCTTCCACTTTCTGGAAGTTTTATGGAATCCTATATCTTCAAGTTCTATGTTGAAGGGAAATTGATCACACTTTGACCCTCCGAGACTTTTAACACAATTAACCTTGAATCAGGGATGGAGTCAACCACTAGATCACCAGCATCAGCCACAGAGATTTTGGAGGACACAGGATATGATATGATAGAGAGATACAGGAAAGAGTAGGCAGGGGCTTAGAGAGATTCAAGGGCCCTTTCAGTCTGGGAAGCATGGAGAGAGAGAGGATCAGCTAGATGGTCATTCCTCCTCGGCTTTCTTGATTTATCAGGTTTGTACCCCAACATCTGACTCTTGCGTTTTTACTAATACTAAAATAATCTAGATAAACACTTCAGTTATCTGCACTAGTGGCCTGCTCCTCTGCGGCCACGTGTTTAATATTAACCGCAGTGAGACGCAGAGTTGGTGCTCTGAGTGACTATTTGAAGCACTCAATTTCACCCACCCCATTGCTACCAACGCGGCTTTCATTCGGTGCTTTCTGGGTTGCTAGACACTCGTTGACAGAGTCCTGGTGGCTGCGTGGCAAAGCACTACAGTTTTACCTTGTTTATCAGCCTTCTCGAATGGGTTGCCGTGCTTGAGGAAGTTCTCATGCAAATAGCTGTAAATCTATGATTGTATCTAGCAGAAAGTGTTTCTCCTGGAGGGTGAGCTCATGAACAGCTTCCTTCCTTCCTTTCTTCTTTCTTTCCTTTTTCCTTCCTTCCTTCTTTCCTTTCTTTCTTTCTTTCTTTCTTTCTTTCTTCTTTTCATGACTGTGAATGTCAATGAATCATAGTAATGAAGACAGATGACCTGTGACAGAGCTATGCCCCAACCCTTAATAACATTGTAATACTCTCTGGGGCATCCTTTTAAACATGTTCCCTGCAGGTCATGCTCACAGTCTTAAATATGAGTTGCTTTATCCTTATGACTTTGTAGGAAACACACGAGAGTCTCCAGCTATGGTTTTGTAGCACCGTGTGTAATAGTCAGGTGTGTGGGGAGTGATTCATAACTTAAATTAGAAAATGATGGATTCCTTCGATGCATTTGAGCCAATCCCAGGTGACTTTCATATCACTGTCACCTGCACTCATCCTTCTGTGGAAGAGAGAGCTGTGCACATCTGTGTACATCTGTTCTGTGTGTTAATAGGAATTATTATCATTCCTAATAATGATAAGAGTTGTTATTGCTATTGGCCCCTCCCAAGTCCGTTGTTTCGATAAACCTGAGCTTGACCTGTAAGTATGAGTGGAATAAAAAAAAAAGATAGACGCTATCCCAGTGCTTCTGGCAGATTTGTAGCTAATAATAGATTGAATTCCACCTCAGTTTGTGTAGAGGTAACTCAGCACTTTAGTGTCAGACAGAGGGGTGCTCCGTCAAGTCAGGAAAGTGAAAGCGTGCCCCAAAGCAGGCAGGCAGGTGTGCACCCAATCTGGGCTTCCTAACCGGCTCCTTTTGTTGGCTGACTGGTTAGCTCTTTAGGGCAGCGAGGCTGGGAGGCATGAAGTCTACCTTCAGGTGCTGGTTGGGGGGTGGACCACATATTCCTTTGGTAGCTTCAGTGTTTCTAGGCTGGTACTTTTAGGGAGGCTAGAGCCATCCTAAGGATTTGGCTTTGAGCTCTTACAGATTATGTTTGCTTTTATTCTAATCTTCACAGGCTAAGGTCGAAACCTCACTGAGGCAAGGCCTTATACCAGCTGGCTAGAGCCTGGTGAGGGAGAGAATCTTTTCTGTAACTGCGAATATCAATGAATCATAGTAATAAAAGGGATGGAGAAAGCTTAAGTGCCTGAATCATTATTGATCACTTTTTTCAATCACCCCAGGCAACTTAGATCTATAAATGTAACCATAAGAAATTGCCAACATTTGACTGTTTCTGACCCACAAAACGCAGCAATTTCATATGCTGTAACTTAATATGATGTGCCTTGCATTTAAAAACCCCTGGGGAATCAACTGACAAAAATCAATCCAGTTACTGGATGGGTCTGCCTGCAAGAGATGGTAGTGGCCCCCGTGGTTTTATTTTCTTTCTTTCTGTTTTTAATGAAGAAGAACCCAACGACATCCAGTGTGATAAATGTACCTTTGTTCCCACCTGTATGTCTAACCATGCACCTCAGAACGAATTTTAACCTCCACCCTGGCTCCTTCATCACCACAAAAAGGTTCATCCACAGAGCTTAGAACAGTTGGTTTAGGAGTGGAGGACATGGCTCAGTGGGTAAAAATTGTCTGCTGCACAATCAAAAGGACCTGAGTTTGACTCTCCAGAACTCATCTAAAAAACTGGCTATGAGCCTTGGCCTATCTGAATCCCTAGCACTGAGGGTGGTATAGATAATTTTAATTTACACATGACCTCAATTATTTTCATCACAAGGAGGGTATGAACTAAATACTTGATAAGCTTCCCATGATAAATATGTCAATTTGGGAAGTCGTATTTCCTTCATATATCTGCCTGTACATAGGGGCCTAGGTCCTCCTCCATTGCCAAGATCAGAACAATCTACAATTTCTTTTTTAATTATTTTTTATTGTTAAAAGAGAAATTTACAATTGCTCCCCTTGTCCCCAGCCCTCCCTCTCCCCCACTACCCCACCTCCCCTCCCTGCTTCCTAAAGAGGGGGCAGGGTATCCTGCCCTGTGGGAAGCCCAAGGCCCTCCCCACTCCATCCCGGCCTAGGAAGGTGTGTATCCATTATAGACTAGGTTCTCAAAAAAAAAAAAAAAACCAAAAAAAACACAATACATGCAGAAGAGATAGGTCCCCATGCCATTATCATTGGTTTCTCAGTCCGTCCCTGTTGGCAGCCATATTCAGAGATTCCGGTTTGGTCATATGCTCATTCAGTCCTGGTCCAGCTGGATTTGATGAGCTCCAAATAGATCAGGCACACTGTCTCAGTTGATGGGCCAGTCCCTTCGGGTCCTCACTTCCTTGCTCATCTTCTCCCACCTTCTGCTCTTCGACTGCCCCTTGGGAACTCAGTCCTTTGTTCTGAGGTGGATGTGGGTCTCTGACTCTATCTCCATCCATCAGGTGAAATTTCAAGGTCCAGCAGCCATCAAAAGGGCGGGCTCTCTGCTCAAGCCCTGCGGCTTTATACTCGACCCGTTCTCGTCCAACACAATCTACTATTTCAAAACCAAGGTGTGACCATGAGTAGTTTAAATATCAGCAGTCCTCAACTTTCTTTATTTCTGAACTGTAATGTAGCAGAAATGCTTGGCGCCTCTGATTTTGCCTTTTGACTAAGTCTTAAATGAATGCACTGGACAAATGCCTTAACTGTTGTTTCAGGCCAATTAGGGACAGAGAGTGGACAGGGTGATGTCATCCACCACCTGTTGACATCTTCAAATGACCACTAACTTTAATAAAGGAGGAAAAGGACAGGGGCTTCAGAAATTGCTCAACTGGTTGGGAGCATGCGCTGCTCTTATAAAGGACCTGGGTTGAGCTTGCAGTGTCCGCATCAGGATGCTCACAACCTCGTCTAACTACACTTTTAGGGCTCTAACACCTCCGGCTTTGGTGGGCACCTGCAATCACATGCTCATCCACTCACACATACAAATAATTAAAAACAAAATGAGTCTCTTTTTTTCTTTTACAGAGGGAAACAAATAGGGAGAGGAATAAACAAGCTCCCCTTGCTGGACTTGGTTACTCAGTCATTACTATGCTGTGGTTATTTTCCACACAGTGGTGACAATAAAGATTATGTTAGCCTGCCCAAGCTGCTGTAACAAAACACAGCACACCAGTCGTTTAAACAACACACGTTCATTCTCCCATAGTTTGGGAGACTGGGAGTAAGATATAAAGGCGTTGGAATACTTACCTTCTCGCTGTAGCTGTTCATGGCGGAAGAAAGGGGAGGAGGAAGAAGAGAAAGAAAAAAAAGAAGGAAAGGCAGAGGAGGAAAGGCAGACCAGAGAGAAGCAGAAATAAACAGATTTGTAAGGCCATTAATTCCAGCATGAAAATCCAAATCTCACAGCCTCATGGGAACCTCCTGGTTTCCAAGGCAACCTTCTGCAAACATCACATGCTATAGCTAGGGTCTAAAAACAATTTTGGAGAGTGAACACAATTCAATCTGAAAGATCAGCTAAACAATAAAAATAAAAATCAGAGATATCAGAACCCACCACAGAAAGCAGATCTCCAGATTATTTTGTTTTCAGTAACACGGGTTGAGGGGATGGGGCAGATAAAGAACTCAGAGACTTCCCATGGGTAGGTATGTTAGTCAAGGGTCTTCAGTAAAAAATAGAACTGATAAACTGACGACATTCTAAAAGAGGATGATTAGATTGGCAATGGCGTCTCTCACCACAGAGACCCAGAACCTGCTAATACTCAGTCTACGAGGCTGTGTCTTAGCTGTCCCAATCTGGTGCCAAAGCCTGAAGATTCCCGAAGAGCCGTTGGTCTTCAGTCCATGTTTGAAGTCTAAAGAAGCTAGTTCTAATGTCAGCAAAGGAAGCAGAAGTGGCAGCGGGGACAGAGTAGATGAACATTGACAGGTGGGAAGGTCAGAGAAGCAAAATGGTGTCGTTTTCCTTTTCCCGTGTCCCTCTAGCTGGACTGCTGCCAGAAGATGTCACCTACGATAAGGTGGGCCTTCCCACATCAGCTAAGGCAACAAAGACAATCCCCCACAGACGTGCTCAGAGGCCAACCCAATGAAGACAGTCCCCCACAGACGTGCTCAGAGGCCAACCCAATGAAGACAGTCCCCCACAGACG
>JAQHUG010000296.1:2010461-2121744 GCA_028555095.1 Dicrostonyx torquatus
AACCCAATGAAGACAGTCCCCCACAGACGTGCTCAGAGGCCAACCCAATGAAGACAGTCCCCCACAGACGTGCTCAGAGGCCAACCCAATGAAGATAATCCTTCAGGGAGACTCCCCAGGAGGTTCCAGGTCAGGTCAAGTTGACAATTTCAGCTATCAAGATAAGCAGCCATTCTTCCATGGGTACACACTAGCCCTGGATATCTTAATCAAAGGGATGATAAATTGGAGCAGTGGGACATCATATCCCAGCCTTTTGTTTCGTTTTCTGAGACAGGGTTTCTCTGTGTGACAGCCCTAGCTGTGCTGGAACTCACTTTGTCGATCAGGCTGGCCTTGAACTCACGGAGATCTGTCTGCCTCTGCCTCCGGAGTGCTGGGATTAAAGGAATGCGCCACCACCGCCAGGCTCAGCTATCTTAATTAACAAATGGCAAAATGCAGAAAAGGGAACTGGAGAGATGGAGAGATGGCTTAGCAGTTAAAAGCACTGACTGCTTGTGCAAAGGAAACAAGTTCAGTTCCCAGCACTGAGCTATCTGTAACGGCAGCTCACAACTATCTGTAAATCTAGTTACAGGGGAATCCTAATACCCTCTCCTGGCCCCAAGGAACACAAGTAGTGCACATATGCAGGCAAGCATCCATACACAAAATAAAAGGAAATAATCTCTCTTAAAGATACAGAAAAGGACATTTTAGTCCTTTTTTTTGTTATGTGTGCCAATCTGTGTGCACGTGTGTGTGTGTGTGTGTGTGTGTGTGTGTGTGTGTGTGTGTGTGTGTGTGTGTGTGTGTGTGTGTGTAGGACACAGGAAGACCTCAGGTATCATTCTTCAGTCTCTGTCCATCTTGTTTTCTTCTAGACAGGGTCTCTCTTTTTAGCCTGGAACTGACAAAGTAAGCTAGGCTGGCTGGTCTTTGACCATAGGGTATTATATGTATTCAGTTGGTCTGTGAGCCTTGGGGATCTGCCTGCCTCAGCAAGGGCATTGCAGGTGCTCAACCCCCAGGTACTGCTTTATTTTTAAATGTGAGTGCTAAAGCTCAAACTTGGGTCTTTATGCCTACAAGTCAAGGACTTTAGCAATCAAGATAGCTCCCTAGCCCCAGTGTAAACATTGTAAATTAAATCTGGTGAAAGTTGTTCTGAACTACTTTGTTGCTTTAATCGACTCTTATTACACATGGAAAGGTCTACCTCTTGCTGTTTGAGCATTTCCGTTTCCCCAGCCTTCCTACTCTTCTCCCGTCTCAGGTTTCTTTATTTGAATAACAATTTGACTTAGGATGCTAAAGGATGCCCTATGTACACTGTTGGTCCTGGTTTTTTTTCTTCTTTTAAATTTCACTGCTACACTGAGCCCCAACTTTTGAGGTGAGACTAGGAGAGGCTGGTGTGCCTATGGTAAGCACATTTGCTTGAAGCTGCCATGGGATGATGGATGCAAACCTAGCTGTGAAGCCACAGTTCCGATGATTTCCTCAGTCCCATTCCTTAATCACACACTCTTCTGGAATTTATTTCTGCCCATGCAGAATCTGCGTATTAAATGCTTTGAGTGGCTCTCTTCAGACAGTCTCTATTTTTAGTAACAAACTGTCTCTCAGAGGTGCATACAGCTGCTCATTCACACAGAAGGCTTTTTCTGCAAAGCTCCCATTCTTTTTTCTTTTTTAAGGCCCAAAGGGCCTCTGAGGAAACACACTAACAGCATAGGTTATATTTAGTTTTCTATTCCGCTATCATGAAGTTCTAAATCTAGAGGAAGTTATAAATATACTACAAGGATTTTCAATAGTATTGTAACACCATGCACAACTATAGCAAAAAAAAGGGGGGGGGCATGGTGAGGGATAAAGGAGCTTGCATTACAATAAGAAGAAACATGAATTGGACCTTTGGAAGGCATTGCCCCGTATGGGGAACTAGTATCACACTTAGTAGCACTAAGGAATGTACAAGACATATCTGAAGCTCTTTAAATATTCATAGAAAGCAGAAGGAACGGCAAAAGACAGCAGATACCCCAAGTCAACTGACTATCATGTTATGTAGTTACGCTCGGAGAGCGTTCACTGAAGCGAACACATGGGGAAGATGAGGGATGCAACCCCACAAACTGCCTAGCACATTCCCAGCAACGCTGCCAAGTCAACCTTTGCATGCTATCTCAAGTGCTTCCCCTTTTACTAACACAGAAACCAAGGGAAGTGTTCCGTGCGCTTGGAACTCCCAGCCTGTGAAACCCCCAGTACTAGCTGCCAGCCTGTTGCCCTGAGACCAATCCTATCTCACTCCTCACTAACTGGAACTCACTTCCAAACCTCTCTGCCTGGAGTACCGGTAACCTATCCAACACCTACCTCTTCAGCACCTCTCTCACCCTTCTCAAAAGGATGCAAAGGGTCCTGACACCCATCTCTTGGTCTCTACCAGCTTCTCAACTTAGCAAACATAGTATTACAGTACAGGGGCAGGGGTGCTTTGCAAGGTAGACAGTTTATGTGAATCTACAGGCTGTTTTCACCTACAGGGAGTGGATATAATATGACCTGGAGGTCTCTTTTCTATTCACACCCCTCCTCAAGGTACAGCTTAGAAAATAGCTCTCCAACACTGGCACTGGTAAAAGAACCCAGCATCCGAAAATCATCTGTAGTGTAAGGGTAGCTACCTTGTCAAGACAGTGCCATTTTTCAACAGAGAAAAATATCTGGGCAGACAATGATCATCACTCTTTCTCCAGGAACATTTCCAGCCTTCATTTATTTTCCTTTTCTTTCCTTTTCATTCTTCTATTTTTTTTCTTGTTTTATACAGGACCCTGTTTTTCAAGAACAAGCCTTGATTTTATAATTGCTGCCTCATGAGCGATAAATGGAACCACCTAAACTTTGAAAACCCACTGACCGGAATTCACTGAAACCAATGTTCCAACAAAGACACCTTCATTTCGCCACATGGCTCTTTAGTGTCCCAATGTAAGCTCATGAAAGTCAGAGCCCGGCTCTTCTGATTTGGTGCCTTGTTGCCTCAGAAAGATGAAAAGACACAGGTTCAAACTTCTCTCTTACACAATTCAGCAAGCAAGGAACAAGGAGGGAGTCAACCTTTGTTCCAACGCACACGTTAGCAGGGCATGTTGGGCAAGACCCACGAACTAGTTCTCACATTCTCCCTAAATACAGCAGGGATTACGAATGTACAGCCAAGGTCACGTCACAGGGCAGGGGATAAAGCTTCCCAGGTTTCCTGTGTGGCATTTATGGCACTTGCAAAAATGTCTCTTGACCTTGCCAAGAGCTTCAGCTCAGGGACCACCTGCTCAGGAAGAGGAAGCAGATAACAAAACTATGTCTTTTGAAGATAGGGCCAGTCTTCCACTCAAAGTACCTCAGTCCCAGTGCAAGAAATATTCTCCTGACTTCTTCACGCCCCCTCATAATTATTTGAATTCCAGTTTCTACCTTCATAAATACCTCTGTTCAATTAATATTCTGGCAAGTGCTTAACTAAACGTGTGGTGAGCTGCCTTCCGTCTAACTTGGCCCTATGCTTCTCAAGAAACTTTATAATGTTAAGAAAATCAAAGTGTCTTCCTTTAATTGTTTTTATAACCTTTTGGAAAACCACTGTTTACCTCTGGAAGCTCAAGTGTACTTAACTAAAAGTCAGCCAAATCCGATGTGCCATCACTGGACGCCACGGAGACCATCGTCTGCTTCTTTCTCAGTCCTCTTGTTCTCATTCGCTGCCCACACTACAGTTTGGAAGTGGATGAATGAATTCACAAGCATCGCTGTTTGCACTTTCACACACTGTTAAAAGGCAGGAGGGTCAGATTTCAGAGTCCTGTGAAGAAGCTGGCAAGGACTTCAAAGCGAGTTTGAAGTATCTATTACTTTATTAAGCAAGGGTTACAATGATCTACAAAGCACCAACTACTCGTGTTTTCCTGTTCGCCTGCATTTCCTTGCAAATACCGCAGTCTCAACTTTCCTGCTTAAATACTGGTTTGTACGCTGCCTCTAAAATTATAGATCAGAAGGCAGTCACAGACGAAGAGCCCAAGCCACCAACCTAAACCACTTGCAGCGCTACGGGAGCTACAGTGGGCCAAAAAGTCTGCTGTAGAGATTTGCCTCTTGTCCCTGTGCTTGTGGCCATGTCTGCTTTATTCTCCTGTCTCCTTGGTTTCCTCCTTCACCACATTTCCGCCTACATTGTGAAATCCAATGTTAGCCCATCACAGACGGCAAGCGCCTGTAGCAATGTAGCAACATTTATGTGAGTAGTTACAATTGTCTCAATACGTGCTTATGCCAGCACAAACACTTTGTTTTTAGATTTAGTGTGACCTAGACAGGTCTACGCCATGTGACACGGTAATGACAAGTTTTAGATTCATTGTAAAGTTAGAGAAGGGAATGCTCCCTGGTCCATCAGCTACTCTAGTGCCTCAGGAGTTAACTTTAAGGCGGACTAAGTAGGCAGCTCCATTATGCCTTATGGGCTGTCAGAGAAGCAGAGGATAAGTGCTGAGAGGTCAACTGAACTGCCATTCCTAAAACTTGGCCTTGACTCTTCGAACAAGGCCCATTCTTACCAAGTGATCCCTTGGACTTGAGACATATTTGTCAGCCCCTAATGAAATATCACCCCGGTTGCTATCACTCATCTCTCACAGCCCACACTGTGTTACAGGCATGGAGGTAGATGTCATACAAATGTCACAGTGACCAGGCCTGCCTTTTAAAATAATGGATAGGTTCATATTTTGTCCTATAGGATCTTCTTGTTTCTATCATGAAAACATACTTAATGGATTCTAAATTCAAAATCTATTATTGATCTTCCTAGTCATAAGTAAAATAGGGAGTTTGAATCTTTCTCCCACTCAAAAATAAGTTAAAATGAAAGTGGCAAGGAACTTGGAAACAGCATGAAGCCAAAGAAGGAGGGGCGAAGTTTAGAGGTCTGCAGATGTAGCCAATCACCTGTACATTGAGGACTCAAGCCAAAGTCTACCTGAGAATGGTTGGGTATGGTAGATCCCACCGGCAAAGGAGAAGTGGCCAGAGAATGTCCCCAGATCCCCTATGCTCATGACAACGCCACTCATTACCCACTTCACTTTGACTAAGGTTAAAGTCAAAAGTAAATGCCTCCTTTGACCATACCAATAAAACTCATAAAATAATCAGTGTCTAGCAAAAACAAGTCTGTCTGGGAGGTGGTGACACACACGGTGAATCCCAGCACTTGGAGGCAAACGCAGGTGAATCACTGTGAGTTCAAGAGTAGCCTAGTCTACAGAGCGAGTTCCAGGACAGTCACAGCTGTTACACAAAGAAACCATGCCTCAAAAAGTCAAACAAAGAAGAAAGAAAGGAAGTAAGGAAAGAAGGAAGGAAGAGAGAGAGAGAAAGGAAGGAAGGAAGGAAGGAAGGAAGGAAAGAAAGAAGGAAGGAAGGAAGGAATCAAGGTCTATTATGAAAATTAACTTCCTGGAATTGCAATGTTAAATCTGATTATCAGTTTTCTCGTTTACACATAGGATTGAAATGCTTTTAAATCCCTTTAAACCCCCAATTTGGAGATTTCGTTATCTTAGTGCATGAAACATACTGAAAAATCTAGCCCCTTCATTTAAATAGCATTCTACAGGTGAATGCCACATGGTGGCTAACATGATCCGTTACTTTATTAGCTCAACTCAACCTCACACTGTCATTGGCTTTTCGCATCATACCATATATGTTTTTCCATGACAAGAAATGACAAATACAAAGAAGTCTCAGCCTCTGAATATAACTCTCAAATGGCCATCTCAAAATAACCGGATGGCAGATAGTACGGTTGAAGTTGGGGCACAGCTTTCTAAGAGACCTTTCTTGCTATTTCCCTAAGTCTATTTCACTCTCTAGCCAGTATCTCTCCTAGTGCCACAGCTTTCCACATCAGTGATAGCCCCCAGTCTAGCTTCCATCACCATCACCTCTGCCCCACAGACTTTTTTTTTCTTTTTTGTCTTTCTCTTGAATCCAGGGTGAAATCTTACATTTTGGAGAAAATCTTTCCTGCTTAAGCAGCCGAACTTCATTCAATTCATTGCCAAAGCTGCCTAGTCATTTGCTACACAGTAATAATGTTTGTGAATTTCCTGGAAACATTCTAAAACCCTAACCCACTATGTGATCAGATTAGGTAGGACCTGCATGAAAGTGATTAATGTCCTCATAAAAGAGACATTGGAAGGACTCCCTTGACTTCTCTTTCCACATGAGACAAGAAGCCCATAATGTGCAGCCCCAAAGAGGGCCTTTCTCAGTCCCAGCCATGCTGACACTGTGATCTTGAACTTCAGTTCTGGTCCTGTGAATATTACATTTCCATTGTGTAGAAATTCCTTGATTGCTAACATGCACAAGTCATAGATACATTCTTAGTTTTGTGCAAATGATAAAGCAGGGAAGAGGATGGGAGATGGGCCTTGGCGGAGGGTACAGCTTAAAACAGGATGAAAGGGGAGGATGCCAAGAAGGAAGGAAATGTTTAAGAAAAAAAAAGTCTATCAAAACATGAAAAACAAGAGGGAGAATTGAAAGGCTCAATGAAATAAGACCTGGAACTCCATAGCCCGCTGCACTTACAAATGCCTAAGTATGAATTCCAGTGTAACGCTCCTGTTTGTTCCATCTGTCTTCCTCAAGACAGTGTGAATTATTTGAAGCAGGAATTGCCTCTGTTATCAATATATATACCTTAGAGCATTCACCAAAGTTCCTGCCCAAGAGTAAGAAGTCAATAAATGTTTGCTGAATATTGAATTCCTCTTCATTCAGCTAAATAATTTATCTCATCTCAATTCAGAAAATAGCTTATACTAATTCGAGTCAAATGATGTGTGTGTAGATATACTTAATTCTTAAAATATAAACACTTGGCAAATTTCCTCTGAAGTAAACAATTAATTGCCTTATTAAACGTTCCAGCGGCAGACCCCCATCGCCTCTTTTGGCACTTCTGTCTGGGTCGTAGAGAACTCACCAAATATGGATTTGAAACTGGGTAGCAGTTTCCCATAAGGGAGGAACAGCCAGTGCTAGCAGAGATGGCACACATTCCTGCATAAAAGAGTTCGGCTAGCACACACCGTGCTAGTTTGGCTCTGGAGTTAGTAACATGGAGAAAGGGCAGAATTCAAGTCATCCACATGCCCATAGACAAATGAGATCACTCCACCATCTCCCTGAGTAACCATGGTGGACAGGTGCAACTTCCCTGCCTGTTTTAAGTCATAGGCAGGAATGGGGAAAACGTCGGTTTATTCCAACACCAATCACGGTAGAGAAGCTTCTTTTTCTCTTATCCTCACTTCTCTCCCTTTTGACTATTAGAGACCCAAGCTAGAGAAGCCAGCTGTCATCCAGAATGGCTAGAGAAAAGACAACTGACCTCTGGAGATCCTAAAAGGACACCAATTCCCCGGTTGTTGAGACTCCTGACAACCAAGGATCATAAGGAAATTTCTTCTAATCCGTGATATCTATGATAATTACATTCTGTACAGCGTGCCAAGACTACTCATGAAGAATCACTCAAAACCTAACTGTGGTTTTGTTTTGTTTTTTTTTTCACATTTTTTTCTAAGAGCTTAGGAGGGGCAAGAGGAGCTTGGGGTCCATTCCATGTGCTCCATGACCAGGAGCCGTAAGAGAAGGGAAGACCAGCTTGCTATTAATAGCGCTATCATGGCCTTTAACAGCTGTTGTTCTTAATGGCAACCCTTGTCAATCGCCAGAAGAATAAAATGCCTATAAAGAGCTGTTACACTCATCCATCCTGCTCTTTCTCCTTCTCATTGCTGATCCATTCTGCCCATCTTGTTCCATCCTGTAGAGTGGACATGTCTTTGTTCAGTCAGTAATGGTGGCATAGCCTGCAATCCTGCCATTTAGGAGATATGGGCAGGGGGATCAAAAGCTAAAAAGGGAACTATGGCTACTTGGAAGAACTATGCATTGTAATTTTATTTCTATTACTATGCTAAAACATGCTGACCAAAAACAACTTTGAGAGATGAAGGGATCATTTGCCTCACAACTTCAGATCACAGTCCTTTGAGGGAACTTGAAAGCAAGACTGCTTGTTTTCCACACACAGCTTCACTTCACAGTCAAAGAATTGGATCAAGAACCATGAAGAACGCTGCTTTCCAGGTAACACCTTTCTTTTACAGTTCAGGACCATGTGTGTAGGCGGTGATACCACCCACAATGGGTCAAGTCTACCGAGATCTATTAACAATCAAGACAATCCCCCACAGGCACGGCTACAGGCCAACCTGATTTAGGCAATCCCTCAACTGGGGCTCTTTTCTCAGATGACTCTAGGTCGTGGCAGATAGACATTTAAAATTAACCAGCACAGGGATGGGTAGACGGGAGGGGATGGAGGAAGGGAACATGAGGGATCAGAATGGATGAGTTAGTGACTGGACGAAAAGGGAGAGTAATGAAATAGATATATCTTGAAAAGGAGACCATTATGGGGTTAGGAAAAAATCTGGTGCCAGGGAAATTCCACAAAGATGACCCCAGCTAAGACTCCTAGCAATAGTGGAGAGGGTGCCTGAACTGGTCTTCCCCTGTAATCTAATTAGTGACTACCCTAATTGTCATCATAGGACCTTCATCCTGTAACTGATGGAAGCAGATGCAGAGATCATAGACAAGCAGTTGAGCTGAGCTCCAGGAGTCCAGTTGAAGAGAGGGAGGAGGGGTTATATGAGCAATGGGGGGGGGGAGTTAAGATCAGCACAGGGAAACCCACAAAGACAGCTGGCCTGAGCTTGTGGGAACTCAAGGACTTTGGATCGACAGCTAGGGAATCAAATCGGCAAGGGACTGACCTAGGCCCTCCACATGTGGGTGACAGTTGTGTAGCTTGGTCTTTTGTGGGAGCCCTAGAAGTGGGATCAGGACCTGTCCCTGGTGCATGAGCTGGCTCTTTGAAACCTATTTACTATGGTGGGATGTCTTGTTCAACCTTGATGCAAAGGGGAGGAGCTTAGTCCTGCCTCAACTTGATATACAATGCTGTGTTGACTACCATGGGAGGCCTTACCCCTTCTGAATGGAGATGGAGAAGGAATATAATGGGGTTAGCGGGAGTAGGAGGTAGGTGGGGGGAGGGAATGGGAGGTCAGAGGGAGGGGAATCTGTGATTGCTGTGTAAAATAAATATTAATTAATTAACTAATTAAAAATGCAGGAAAAATAACTAGCACAGAGAATTTATCCACCCCCAAAAATAATAGAATGTATTTATTGGCTAAATGAGTGAACCCTCTTAGTACTGACCATAGGTTGTCAGCATTCAAAGCCACTGATTTAACTGTTCCCTAGAAACTCTGATTACAAAGCTGTCTTGGTTGAGTTATTTCAGCAAAGCCATGATTTGCTTGTTTTATTAATTGATGATTATCAATGACACAACGATAGAGCTTTTATTTGGTTTGGTTTTGTTTTGTTTTGTAATCTCTACCCAGTCTTCTTGAAGCTGAAAAACAATTTCATCAAAGACCATAAAACATTGGCATTATTTGACTTGGCACCTATACTGTTAGGAAATCAAAATTTAAAGCAAATGATTTATAAATGTGCTGGAAATGCTCATGGCAATATAGTTTATTTAAAAATTTTCCCATTACTAAGGAGTGATTAAGTCAATTAAAACACATTCTCAAACAAAGACATATTTTTACAGTACAACAGAATATGTGTTGCCTGTGCTGTCCAAGCACTGTGCTATAGACACAGCAGGCACAAAAAAAAAAGGTGTCTCTGCCATATTAGAGTTTATACAATTAAAAACATGCTCTTGACATTTCAGTTATTTAATAAGAACATAGAAAAATTCTAAGGGATAAAATTATATAACCTACTTCATGTGGCTACAGAAAAATTACTGAAAGTCAAAATGTAGTAGAAATCTGGGTGTTGAAATTGAGTCTCTCTCTCCTTTTTTTTTTGCTTGTATTTCTCCATATCACTATGATTTTTAATTATATTTAATAACTGATTTTTTAAAAAAATGTATGGGTATATGTTACAATATATGGAGGTCAGAGGACCACTTGCAGGGTTGGAATGGTTTCTCTCTTTTCACTGTGTGGATCCCTGGGACAAACGCAGGTTGTTAGGCTCCATGGGAAGCACACTTACCCACTGAACCACCTCCCAGGCCCCAATAAACAATCCGTACACTCAGAAAAACAAGCAGCAGAGTAAACAGGACAGACAGCAAGTACTGCCCACACCGGAGCTGCAAGAGCACTTGACTGTTCTGACGATGCATAGTCTGTGAGAGTTGGGGCTTCTCAGTGTCTGGAGCTTCTTTCAGCATTGCTTATCCAGCAGCCAAGAAGAGCAAGCAAACCCTGCTGCTGCTCATTGTCAAGTGTGCTCGGAATGATAAGTTAATGAGCTGATGGGAAGTGCAAACTGTGTGTTGAGACATTACATGTTTTAATATCCATGGAATTTTGTATATAATGCTACTTGTATACAAAATAGACTGAGCATTTGTAAATACAATGTGCGTGTGTGTATGTGTGTGTGCATGTGTGTATGCACGCACACACACGGGACAATTGTATAATATATGGTAGCTGGATACTGAACATTTTCTACAACATTTTTACTGGCATTACTGGCAATGCTTAAACTAAATATTCTATTATTATTTTTTAAGCAAATCTATACTTAAATTCTAGGGAGAAAAATACCATGCCATGTATCCTGATGTTTGTTTGAAAATCAAGTATGTTTGTGTGTGTGTGTGTTGATATATAAGTATTTCATGAAGTAATCTCAATAGAAAGTCTTACTTTTAAAAACCTGAAATGGATTACAAAATGAATGGTCAACGTCTAATTACTCTGTTGTTGTTTGCCTACATGTGTATGTATTTTAAACATGTATATAAAAACTAACCCAAAGCCGGGTGGTAGTGGCATATGCCTTCAATCCCAGCACTCGGGAGACAGAGACAGACAGATCTCTGTGCGTTCGAGGCCAGCCTGGGATACAAGAGCTAATTCCAGGACAGGCTCCAAAGCAACAGTGAAATCCTGTCTTGAAAAAAAAAAATCAGTGGTTGGAATGAGCATTAACGACGATGGATAAAACATAACATCACCTTTGTTACTAGGTTTGGGAGAGGTAGGATACAGGATAAAGAGAAAAATTGGATATTGTCTTTTCTTTTTTAAATATTTAGGATGGATTAATCAATATTTGAAGAAAAAATAAATCTCGGGTGCTTTATTAATATGCAAAGCAGACTATGTTCAACATTGTCTAACAGGAGCCTTGACTTTCAGGGCAGGGTCTACGCCTACAGGAAAGGGAAAGTTGGTGTGTCATTACTACGGTCTGGATCACTGCTCACACAACTCTCCCATGTGTTGTTACAACTTACTGCTGCCCTCTCAACAAGAGGCCTCACAGAGAGAGGTCATTCTGGACAGACAGGAAGGGAATAGGAACCATTGTTCCAAGTTTGTTCTAAATCGAACACTGAAAGGAAACCAACCTTGTTGAGTCTCAAGGACCTACAAGTTTGCAGACATGTGAACAAGCCGGGCTGAGGGAAGCATTGTGGAATCAGAGGGGCTGTAGAACAAGTGCCACAGGGACCCCGATTCAGAGGAGACTGCCCTCCCCCAGATTTACAGGCTCCATTCCCTGAATAGCTTGACCTGAGCCCTGTAAGGAGCACTAGACAGAGGGAAAGACTCTGTGCTTAGGTTGTTTCCACAGCGAGCTGCGATCATTTATTGTAGCAACAAATAGGCATTCCCCCCCCACCCGTGGAACAATACAAATTGCTCTGTTGTGTTTCTTAACACAACATCAGTACCTACTAAAATATTCTTATTGTGAAACACAGACACAGAGCTAAAAATGATTGTTTGCTCAAATCTCATATATACTAATCTTCAATGTTCTGGTGTGTGTCTATGCAATGAGCTACATAACTCACAATACCTAGCTCCTTTTTTGAGATCATTATGAAGGCTGTTTTCAGACTTGTTTCTTTTCCTATTGATATTTATAGAGCTCTACATTTTTTTCTCTGCTCCCCTCCCTGCCTTTCCCCTCCCTGCTTCAACCATCCCCCAAGGTCCCCATGCTCCCAATTTACTCAGGAGATCTTGTCTTTTTTCTACTTCCCATGTAGATTATATCTATCTAAGTCTCTCTTAGTGTCCACATTGTTGTCTAAGTTCTCTGGGATTGTGGTTTGTAGGCTGGCTTTCTTTGCTTTATGTTTAAAAACCACCTATGAGTGAGTACATGTGATAATTGTCTCTCTGTGTCTGGGTTACCTCACTTGTTTCTTAAATTTACGATAATGTGATGATTTGGCAATGTCATTAAAAAAATTTAAAACATAATTTTTGTTTTACTTACTTTTTGAGACCAGACCTCAGGGGGAAGCTTACCGGCCATGCAGAAGAGGGTTGGGTAACAGTCCCTCAAACCTGTGAGTGTTATTTTAAGTAAGTATAATGTAATTAAGAATGTTGAGATGGGCAGATTGTCCTGGATTGTCTAGGTGGGACCTAAATGTAATCACAAATATCCAATAAGTGGACAAGGGGTGTTGATTGTAGCAGTGGGACATACAACCAGGCTGAAGTGCTAGAACGTGCCTGTTTTGAAGACGAGGGAGTATCCAAAATAAAGAACATTTCAAGAGTCAGAAAATAGGTTCTTCCCTAGAAAACTGAAAGGACCGTGACCTGTTTGGACACTCTGATTTTGGCTAGTGACCTTTGGAACTGTTAAAGATTAAGCATATGTTGCATTAAGTCATAAAGTTTGTTTCATCAACTACAGCAAAGCAACATCTATGTCTATTTATGCCTATTTATCAATAACAACAGTTCATTTCATAATTGTTTAGTACCTTTTAAAACAAAGTGGCCACAATTGGCCAGTCAAATGCCACTGTCAATGCACTGGCTTGGAAATGGGCATCAACGCAAGGCAGTGTCACTAGAACCCATAAATCTCAACACTTAGGACATCTTCTCTTCCCTCAGAAGCAGTAATGAGTTGAAACACTACAGCATCACCCATCATTGTACTGGATTGCACATCCTTAGACCACCTCTCGCCTACCTTGTGACCTCAGGTAAATGTGGAAAGGGCAACATGAGAGTGAAGTCCACATATCAAACACAATGTGTAAAACTCTGCCCATTCATTTGTCAGTAAGAGGGCAGAAGAGGCAAATCAGGAACAAGATGAACCACTGGGACTCCATTCCTATTGTGGGGATCAATCTTGCTTTGAGTTAGAGCTTTGAGAAAACTGTCCAAGATATCTAACAAATGGTGCTTGGCCACATCCCAGGCATTATTGGTCTCTTGTTGGGTTGCTGATTGGTAGACAATACGTTGGTTTTAGGAATAGATGAACCCATTTTGATGCTTCACATTGTCCTGGGTGATTAGATCAGTGTATGCAAGCCGAATCTATTTACTGACTGCCTTGCCTGCTCTGTCAAAATACTTAGACATTACTGCTTAATGTATACTTAGAAACGGTGCTGCCGTTTGGGACTATACATGCTATTAAAAAAAAAAAAAGCTTGGTGAATAAAATGTGTAGACTACCATTTAAATTCTAAATCGGAGATACTATTTTTAAAGGGAGTATTTAAAAAAAAGCAACCAGAAAAATGCCAGCTGTTATGGTACCTGTCCCATTTATAATAGTTAATGTTGTCTGTTTCACCAAATGTTTAAACGGGGATTGCCCTTCTTTTAAAGTCCCTCATTAAGTTCTAAGTAGAAATACGTGCCTGCTTTGTTGACTCTTTCACCGAGCATTAACGAATCGGACAAAGATTTTTTAGAAACTATTGAGATATACTTCTGTGTGTAAGCAGCTCCCAGAATAAACTGGCAACATCTCTAAGGACCGAGACACTCTGCAGAAAGCGCTGATTGCTGCCTGTGAACAGAATTAATGAATTCAGTCCACAGGTGCCACAGGTGAGAACGAACTTACAGTGAATATTCAATGCAGTCCTAAACCGGCATAGAAAAAAAAAAAGTGTTCGCAGCCCACCAAGCTGTTAACTTTGTGTGATTCGCACCACAAGGGCTTCCTTCCTCTTTCTCCTTCATCTTCGAGGAGGAAAGTGTTTGGCTTCAGAACGCCAGAGTGGAGGGCTAGATCCTCTGTGTACAAAGAATTCTGGTCCGGAAGCTTGGAAACCCGAGAGGGTCTGTGGGTTTGCCTGAGGTTTCCTTTCTGGTTGCTTAACATCTTGCCTTGCTATCTGTAGAGCATCATGTCTTACCCTAATTTTGACTGTCCCCAATAAACTGCCTGGAGTTGCCGGACTCTAGGGCCTGCAGAAGAGGTCTGCCCGAAACTATCCACAGTACCCAGCAGGAAACCACAAATAAGCCATGTATTTCTTTAAACCTGTGCTGGAACTTTACGAAATGGGGGCTTGGATGCCTCTCCTCCATCCTACCTATTCCCTTCTAAACTCACCAATGGCTGTTTTGGCCTCAGCAAAACCAAAGCGGAAGGGAAAGGGAGTAACTACAAGTAAAGTTCCCATGTCGCTGACATGTGATGGTGCTCTCTGGGACTAAGGGAGTTTCCAAACTCTTTTCCTGCCTCATCTATGCTTCAACGAGGGGAAAATCTTCAAGACCTACTTGCTTGCACACCCTGAAGATGAGTCTTAAGGCTCGTGGAGCCTCCAGTGTCTGGTAGCTTCTGTTCTAGAACCTCCCAGGTTCGCTTAGCCCTGTATACCACACTTGGCCAGTATGCTAACTTCCGGGGGAAACCCAGTCCCCCAACAAGTCCAGCTGTGAAGAAGTAGGGCCTTCTGGTAAAGCTTCCCACAACATCCTCTAGATGGATCACCCTGTAACTTCTTCCTTGCATCTAATGGGGAGTTTCAGACACGCAGACAAATCATTCATAAATATAAATGAGTCTAAAGTGACATGAGCACTTATTATATCTAGATACCACATTAAAATGTTCAGCTCAGCATTTAGAACAAGCCATCGTTTGTTGAAGGGGAAGGAGAGAGATTTTCTTCTCTATGTAGGCTAGAGAAGGCTATGGTAAGATGCCCAAGCTCATATAAATAGATTCTCACCTTTGCTCCAGTGAACAGCCCTAGTGAAACTCATTGGGACGGACACACACACACACACACACACACACACACACACACAGAGACAGAGAAAGACAGAGACAGAGACACAGAGAGATGTAGTATGATTTTTTTTTTTTTATTTTTTGGACTCTGTGGGGACTGCTACCCAGCTCCCAAATGAATCACACACTGAGGCTTATTCTTAGTTATAAACATCCAGCCTTAGCTTGGCTTGTTTCTTGACAGTTTTACCTAACTTATATTACCCTGTCTACCCTTTGTCTCTGGGCTTTTTTCTTTCTTTTACTTCTGTAAATCTTACTCTTACTCTGTGCCTTGCTGTGTAGCTGAATGGCTGGCCCCCATGTCCTCCTCCTTCTCGGGCTCTTACTCTGAACCCCTTCTCCCAGATTTCTCTTATATATTCTCTCTACCTGCCAGACCCGCCTATTCTTTCTCCTGCCTCGCTATTGGCCATCCAGGTTTTTATTAGACCATTAGGTGTTCTAGACAGGCAAGATATCATAGCTTCACAGAGTGAAATAAATTAAACATAAGCAAAAGCAACACACCTTAAAATAATATTCCCAACAGAGAGAGACAGAGAGGTGAAGTTAGAAGGGGGGCTAGTTGGGAAGAAAAGGATTTAGGAGAGAGGGCGAGGACAAGAAGAGGTTTGGAGGGATGTATGAATATGACTGAACTATCATGTGAATGTATGACATGTATGAAAATGATGGAACCCATTATCATATATAATTAATTATGCCAACAAAATCCATTTAAAGGTAAAAAGGCCCAAGCTTGGCATTCTTGTTGCATAAGTAGATCAATTATACTCTTGTAACTAAATTGTCGTAAGAGACTATCTATACCACCAAAGGAAAATGCTGTGTGCACTTTAAAATAGTTATTAAAATATTCATTTTCACATGCACTGCAAATCACCCTTTAGTAGCATTAGAAGATATCTTCATTGTCCTTATTAGGGAGTGAATTATTGACTTGCTATTTTTACCTGAAAACAATAAATATAAAACACTACTTCTTTAAAAAGTCATTTGTGCTATTCCAATTCTTAATAATATTTGAGGAAAAAACTTCATAATAACATATTAGTCTTATTTATGGGTATAATATACTTAAAGTACCAGTCATGTAAATATTTTTACTTAAAATTACTTTTGTCAGTTTAAGTGCTAAATGAAAAGACATAGCCCTATAAAGCATTCTGATCTTTGTGTGTGTATTTTTTGTGCTCATGTATGCGTGTGTGTGTGCGTGCATGCACGTGTGTGCACGCATGCATGCGTGTGCATGTAGGCACTCAGGTGTTTATGGTCAATGTTGGATGTTCATCCATTTCTTTCCACCTTACATAAGACTCAGAGAAAAATTTTCCAAGTGAGTAATACTCTCATTTTTATAAGCTTGTCAATTAAATAACTGTGGGGTGCTTTTAGTACAAATTCTGTTTGAAATTACCTCTCTTGTCTCTGAGTCCTAATATTTGGCTATATCATGTGTATTCCACAGGAGGAAATATGTATATATGTTCTGTCCTCACTGCCACCATGCTCTGGTATCTGCTGAGCATTTTCAGCTCAAGTTCATTCCATGAAGCAGCATAATGTTTGTGCATGTCTCCTCATACCCTCTTCATCATTTAAGCCACCCCCAGGTTACTTACAGTGTAAAAGGTAGACAAATAGTTGGTACATTGTATCTTTTTAGTAATTTATTTATTTCTAGCTTACGTGCATTGCTGTACATGTATGACTGTATAAGGGTGTCTGATCTTGGGGTTACAGACAGTTGTGAGCCGTCATGTGGGTATTGGGAATTGAACTAGGGTCCCCTAGGAGAACAGCCAGCTCTATTAACCACTGAGCCATCTCTCCAGCCTCCATCACATTGTATTTTTGACGAATGTTTGTTCATTGGGGACAGAAGCATCCCTCTTAACTCTAACTATACAGTACATGAGTGAGACATGAACCAAACAATACTCAAAGGGTAGCTGAAGCTCAGAAGGGTAGCTTAGGGACGGTGAACAATCAGAGGCCACAGCAGGGTGTGCCCACACGTAGCTTCATGTGGATTCAACATAGTGCTTGGCATTTGGCAAAATCAAAATTTTCTTTTTGGAATATTTTAGACTTTTTTGTGTTTTCTTTGATTGAAAATAGGTTTATTTTTTCATAAAATATATACTTCTGGGCATGGAGTGGTCCGTTTCCCCAGTGAGACTCCCTTGGAGAAAGTTAAGTTTTCATCTGCTAATGACTATCAGCTGGAGATAGATTCTGACTTAGAGATGGGGGGTGTCCACTTCTCCTTTCATCTTTAGGCTCCCAACTGGTACTGAACTGTGCAGGCTCTGGGTATGCTGCTACCCTAGTCTCTGTGGGTCCACATATGCACGCCAGTCCTGTTGTGCCTAGGTCTTCTGTCCTCCTTGGCTCTTATACTCTTTCTGCCTTCTCTTCAGCAGAGTTCCCCAAGTCCTGAGAGGAGGGATTTGACTGAGACATCCCTTTGTGGATGAGTGTTTCAAGGTCTCTCACTCTCCGCATGCTTTATGATATGGGTCTCTGTATTTGTTTCCATCTGCTACTTCTCTGATGATAGCTGAGCAAGATATTAATCTATGAGGATAGCAGAATATCATTAGAAGTCATTGTATTGCCATGTTCCTTTACCAAAGCAGTAGTATTGGTTTTCCCCCAGGCCCTTGGCTCATCTAGTCTCAGGTTCTTGGCCACACAAACAGCGATGGACATGGGTTCTCTCTCATGGAGTGGGTCTTAACTCTAATCTGATCTTCATTGGTTACTCCCACAAGCTTTGTGCCACTATTGCACTAGTTTCTCTTGAAGGCAGGTCGCTCTTGTAGACTGAAGGGTTTGTAGCTTGGTTGGCATTTACCTTTCTCCTTTGGTAGCATGCAGAATACCTCCCCCTACTAATGAATACTGGTCAGTAGGGATGAAAGGTTGTAGGTAAGCACCAGCTCGACTTCCCCATCTTCTTGGTGTTTTCAACCCATCTTCAGCTGAGAGCATGAAGGTGGAACTTAGGCACAAAGGGCTGCCTGCATACACTAATTGGATTTCCCTTGTTGTTTGTGTTATTTAAACATTCTACTTCTTACATTGCTTTTTATTGCCTAACTCTACTGTGAACTAAGAGAACACACGAGAATCTCTGCCAAAGAAATATTCCATCCATGTGTTGTTACATTGAATGTTTTTCAGTATACAGGCCGATATTTTGTTCTTAAGCACGCATATCTCGAAACTGTTAAATCCTCATTCTGAATCACATTCTTCCTAATATTAAAAGATTCATAGAGTTATTAAGATTTCCACTTGAGAGGACCTATCATAATTCTGTTTCCTTCCCATTCTTTTCCTTGCCATTCAATTTTAGTTTATAATATCTGTTATTATACTTTAAATATACTTTTAATTCAATGGACTGATTTATCAGCTATAAATGATACAATTCACCTTTTAACCCAAGAGATCAAAGAGGTACCATTCAGTTCTGTAGCACTGCTATTTGTCTAAACAGACTCCATCCTATATCTTCTAACTGTCCTTTCAAGGGGGCTCCAGCCTTGTTTCATGGGTTTTGTTGCTTAGAAATGAGGACACATTTGTCATCCTGTGAGAACACCAGACAGAGCCCAGGACTGTGAGAACAGAAAGCAATGTAGCCAGTTTGGAACCTTGGGACTTTTGCTTTGGAGCAAAAAGATGGGACTGGCCTGAAAGCAGAAGCCCCAAAACTTGTGGGGACATTGTCCACAGGCAAAGGGAGGGTGCCTAGCATGAGAACAACAGAGCAGAGCAAGATGGACTTGGCAGTGAACATATTCAACGTGCCCTGAAGATGCAAAAGAGTCAGGGCAGAGCCTTTCAGGGAGCTGAAGACTTCCTTGATTCTGTGAAGGGACTGAATCACTAAACTATGGCCTCAGTAGTAATGCAGTGATCCCCAGGAGACAGGTTTTGGAACATTTAGACAACATCTGAAATTAAATGTGACTTGATGGCAAAACACATTTTCCAGAGATAAACAGTGAGATTTCTTTGAACAGTAAGATTTCTTTGGGGGGGGGATCTTGTGCACATCTAGAGTACATACAGATGTGCATGTCTGCCTTTAGTAACTGGTCAGAATTAGACAAAGAAGAAACTGTTTATCTAAACACTAATTCATTGGAATTGAATTTAACCTCATCTTATAGTCTTTGTCTTTCTGCCTTGTTCTATGATGTACACATGCCAATATGCCAATACACATATACACACATGCACACAAGCTCACTCACTCACCAGGATAGCATCCCAGCATTTCCCCCACAATGTGTGTCTTAGCATCTGTGTGTGTGTGTGTGTGTGTGTGTGTGTGTGTCCCCACTCTCTTTTTGCACGAACATGCACTGTGTGGATGAATGCATGCCACAATGATTGTGTGGAGGTCAGATGCTATTTTAGGTAACAGCTTTAGCCTTCCACCTTCTTTGTGGAAAGTTCTTTCACTCGCCATTGTATACTAAGCTACTAGGCCATGAATCTCCCAGGATTATTCTGGCTTTGACTCCCAGTTAGCTGTGGAAATCTTGGAATCACAGCACCTGGATTTCTGTGGGTTCTGGGAACCCAAATTTTGGGCTTTACAACCACTGAGTCAGCTCCCTGAGCCCAGTGTCCTGGGATTTCTTGTTCCCCTTTTTGCTGTCCCAGTGACTTTCCAATAAAATCCCGAAAACCAGTCAACTCGTCACAAACACTTTCCTGTCACCCCACTTCTTCCTCCTTCCAGCTAAGTTTGATCTCTGTCTCTCGGGGAGCTTATCTCTTTCTTCCCATGCTACAGTTGCTCATGTTACTGTACAGGGATAACAGGAGGATAAAGAAAGCCTGTTGGCTGTAGCGGCAGACACATCTGGGGACGGAACCCAGGTTCATCCTTCCCTTAGTGGGTGGCCTTGGGAAAGCACCAACTCCTGGGAGCCTCAATTTTTTTTTTGTTTTGTTTTGTCCTCTCTCTCAGAATTGGTTTCAGAATTCCCAAGAATATGCATAAAGCAGTGTTTGGTAGGTAGTAAAAAGAAAGCAGTCAGTATCATCATTTGGATTATTGCTGGGGATGTTATTTTAGTTATTTGTTATATCCTCTATTTATTCACTTGTTTGGCAGATATGTCTTGATTGCAAGTTATATACCAGGCAGCAAGGACCACATGGAAACAAGCACAGGGAGCTTCGGGTATACAGAGGGCAAGGGGATAAGCAGAGACAGATAACGGCAGATGAAGACGACACTGTAGAAAAACTGAAAACAAGACTTGCAGGGGAGAGTGACAGGAGGGACGAAGACAAGGAACAGCCACTCCTGACCAGAGCATTTGAGCTGAGAACAGGCTAAGAAAAGGACACCTGTGTGGGGCTCTGAAGCCAAGGGGCTCCACCCCGACAGAACCCAACTCGTCGGATGAACGGCAGAGTGGGGTTTTATTCCCACTGGACCTGGGGATCTCTGAGAAAGCATGGCTCCTCGGTGGGCTCAGCCTTGTGTCTGCCATAGTGTCTGCCTCCCAGAGAGAGGTCGCCCAGCAGCTGGCACTCTGGGATGCTGTGTAAAGCAGAGGTGGAAGGAAAAGGAGGAAAGGAAAGGAAAGGAAATGGGAAGAGGAAATATCAGAGGGGACATCCAGACAGATGAGTTTCATGGTTTTCAGGGACGGGAGTTCACAAAGAGACTGGCAATGGAGGAGGGGATTTCCCCCCTCTGTGAGCATTTGCTGCCATACTGATCTCTTTCCTGGGGTGGACCCAGATGGTGGTGGAGCCTGGGAAACCAGGAGGTCTTGCTCATCAGTATCTCTGGCACTTGTCACTGGCAGTTCGGTGTCTCGGGTCGCAGATAACAACTGTCAGATGGTCTTAGTGTGAAGCAATATGCTCTCCTCTAAACAAGGAGGCAAGCCAAGCCCCAGGGAGGCCAAAGTCTGGACAAAATGCACGGGCCTGGAAAGATTTAAGAGTTCATGTGTAATTGAATGAACAGAGCACCTCGGGTAAATGTAAGGAGTTAAAGTGAAGCACACAGCGTCCCTGGTGCCCTTGATCACACAAGAGAGGCATCACACATCTTTGGAAAGGGAAAAGCAAAAAAGCAATGAGGAGAGAAAAAAGTGACTGTTAACATATGAGACATTAAAAAAAATGCTGAAAAGGTTGGTTCAGCCCAAGAATGGATAGAAAGAAGGTTAAGAAGAAATAGAAGCAGGTAACACTCAGGACAAAGACTAAGAACTGCTCTGCACAGTGTTTTTCCAGGCCTCCTTGTGATCCGGAAAGCATTACATGTATCCAAGCAGGACAATTCAGTCTGGTTTGGCAAGGTCCCTCTGGACACCCTCTACTCTTTAAATGAAAGAAAGAAAGAAAGGAAGGAAGGAAGGAAGGAAGAAAGAGAGGATAGTTGATGGAACTTAGACCATAATGAAGAAAAACAGCCTCTCCGTAAATATTTTTCTTTTAAATTTTTTATCCATAAAACTCAAACCCAGGCAGCCACAGTAACTTGGGGTTGAAGGACATCCACTCTTGGAACAGCAGCTTCAAACAATTGCTTGCACTTCTGAACAAAACAGCAGCCTTTGGATGATCCAGAAGTGTGACGGTGCTAGACTTGGGGACCATAACTGCATCCAACATGAAGGTAAAGGAGTGGGATTCCACTGGAGTTTCTGCTAGCAGCTGTTCATGAGGAAGAAAAGGAGCAGCCGGAATGAGAAGGAGAACTGGCTTAGTCACTGCTCACATTCACCGTCTTCATGGACTGGGATGGGGGTGGGAGGGCCAGCAGATCAAGAAGTCTCAGGAATGCATTCTAGAAAGCAACACAGTCATGACAAGATCCCACCTTTGCCTTAATTCTAAACTTGCCTTCAGCACACAACTTTATTTTACCAGAAAGCAGAGGCAGGAAGGGCAGGGGGAGAGGACCTTAGGTGGGGAAATTGTTCCTCCTATGAGGCCTTTTAACTTGACCATTTGTCATGGGACAAGAGATTGTAGGCATCTTCATAAAGATGTTTAGAATTGAGTTCCACAGTTAGACATATAGTGTCTAAGCCTGGGAGGAAGTCCTGTCTACGCCTAAGGAGCATCCAACTACACGGTGATCAACAGCATCCTCGACTCCAGAGAGGAAGACTGTGGCCCTCAAAGCTTAAGCTGTTCTCCCATGCTCTCGGCTTATTAGGAATCTCTAGGTTGGCCCAGGGCTATTTGATTCCAATGCCAGAGTAATTTTCTCAAATAAAAATTCATCTTTTTGTGATCCATCAAAAAAGCTTTAGGGAGGCTTTGGGATGACACCCCAGTTGGCAAAATGTTTGCCTTGCAAACCTGAGGACCTACATTTGTGGAATCTCAGCACAGGGGAAGTAGAGGCTGGTGGAATCCTGGAGTTCCTTGTTCATTCATCCTAGCCTACTGGGCAAATTACAGACCAGTGAGGGACCCTGTCTGAAAAAGGAAAATCAATAAAAGGTATAAAAGATAGATGTGTCTGAGAAATGACACCAGAGGCTGTCCTCTGGCCTCCACTCATATATGCAAGTAGATGTATAATTGCACACACAAGCACAAATGTGTGCATGTGCACACACAAAACTTAAGCAGCAGATCTTTAATTTGTGGTCATCTTTGGAGCAAATCTTCAGGTGTTGGTTGCATTTACATGCTCCTAACATGTTCACCCAGAGATAAAAACTCCTACCAGAAACGCGGTCCTGTAGTTTTTTTAGAGAGCATCTGTGAAGAGTTATACATGTTCCCATATTTTTGACTGAGCTCATCTTTGTGAGTTCCTGAAAATCAGCACCAGACCAACGGCAAGGAAGACGAAAACACAGACTTCCTATTAGTAGCAGCAAACAAGACCTGTTGGCCAGCAGAGGAAATTCTTTTCCTGATTTAGTTCTCTTCAGGCCACTGGGAGTATGAGAGGCTACCTCAGTAGGTCAGAGCCAAGGCTGTGTGCTGATGGGAAGCAGTCATCCACGGAGATGGAGCTGGGAGAGGGGTGAGTCAGGGTGAGCTGGGTACCACCCAGCCATCAGTCACTTTCACAATTTCTTGCCCCAGGTTTTGAGAGGAAAAAAAGTCTCAGATATGTTTATCCAGAATTAAAAGCATTCAGAAAAATACCTATAAAAATGGTTTAATTTAGTAAATACACAAATTGGATGCCATATAAAAGGTAAACTTTTGCCTCTCATATTACACACATGGGAAAAAGATGACCTCTTCATGATTTTTGGAGCTTGTTCCTAGATCTGGTTTTAGATATGTTCAGATTCTGTCACTAAAGCAATGATCTCTGAGGTGCCACTAATAGCAACCACTCTGTTTGCCAAACTGTCATTCCTTCCTCTGGGAGACTTTTCTTTGTTGAGGCGAATGTCTCACAAACTCAGACTTTAACTTCACAGACCTTTCCAAAAATCAAATCATCACACTTCCTCCTTCCTAGGGAGACCCAAGTTTATGGAAGCATCAGATAGAGTGACAAACCTTGACCAACTCCTAGCCGTGAGTGGAGAAATAGGTTCAACTCCCTGTCCAGTTTTGTCCTAGGCCTGTGTCTGAGTCTACAAAACAAGCAAGAGAGGTGAAATCACGTAATTAGATGGTTTGTAATTGTGCCCGTCTGTGTGCAGGCCAGGGGTCAACACTGGGTGCCTTTCTCTCTTTCTCTTTACTTTAGGTTTTCAGTCATGGTCTCTCCCTGAACCCGAAGCCCCAAAGCTTACATTTGGTTAGACTAGGTCCAGAGATCCCTGGGAATCCTCCTGTCTCTGCCTGAGATGACAGGCTAGTGCCACCACATCTGGTGTGCACTGGGGACTCAGGTCATCGTGTTTGCACGGCAAGCACTCCACCCACCCTGAGCAAATCCTCCGGCTCTAGGGATTATTTTAAGGGACCGTTTCTTCACCATCACAGGACCTTTAGTGGATTCCATAATAAACTATAAACCTTTAACCCGGGAACAGAAAACACACACAGCCACACCACCACGATACAAACACAGTGCCTTTGATTTGGGGGTGTTGATGAATATCCGAGTCATAGTTGAAAAGAGTTAATGCTCACCTCCTGTCAACAAACAGTTGGAGAGAGAACTTTGCCTAAAGTCACACAGTTTGTTACTGGGCCAAGATGAGAACAGAAGTATTCACGTGGTCAGGAAAAGAAATCAGGCTCGCAGCTGTCAGACATTCCTGCAAAGAAAAATAGGAAGATTGCTAGACTTGGAAAGAAGTTTTTCTAGCTCGGCCAAACTGATTCTGTTTTTCAACAGATGAAGTAAACCAGACTTAGATTTTTTTTTTTTAACATCTGGAGCATGGAATCCTGCAGATCAGAAGAAATACCCTGTCATGGAGATAATAGAAGGATTTAAAATTAAGTGAAGAATTTAAATTTTAAGCAGAACATGCTAAGGTTGGGTTTCCTCCTTGAATCGTGTATATGTGTGGGAAGGGTGGCTGTTGGGCAAGGTAGAATGGGAATGGGTGATCAGATGAGGGATTTGATTATACACCTATGGGCAGAGTTGGGGTATGTGTATGTCTGCATATATTTGACAGGGAAAGCTGCATTTATCTCTATGGAGAAACCCCCAAAGATTTGAGCTTCAGAAGCAGAGAGACTCACATCCTGACTTAACCACAAAAGGACTAGAGAAGGAAGCTGGAAGCTGGCAAGATACAGCAGGCTGGATCTGAAATATGAAATATGGAATTGTCCATTTGTTATTAATGCTTTCAAAGATTTCAAAGATATGGCTTTTTATTTTAGTTCCCATGTCTTTCGATTATTAACAGATCTGAGGTAGAATCCCATTTGACAACTATGGATCCTTAAAGTTAAGCCATAGCTTCTACATACGTTGAGATGAAGGGTTATTTGAAAAAAAAACTTTGAACTGGCTCATTGCTGACAACAGGCTCATGACAAAGATTTGGAGGGAAAAAAACCTGAGTTGTGAGTGCTACCTGGGTGCTCACAGTATCTGATCTAGAAAGGTTTTCTAAACACACGAACAAGACTGGTGACCTCTGCCTCTTGTCGTTACATGAGAATAAGAACTTACACCTGCTGACAAATGGAAGACTCCTTCCAACAGAAGGCAAGTGGGTGCCTCCAATGCTGTGGACCCTGGAAACGGCCCTGCAGAACATCCCAGTCCTGCCTGCCCTACTGCACTTCAGCCCTGGGCTCCCTTAGTGCAGTCTCTTTTCTCCATATCTGGCTGGCTATCTAACTGACACTGGCAACTTCCTAGAAGTTGAATTCTTAAATCTCTGTGTCGGTTTTATACTGGGCCCAGGCAGAATCCCCAAACTGACTGAGACGAGGGCATTAAGGCATTTTTAAGATATATTTTAACAACCTGATATCAATATGACTTTAAAATAAAGTCACAGAGCATTTTCTCTGTGGCACAAATCCCACACCTTGCCCATGGCAGCTCCTCAGTAGAACTGAGTGAATATCAAAGTTTGGGGATAAAACACCGAGAAGTTTCCCTTCCTGTTTCATCTAATGCCAGAATAGAACAATGGTTTGCTTGTTTGTTTGTTTTTTAAAGAATTTAATAATCCTCACACATCTTATCTTTGTCCTCTAGGCAGACAGATATCTCCCTGGCCAGATGGATACACCTGTCCTCTGTTCTGTAGTTGGTGGCAAGTTAGCAAACAATAATGGAAAAGAAATTCCTGCTGCTTATCCCTAATCTTTATTGAAGTCTTCCAATTCTGGATGCCATGGTCACCTTGAAATTTCCCTGATATTCAAGGAAACCCAACCTCTGCTTGAAAAGGAAAACCTTTAACTGATTTCTACCATTATAATAATTATTCTATAAATATTGAGGCAGCAACCGAAAACACCTTCTTAGCCCTACTTCATTCAGAGCTATTTGCCAAACTATAAAGTAGCGTTTTAGTTTATGCCTAAAGTGGCTTGAAAGGATCTTCAACTGTCAATGACATGGAGATGCATCAAGGACTGTGAACCCCAACCAACAGCGTAGTCACTGTGGTAACTCTGGCACCTGAGATTCCCTATCTACTCAGTGTTTGTAGCAGGTCCTGGAGAATCTCAGAAGCCCCAAGCAGGGGTGCTGTCCCACAGCTCAGTACTCCCACTTGAGGAACACTGGGCAGGAAGTAAGCACTGTACTTCACAGGCCATTGAGACTCCGGTAGCCACTCAACTGTGCCGCTGAATAGCAAGGCATTGTGTGATTGGAGTAACACAGTTACATCCCAGTGAAACTTTGGTGATAAAAACATGAAGCTCACTGGATTTGAAGCTTCCAGTCATAGGTGGCCAACCTTTGGTTTGTGAACCATGGGGCGCTATGACTGGGAATTCACTAATAAGATGCTCATTCAACATCCTTTGTAGTTTAGATATTCTGTTGGTCTCTTTCTCGTTACAAAAGTGAGATATAATCTTTGCAAAACTTTATAGAAAAACCATACAAGCCAAGTGGCAGTGGCACGTGTCTCTAATCCCAGCATTCAGGAGGCAGAGGCAGAAGGATCTCTGTAAGTTCAAGGCCAGCTTGGTTTACAAAGTGAGTTCCAAATTTTAGGACAGGGACAGGCTCCAAAACTACACAGAGAAATCCTATCTCAAAACCCTTCAGAAAAAAAAATGCTATCAGACATATTCATTTTTAGTATTTTGGAAAACAGTCTTTCATGTATGTTTATAGATAGGCACATATGTAAGCATGTCTGTATGTATGTGATGTGGGATTCCCCTCTGTATGCTGTGAATATAATTGGTTAATAAAGGAACCACTTTGGGCCTATAGCAGAGCTATAGGGGAACAGAGCTAGGTGAGGAAAACTAAACAGAATGCTGGGATAAAGGAGGTAGAGCCAAGGAGAAGCCATAGAGCCACTGGAGACAAACATGCTGAAACTTTGCTGGTAGGCCAAGACTTCATGGTGATACACAAATTAATGGGGATGGGTTAAATTAAGATGTAAGAGTTAACCAATAAGAAGCTAGAGCTAATGGGCAAAACAATGATTTAAATAATATAGTTTCTGTATGGTTATTCTGGTTCTGGGCAGCCAGGACGAACAAGCAGCCCCATGCAACAAATTGGTACCCACATGGCCAACTAAAATCTACTTAAAACCTAAGAAAGCTTAAAAAAGGAATCCTAGACACAAAAGAACAGAGTTAAGCATGGTTTGGTAGCAGCATTTTCTTGGATGGGCTCTGTTTGCTAGAAGCAAGCAGAGGCATGACTCCCTCAAGAGAGGTTTTCCTGATAGTGGTAGCAGAAAAAAAAAACCATGGCCATTTTGAAATGCTAGCTTTCTGGGCCATGCTGCCAGCATGACCTCTGGCTCTTTCAGAAGACCAAGTATTTGAATGGGGTTTCTGAGCAACGTGCTACAGTTTGCTTGGTGGCAACATGGACCGGCTGTGTGCCTATAGATGGGGCACTGTGCATGACTCTCAGAGGCAGCAAGCAGCTCCGCCATGCTGGACTGTGTGAGGCAAGCAGTCAGTACCAAATTTACCCTAGCAATGGAACTGTTTCAATTTTAAAGAAGCACTTAACATTTTAAGAAGCAGTCCTGGTCAAAAAAGGATTACAGATGCACAATAGGACAGATTCAGACATAAAAGACCTCTAAATAAGTCACAGTATTGAATAAATGTACATAGGCTTGGGAGAGAAAAGAAAAATAGTATAGCGAGTTATAAAAAGAAATAAATGGTTTATAAAAAGAACAAAGTCTTTAAAGAGACAGAGTAAAGACAGTCATAGATCAAAAGAAATAAAGAAAAAATTAAGCCACATAAAGATGGAAAATTCACAGAGAGTCTGGATTATGTATATTATTGTGCTTTCTTTGAGTTTTTTGATTGTGAAGGAGTTAAATACAGAGAGACATTTTATTGTATGAGCTGCTAAGCTAAGCCAGCATGTATATTATAAAGGTATCTTGACTTCAGAATTTGGGTCTAAGTATATGTTGCTTTGGAAAAGAGGTTCTTCTTTTGTTTCCACAGAAGATGAGAACCTGTGGATTGCTTCCAGACTAATGTGAATTGATGGACCAAGATCCCCCTGAAAGGTTGTTTTGAACACCCCTCAAAAAATTACTTCACCCAATAAACAGCAGGAAAAGTTTGGATAGAATTATGCCCATATTCTCAAATATTGTTTATAAATGTTTGTTTACATTTAAAAGGGGATATGCTATAGATATTTGCATTGCCATGCCAATCTTGTTATATGTATATTTCTGCTCTCGATTAAGGTATTGTGATTATGTAGTTCATTAAAAAAACTATAATTATAATTAAGAAATACAGGTTAATAGATAATCATCTATAATAATCAAGTTTGTAGCTATGTTAGTTAGATTTTCTAGATGTACAGAGATATATTTCAGATAGATAGGTATTCTTCAAACCTTTCAAAGACTATGAAATACAGCATTTAAAAAGTTTTAAGAAATTAGGACTTTTCATAACAGAGACACATCTGCTCCTGGCAGCACCAATTACTTCAAGAGGAAGTAATTACATAAGAGGCTTCTTATGGAGTTGGTTAGCCATTTGGGCAAGAAACTGCTCTTGCCTGGACTGCTTGATGAACTGGACATGCAATACCCATAGAGAAATGACTGATGAACTTGCCTAAAGGTAAGACAATCCTTTGGAGTTCCTGCTTCATGAACAAGTCTGTCAGACATTCTTTAGGACACAGAAGAAAGTGACTGACAAACTGCCAATAGAGGCAAAACAGTCTTTCAAATTTCCTGCTTTGTGGAAAAGTCTGCTGGATACTATGTGCCTGTAGACTGAAGATGGATGCCCCAATGGTACAGAAGAACTTTGGGTGACAGTCCAGGCAGTGAGAAGGCTCTGTCAATTCTAGAGTTTTGGAAGTTGCTTACAATGAACTTATTGTTTACTTAGGTAATAGTATACCCTTCTGGAGTCTTTGATGGAGTTGAAGAATAGATAGATAATTATAGTTTCCTTAGCTATAATAAATGATAAAGTAGATATAAATATTGTAACTGTAATTCTTCTTTGATATCTGTTTTGTTATATGTAATTTTACTACGTTAAAGTTAAAAACCTTTCTTTTTTATTTAAACAGAAAAGGGGACGTGATGTAGGACTTCCCTCTGTATGCTGTGATTACCATTAATGAAGTAAAAACTGCTTTGAGCCCATAGCAGAGCAGGATGGGGTGGAACAGAGCTAGGCAGGGAGGATTGGACTGAATTCTGGGAGAAAGAAGGGCAGAGTCAGAGAGAAGCCATGTAGCCACTTCAGAGCAGGATGGAACTTTACCCGGTAAGCCACAGCCACATTGTAATACACAGATTAATAGAAATGGGTTAAATTAATGTGTAAGAGTCAGTCAATAAGAAGATAGAGCTAATGGGCCAAGCAGTGGTTTAATTAATATAGTTTCTATGTGATTATTTCGGGTCTGAGCTGATGAACAACTGGGAACAAAACAAGTGGGCCCTCCTACTACATGTATGTGTGTGTGCATCTGCATGTCTTAAAGTGCTGTGATGCTATGTAATTAAATACATGGAGATTTTCCAGATACTTTTATTTTTAATTAATTTCTCCATAAATTTAGGCCAATTTTACTGATTTCTGCCTTATGAGTCAGCTTTCTTTTCAGAGCAGTGAAGAACTCCAATTATTTCATTTCTTCTCTCACTTTACAATTGGGAGATGTTGGTCTTTGAGATTCAGGGCAACTTACATGCAGAGCAAACAGAAAGATATTGTCTAATGAACTCTAGTATGTATGGGTGCTAGGAAATCACTTGGATATTCACAGAATTTTCTGTGGTCTTGTTAAATCTGTATAATAATTCTGGGAAGCCCATGATAGCTGTCGAGTCTTTGAGTTGCACTGGACATCTATCACGAGGAGAGATTTCTGAACTGTGATGAGCATCAACCATCTGTTCCCAAGTGATGAGGGCTCATTTTCCAACCCAGATGACTCTGGCATCTGCCTCCCCACTTTTCCTGTTGTCAGCATTGGTTATTTCTCCATTTATCCATTTCCTTATCAGACAATATCAAAAGTTCTAATTTAGGACTATTCAGTGGAGGTGGTGTGTAAAAGCTAATGCCCACAGAACACAGCTTGAGCTGCATGCAGCTTTCACATTTAACTCACTGTTGTTATGGCTTCCTAAAAGAAAGCCAGATGTTTGTAGTTTGTTGCTAAAAGGAGGTATACCCTGTAAGATAAGTAAGACAAGCAAACAACTACAATAGACATCATTGAACTAAACTAGACATAAAGGACAAGACTTTGTTAGCTTGTATCATGCAGGCCATAAGCTGGACAGAGCCACATTGTCAACCTCACATGCAATCATATTTGTTCTGCAAAGTCATTAACACAAGCCAGATGGAGGAATGCTGAGGTGTGTGTGTGTGTGTGTGTGTGTGTATGTGTGCATGTGTGTGTGTTTTGCTATGCATCAAACCCAGAACCTCTTGCACACTAGGTAAGCACTCTATCACTAAACTGCAGACCATTTCAGTAGTGTTTTCAATATCTGAAACATAGTTTTGGAGCACCTGTAAATGAGAAGCTTACTAGGCTATCAATGAGAACACAAAACTTGCCAGCAAACAGTGTTCAGTGAGAAGCAGGTAGTTCAGCCTCTCAAGAACCTGCGACCAGACACATACCTTGTCTCCCTCTGGGTTGTTGGAAACCAGATAATTGATGCAAATCCTGGAGTATAATAAACACCAATACTGATTTTAATAGTACCACTGAGCTCATTACAAATTCTCCGTGGCTGTTACTTCTCAAAGCCCTTCGTCAGCAACACTTTACTTGCTTCACACTCTGTCTCTTTATGTGTGTAAAGGTAAGATGACAATTCAGCTATAAATTACACCATTGATGCATTCCAACTAGACTTTCCTCTAATTAATGCTAATTAGTGATGTTCCGGTGTGATTTCAATAGGAGATAAAGCGCTATTTACTCTGCAATTCCACTTCAAGGGAACTGTTTTGCCTTTTTTGTTTAATATAATACAAAATAAAGATCAACCACAACTCAAAGCACGTGATTAAGTCAATTTTGTGTGCTTCTTTTAAACAATGAAAATATCAATTATCCTGTCAGGCAGCTCTCTCTAGCCTTTGTACCAAATAAGTCAGTCTTTGGAGTCTCATGGTCATAAAAAAAAATACATTTTAAAACTTAACCTTGAATCTGTTTCCAAAATGTTAGTCAGTAGCTTGAATTAGCCCTGACAAACAAGCTATGAAAGTCATCTTCTCTCTTAAGTTTTCAAGCGAGAAAACTCAAAAAAGCAGGAGAAAGGACTTGGCTGCTCTGATGCCGGCAACCCAGACAATTATCTCCCAACATTCTAGATCTGTGTTTGTGGTGGTTTGAATGAGTATGTCTCTTTAGGCTCAGACATTTGAATGCTTGGTCATGAATTGGTGGTGCTATTTGGAGAGGCTTGGGTATTTTGGTCTTGTTGGAGAAACTATGTCACTGTGGGCGGGCTTTGAGGTTTAAAAGCCTCAAGACATCCCCAGTATGTTCTCTCTGTTCTTACTTGCAGATTAACATGTGACCCCCTAAGGTCACTGCTCCAGCCACTATGTCTGCCAGCTGCCATACTTCCCCACCATGATGGTGATGGACACTTTTCCCTCTGGAACTGTAAGCCCAAGCAAAGAACTCTTCCTTCTGTAACTTGCCTTGGTCAAGACGTTTTAGCCCAGCAATAGAAAAATAACTAATACAGTGCTGGTGGCAAAACCAATCCAAAATTTCCATCTGTACAGAAATCAAGATTTCCCAAACTTGTTTACCAGAAAAGCCACATACTAGAGGGGAAAAAAAAAAGTAGACATTTCCGAAGCAGTCCAGCACTCCAGGAGATATTTCTGATAAGCGGTTCTAATGAGCAGACACATTTGGGCAACATACCCCAGCAGAGGTTCTCTCTCTGACCTCTTGCTAGACTCTCCCAGGGAACATTGAAAACAAGTGATGCCCAGGCCCCACCTGAAGGCCAGTTGGATCATTGTTCCAGCCACGGCTACTTTTTGAAATTTGCCCAAACAATATGGAGCCAGGGCTGAGGTGTCCTTGACCCCTTTCTCAGTGTCGTCTGTCTACTGGAACTGGCAACTCAGATCCCAGGACCATGACCTACGTTTGAACAGAGGGACCCGAGAGTGCGCAGGCTCAAAGCTAACAATTGTCCCAGTGAACAGAAATGAAACACAGTTCTTTCCACCGAGAAGTCACTTTCTTTTCCTCTCTGTACGTTTCTCCTTTGGTACCACCGGCCATCAAGCAGCTAAAAATCTTTATAGAGCTTTTTTTTTTCTTAATACACTCATCCACTGAATGCAGCCCAAGAAAGGAAGAGAAAACTATCCGTCCCAGCAAGCACTTATGTTCGCAGTGTAAACTGCCCATACCCAACCAGTGACCCACACCTGCTCCGGATCCCATATGGAAAGACGAGAAAGACCACCATGCACATCTGTGGGTTCATTTAGACAGTTTTCTTTAATTAACGATGAAGACACTACAATTCTAAGTACCAGACAGAATTGGGGGTAGAAAGAATTGAACACAAGCATAACACTATAAAGAAGGCTTGGAAAAGTGAAACACTGCTAAAGAAAAAATATAAACCTGGCCTGGTACCCATTACATATATACATAATACGGTATGCACATATATACAGTAAATGTTTTGGTAGCAACATAGACCACGTGTCGGTCTTTTGTACACAGATGAAGTAGCACCATCCATAGCACCACCATCTTCGGATGATAAACCAAACCACACACAGCAATTGGAAAACTAGATGGCATTTGTTTGGCCCACCCTGTAGCCAAGAGGTATAAGGAAAGTAACTACACAAGAAAGAGTCTTCTGGAAACTATATTCTTAGGCCAGTGGCAAAGTTCTAAAATGAATTTTTTTAAAAAAAAATGCTAGCACTACAAATGGATATGCAAACAGACACATATTCCTGGGTAGTGAATTTGTTCTATGATATGGCATAATGGCTAACACTGGAGAAAGAGACAGCATGAACAGAGAGGTTTAAATAGCAGGTGAATGGCAAAGGGATAACACACCCATCTCTCGGGGTAGACATCACAAGTGCCAAGTCATTGATAAGCTAGGGAAGGGAGATAACGCCTTACCCAAGTCATACATTTAAAAATCACATGTACTAATGATAGGCTCCTAATTAAGAGTAGGGCCAAACACCTCCAGCACCTCTCAGTCTCCTTCCGTCATCTGTTTGGTGCCCTAATTGAGAGTAGTGCATGACAGATACCCAGCACCTCATCTGAGCCAAACTTTCTACAGGCAGGTGAGGGGAACTGAACAGAGCCCCACTAGAACCTTCTCAGGCTTGGCTCAGGGATGAGCAGGCCCAGTGTTTAACACTTGGTTCTCCTAACTACAAAGAAGGTTGTCTTTGCTTTCCAGAGTTCAGCCTGGAAGTCCTTCCGTTACTACTGCCAACAGCAGGCCTGCTCACAGCCTGTTTCCCACAGGTTTCTCAGCAGCAGCCCGTACATATGAGTGCTTCATCACCTCCCACTAACACGCACACTGTCTTGGCAGCACTAACCCTCCTGTCTTGTCACTGCAAAGAAACCGTTTCTTCTTTGCTTTCCCCAATTGTCCACCACGTACCTTCCCAAGAAGCCCTTTCTCTCCAGCGTTGGTGTGAATGCCTGGTATCTTCTTAGCCCTCATTGTATGACCACCTCAAGTACAGATCCCAGCTGAGGCACCATGAGGTAAATTGGGGATCGGTATCAGCCACAGCCACCGCACATCACGGCTGTACTATCACCTCATGGCCCTTGCTGTCATCGTGTGGTGAGGCACCTTTCCCTATCTTTGAGTCGCCTGTTTCAAAGGTGTTTCCAACTACATGGTATATTGCATTCAGGATGTACCATTGAGTTAAATAGGATCTCCGCAGTATAAAATACTGTTTCCTACAGTACAGCAAAATTGTTTCTTAACACTTTGTCTCACATAGAAAAGACAGAAGGCAAAAGCCAAGGGAAGACAGGCTAAAAGTCTCTACTTCTGGCTAAATGGTTCTTGAGTAGACCCACTTTTGTTAGTTGCTAGATAAGTCTAGAGTGGCCCTGACCTTTGAAAGTTAGCAAGAAATAGCCATACACGTAGCAGCAGTACTGATTTGTCATTATTGACCGAGGTGGTTGATCATTAATGGAATCCCCTCATCTCCACCTGGTTCTAGAGCTAAACTTTTGCCCCAGACACAGGTAACATCAGAGCCGGGGAATACACTTGTTCTTGTCATGAAGGAGAATTTAAAAACTGTCTTAACACGTCTCTAGGAAAGAATGCTGTGAAAGGTTGGTCTCGTAAAGAAAAAGCCACTAACTTCCATATTAGCCAGAGGCCGCTAGAAGCCCCATTCACATAAGCCCCTGGTTGGCCGGCAAATACTTGGAAATAGATAAAAGCCAACTCCCTTCAATAGGAATCGAACATAAGAACTTAGCAGCTGATGTGTTTAAAGTAAACCCTTCGAAGAGGCAGAGCATGAGAATTCAGCCTGGGTACCAGCGACTTCCAGTTCCAGGTCAGCTATGTTTGCTTTGAAGCTTTCATCCCACCCAGCTCAGGTGACTCTAGAGGAAGCTGACGAATGTCTACCTTTGCACTACTGACTCCTTAAAAAGCAAGAGATATAGAAACTAGGAGATGCCTGTCCAGGCTCTCCGTTTTCACCCCAAATGTCAATAACCCCACATACAGAGGTACGATAGTCACAGATATCTGAAGCTTGGGCTCCATGAGCTATTACAGCCGGCTTTCTAGGCAAAGAGTTGGGGTTGACTTTGTTTGCTGCTCTCTATTCAATTACTCAGATCCCGGGGGCGGGCGGGGGGGGGGGGGGAAGCAAGCAGCTTGCTTTCTTCTCACATTAGCAAGAGTTTGAGTCAGAATGCTTAAAGAATGAAAAGTTACTTTGACAATGAGAGTCTTTGCTTACACGTTTGTAAAAACAAAAACAAACAAACAAAAAAAAACCAACTTTCACATCAGATTTTTCAAAGTCAGCGGGGTTTTCTACTGACAGCAAATGATGTCACTCAGCAGAGTTCCTTGCAAACAATGTATTCTTATGACTAGAGGCCTATTTACCGTAGAAACTGATGAGCATGCAAATGATTAAGATCTGCAGCAATGAACATTGTACAGCAGTCTGTGAGGTACGGGTCTTCTGGCTGACTGAGTGCTAACACTGGCCTCAGCAGTCGGGGGTCAATTTATCCCTCTGAATAGAGCAAGGGGTCCCCAGTCAGTTGATCAGGGCAATGGTCACCGCAGTGCCATTCAGCCCTAGCTCCTGCCTTGCAGCTCGCCCCAGGCAGCTCAACCCGTCCCAGAGGCAGAGAGTTGCTCCTCCCCGGCAGCAGGGTTGCTTTCCTAGGGACTCAGAGGGAGCCCGGAGCCATCACTGCATCAATTTGCTATACTTTTAGGAGTTTTGTGGCAATAATTTACAATCCTGGAGGAAACATCTTCAGGTATATTCATCGCCATTGCTATTTAATACATCAAAATTTCCAGGACGTGGACTTTCCAAACAAGGAAAGGATTAACATTTTCACTGCTGGCTAGATGCCTCAGTGGCAAGTCACTATGTTTTTCTGTGCTCTCTGTAAACCACATTTATTAGATAGCCGCTAAAAGGCCAGCAAACACCAGGGCAAATGGGCCAACCTCATTCATCTAAAGCACACATAACACTGGAAGCTCTCAGAACATAAGAGATAGGTGTCTTAGGGAACAGAACATGGAGCCCTGGAAGGAAGAAAGGAAAGAAGGGGGAAGGGAAGGAGAGAGGGAGGGAGGAAGAAAGGAAGGAAGGGAGGAAAGAAAAATCTGGAATTTTAATTTCCAGTTAGCAAGAACACACTTGTCCTAACAGCCTTTGCAAGACAATGTATGAAATGAAACATGATGTGTACACAGAAAGAAGAGAGGGGGTGGGAGCAAGAAGCTTATAGAAGTGGGGAGGGGGGATCAACAGTGTCTAGTTTATTATGAACAGAAAGAAGAAAGACATTTCCAGAATTTATAAACACCCACATTCTTCATTCCAAAGAGAGCTTTTGACTCGAAGGGATCGCTCATGCCTCCTTCTCTCTACAGTATATACAATGAAAGTCTGTGGTTTTCTTTTCTTGCAATTTTGCTTCCGTTCAGTTACCAACTCTAAGCTGACAATTGAAAACACCCCAGTAGAATACATCCTCCTTCTGTTTGAGAAAAACCAAAAACCAAAATCAAAACTAAAATGAATTTTAAAAAGGAACTCAGCTCAGCGTCAAGTTTATATTACAAGAGACAGTATCAGCAAGTATAACTATACAGTACAGAACTTTCTATGGCACTATGATTATTATATTATTTTTCTGAATTAGAATCTCAAAACAAGGATCATACCCTAGACTACTCTTCTTAGCCTTGTTTTAAGCATCTGCTCCACTCTTTACAACAGAACATCAAATACCTCAGTTCCACATCCAAAAGAAGATGTGCTGTAAGGAAAGTTACATTTTCATTAAAAAAAATTACACATATAAATCAAAACCTATGTTAAATATTTAATACTCTCTCCACCCCACGTGAACAGTTCCGTATGAAATAATTTACAGTGGCGCTTCGTGGAACACGGTTTCAGAGTAGATGAAACACACGCTGTAAATGCGACAAGGATAAACCCATTCTCCTGCGGCATGGTGGTGGGCACACCAGCTCACTGTGGCCAGCGAAGTCCTTAGGGTTCAGGACGAAGTTTACGCAGACTCGTTGTCCCGGGGTCACAGTGCTTTCTTTTTGCTTGGCACAATATTGAACGTGCAGTTCAGTCAATGAACTCCTGAGGGTTGTACAGAGTAAACAAACTGTAATGGATGCATCGTACCATCTACGGAAGAGGAAGACGTGAGGTCCTGCTTGTGAGTTGTGAAATAGTTGGAGTCTGGGTACCCATGAGTTAAAGGAGGATTTTCTGAGGTCGTTTAGGTCTTCATTCTGGAAAGAAAATGGGAGAAAAAAAATATGTTACCATAGGCATCTGGAAATGTGTATTCAGACACAATATGGGAAGCTCCCTCCTTACAGAAGGAGACTGAGACCAACTGAAGTTATAGGCATAAGTAGTAGTACCTACATAAAGGCAACACACTATATTTAAGTCATCTTTCAAAATGCAGGTGTTTCTAGCAGTCCCACACTATAGTAGAGAACACTACAGCAAACAGATCAATGGGATCCATACATTTCAGAGTGTTGGCAACAAATAAACACAAAATTCTTTGGGGTTGGTTTGAAGCAAAAAAAAAAATGTACATTCTATATCTCATTTAAAATACTGTAAAATGCAACACACAGTTAGAGCCTACACTCGAACTCCCAATTTAGGCGTAATAGAAATTGATTTAGGAAAAGCATCACACTTCTTTCCTCCAATTCAAGGAAGCTCGCCCTGGTGGGAAATTATCTGTAATCCCCTTCAGAGAGGAGACCCTTTCTGAAAACATCTCTTGCTCTCCAGCTTTTCATCAGACAGGGCTTCAGATGTACCTATTTTTCATATACTCAGAAGTGAGTCTCTCTATATGAATATGTATAGAGTGTCCAGAACAGTCTGCATCAAGGTAGATTATCATAAATAACTTGGTGAATGAGAAAATAGCTACGTTAAGTGCCATGGAGTCGCCGAAGTTCAATTCTGCTGAAGTTGGCCTTCTAGCAGTTTCAGAAAGAAAGGCGAGTTTCATTATAAATAGAACGTGAAGCCAACAGGTGAATTTCATAACAGGTGCACACAGGGAAGATTCTAGATTCACAAAGGAGGGGAAGAGGGCTTCTAGCTAAGAACATTAGTTAAATGCCTCACTGACACATTTGGCTGCCTTTGGAAGAAAAGGGATAATCCGGGGATGTGGAAACAGGGATTGTCACCCCAGTGTTTGTACAAGGCTTGCCACATAGCAGGCATTTAATAAATATGAGCTGAACAAAGGGCAGGCATGCCACAGACTTGCCATTGAAGACATGATAGAACAAGGCTCGGGACAGGAAGAGACCAGCAATGGGTAGGCCATGAGAAGGATGCCACTTCGTAGGCCTGCCAAAGACCATAAGGGACACATGGAGTTAAATATAGAGATCTAGGGCAGTACGTGGTGAAACCTCTGTGGACAGTCCAGGAGGCCTTTATCTAACTACAGGGATAACAAGACAATGGTTTCAGATAAGGTCAAGGTCCACAGGAGACACAAGGATAGTGGTTTCTAAAACTCACGAGCATAAATGCTGACCAACACAACTTGTTTGTCTTCTCTTTTTCTGCTCTCCCTAGCGTTGTTTTGGGGACTGGGTCTTACTGTGTAACACAACATCCTTGAACTCATGATTCTCCCTCCTCAGCCTTTCTGGTGCTGGGATTCTAGGTGTGTACTCCCAAGTGTAGCTCTGTCTCCCTTTGAAGGGGTTGATTATGACATTGAGCCACCAGCATTGCCTATTTACACACTGGATTTCAGATAAGTCAGAGTTTACCAAAGAAGACTAATTTTATGAGATTTCTATTTATTTTAAAATATTAACTCCGCCTCTAAAAAACAGGCTAACTTTTACTTACTAATAAAGACTTAGTATAGAGATGCCAAAGCAAAAACAAACAAATAAAAGAGTCCTGGGTTTCTCCCTTTAACTGCAGTGAGACAGAAAGAATTTACTCCATGGGGAGAAAGGGCTAGGCCATTCTCCCAACAGCCTCAGGTTAGCTCGGTTACTCACAGCCAAGTTTGGGGGTTCTCATTTACTTTTAAGTTTCTCCTGAATTCCTATCAGAATATCAAGAGATAGCTAGACAAGAGATTCACAGCTCTGAGTCTAAAATTAGGTGGGCCACACTCTATTCAATGACCCGTGACAAAGAAACTGCCACCTATATAGTGCAGAGGGGGTGGGGAATGAAGGGCACACAGCATGTTTTTCATTTCAGATCTGGCTCTCCTCCAGAAGGGCTGAACGAACAGCTTAGGTTGGGAACAGACTGTACCCAGGTTTATCATCACACATGCCAAACTGCACGGGTGTACAGGGCAGGGACTAGGGGACCCTGGAAGAGGAGACAGAAAGACACAGCCTCGCCGTCAGCTTAAATACATGGCATCGTACTGCCAGGCACCACTTTCATAATTTTACATAAGCATGTTCAAAAGTAGAAAAAAAAAATAAAGAACATATCCCTTCATCAAATAGCTCCCTCCCAAAGTCATAGCCCTCTACTTTAAAAAGGTTTTCACGTAAAACCTACCAAAACACAATTTAGGCACAAATACCACCCACTGGTGTCACCAATTTAGGAAGTTAAGAAAAAGCAAAAACAGGAGTTGATGTGGGGAAGGATGGAACACAAGTCCACAGAGGAAGTCGGAAGAGCACACCTGCCTAGCTTGTACACTGGTATGAACCTGTGACTGAACATAAAGGCAGAAGCTGCCAGGTAATGGCGCAGACCACCCCTGTGAGAACTGTCCTTCACGGGGGCCCTTTGGGAGGCAGAGTACTTGTTCGGATCACACAGCCATCATTTGCAGCCGTGCCTGTGGAATGCCGTCTCAAGTTCCCACTTCTTTTGGCAACTGCCTTCTCCATCTCAGGCACAGTCTTCCCTGTGGTCTCTAGAGTAGCCAGTCTTAGCTCTCGGAAGGCACGTTTGATCTTTGGAGACCGCAAAAAAGCTTCCCTAGCCAAATACGGTGAATAAAAGGGCTGGATAACTGGGGTTGATGGTTCCCAGGGACCTATTACCTAAAGCCAGAGAGCTTCAAGACTGAAGCTGCAGAGGCTTTAGTTCTTCTTGTGCATCAGGAAGAGAGGATAGACTTCACAGACCGACCTCTTCGAGGCTTTAGTGGACTTACACTCATCTTTCTTAGCACTACACTCTTGCAACCTAGACAGGCTGAGCCTGGAACACCCAATGTGACGGAAGAAAGGGCTATGCTCTAGGTGTACAGGTTTTTACAATTTAGAAATAGGTTTCAAAAAACAATAACCACACTGCGTTCTCACAGTCGTGAAATTCAATAAATGTCTTTTACAATCACAAAAGCAATGGCAGATACCGTAATCAGCAACAACAGAGATGACCCGGCCATACGTACATGCGATGTCCTTAACTTTCACAGCCTCCATCGGCAGACCCCAGGCGCCCATACCAAACGTGGCCACACTACTTTCCGAACTTAAGAGCTCACTGGTCCTATGCATAAGATGAAAGCCAAATGCAACCCATTTCCTCAGCAGAAGACTCGGTGCAAACATCAAGTAGTGATGTTCTGTCATGCGTTCTCTCTAGTTACATCCCTGGGGAATTACTTCTGAACCCAGAAACGTGATGCGCCTGTCATGAGAGCTAGCAGCAGGAAATTACACTTGGACAACATTTCATCACCACACCAGTATCTACTGTACCCCTCTTTGTGTATCTTCGTGTCCGATAAAACCCACCTAATCCTGCTGCCAGAAAGTGAAAAATGTTCTTTTCAAAGCATTATCAAATAAGTCAACACTTGAGCAATGCCACTTGAGTCCGACAGATTAGTGCATTATTGCATCCGGAAAGAATTTACGTCTTCCGGGATTGTACCCACTTAAACTATGCCTACTTCAGCCAAAGAAACAAATACAGCTTTTGCCTCCTTTCACGTTGTCTTGGACGAACCATCACTTTTGGCTGTCTGATCAGTTTTGGCTGTGAAAGTTGAAGACAGCACGCAGCTGAAACAGAGGTACAGTGGAAGGGTCTGTACCGTTCCAACAAGCCACTTTTAGTCAGAGCCATGGGGAAGACACCATCCTGAGGTTGTTTGCTTTGGAACTTTTTGCCATTCTGGGGAGTCAAGTGCAACATAGTAATAAGGTTTGACCAGGGTTACTAGTCTTGATTCTTGGAAAATACGAGTAAACAATGGTTCTAAAATATGGCCACCAAGTAGCCCTCCCTCATCTAATGGTATTTTAAAAAAGTCTGCAGGGCTCAGCTTCCTTCCGTGGAGATTACCATTTGAAATCTCATTGTGCATTTAGCAAGACAATTTCCTATTAATTAAATCCTATACTTAAAGAAGTGTGTCAAGGTCTGGGAATGCCGCTTAGAATGATACTTTGTTCTTTTGACATGTACAAGGCCCTGGGTTCAATCCACTGCAGGGTGAAAATAGTGTCAAAACAGCCACATAATTTTTCCATTTAACATAAATGTGTATTCAGGCAAGTTATAACACAGAAGACTTATAAAAATACAAAAAGATCTAAAGAAGGAAATTTCCATAATATGTTTATAATGCCTGGCACCCATGGGTAACTTAATTCAGTTATTCTAATTTCACAACTTACACGGGAAGTTTTGAGGTCTTGTAATCCTGCATTCATTCTTAAATGTGTTTTTAAAAAGGGAAAACTGCCGGGTGGTGGTGGCACACTCCTTTAATCCCAGCACTCTGGAGGCAGAGGCAGGCGGAGCTCTGTGACTTTGAGGCCAGCCTGGTCTACAAGAGCTAGTTCCAGGACAGGCTCCAAAGCTACAGAGAAACCCTGTCTTGAAAAACAAACAAACAAATAAATAAATAAGGAAAACTAGCTTTCAAATCATCCTTCCATACTTTCTCATTCTTACAAACATGTGAAGGGAGTCATGTGAAATTGTTGGCCCGTTTTTGACGTCACTGTAGCATCCTATCCTTTGTCTCATCTTCCTAATTCACTGTCTAGAATTGGAAGTGGGGTGAGCTGCTGCCTTCCCGGCTTTGCTCTCCCACCTGGGAAATGGAGAGGGAAGAAGTGGAAGTTTGTGTGCTCAAACATTCTTGTTGGGCACTGGTCTGTCCTCCAAGATGGCAGCTGTGATGCTAGTGTTAGCCTCTGGAATCCCCTTCCGTGACTTCTCTCCATTTAATATTTTTAAGACTGGGTCTCTCACTAAATATGAAGCTCACAAATTCAGCCAGACTCGTTGCCCAGCAAGCCTCAGGGATCCTCTTGTCTATGCCTCCCAGGAGTAGATTTACTTGTATAAACCACTATACCTAACTCCCTAAAAGGGGAGTTCTAGGGATTGAACTCAGATCCTCTTAGTGAAGACATCTCCAGGGGTTGGCAGGTCTACTGTTTTTCTATTCTTCTCCTTCTTCTCCTCCTCTTCTTTTTATTGTTTTGTTGTTGTTGTTATTGGGTTTCTTGTTTGTTTGTTTAAGACAGAGTTTCTCTGAGTAGCCCTAGCTGTCCTGAACTCACTCTTTAGACCAGGCTGACCTCAAAGTCAGAGATCCCCCTGCTTCTGCCTTTTCAGTGCTGGGATTAAAGGGGTGTGCCACCACCCCTTAAATGTATATGTGTTCTTATTTCACATATACATTTAAGTTCATGCCACTGCCGTTCATTCCTCCAACTTTCTCCCTGGTGTTGCTACTGCAATAACTCCTGATACTACTAATTCAAAAATCACATCTTCTAGGATGTTGATATATTAATATCACACTCAAGGATTAAAAAGCATTCCTCAATCTAGTAAATGAAAATGAAAGAATAGCAGAACCAAAATCAAATACGCCAGTTGCAAATGCTGTCACATGGCAGTAAACAGATATGCCTTAATTATAACATTTGTTACCACAAAATCACAGATGAAGAAATGGGAGCACCAATCTCCTTGGTAGACTGCGAAACACTAACAGGATCCTGTGACTGACAGGCAGTGCTCCAACATCCGAGTCAGATGGCAGCACCCAAGAACCAAACAGTGCTCTAGAGAGGCATCTCTGCCAAGCTCACCAACCATCCACTTAAGGAAAAGGGAGGTTCAAAAGCTTGGACACAGAAGAATCTACCTGGTGTCTAGAAGGTGGAGCTAAGAAGCTGTATGTCAGGCTGAAGCTTTGGAAGAAGGTGACACTAGGGAGTGAGAAAGGACTGTCTCTATTCTAATGCCTTCCAGTAATCACTTCAAAATAATTAGTCAGGGAGGAACACAAGTTAGAGGTAAGGACTTTGATAGCAGCTGCCTGGCGTTGAAACATAGAAAAGCATTTAAGCTAAAGAAAGAAAATTTCTTTTCAAACTAGCCAAAACTGAGTTGGCAAGACTGGGTTTCGTGGTCTTAAATGGCAAAGGGTAACCAAGCAGACCAAACCAATGCTTTAATGGAGCTGCTTAAATAGCACTCGTGCCCAGTGCCAGTCACATGGGGAGAGCTGGTGAAAATAACGACGTTGCTGGCCAGACCTTCAGGAGCACAGGGTTGCCAGGGAGAAAATCCAGGATGACGTGCCAACATGTGAGAGGCCATCTCGCTCCAGTTCCTCCTTTGTCCCCGCAAAAGACCTTCTAGCAGGGCTGGTGACTTCAGGAGACCACCAATGAAGAAAGGCAAACTTTCTTACAGAAAGAAAAATCACCATCTACCAAGGAGGCAATGGAGCCCTTTGGTTCCTCTGTGACCTACTGGGGTGAATGCTGCCCACCCCCATCCACCCCCGTGGGTTCCTCTTTTTCTGGCTTCCACTGTGCTCTGGAAACTTCTCAAAATGATTAGGGATGGGAAAAGAAATGTAAACAAAGATGTTCAGTTCTCAATAAGTAAAGGTGTGCTGTCGATAATAAATTCAATTAAAATTCTAAAATATTTGAAACCGGGGCTAGAGAGATGGCCCAGGGGTTAAGAGCACACTAGGTGTTCATCCAGAGGGAGCCAGTTCGAGTCCCGGCACCCACGTGGCAGTTCACAACCATCTGTAACTCCAGTTCCAGGGCACCCAGCACCCACTCTGGGCCTCTGTAGGCAGCAGGAACACATGCAGTGTACAAGCACACATAGAGGCAGAAAGCTCACACTCATAAAATTAATTTTAAGAAATCCTTTTAACCAAAGTAATTTTGCATTCCTCTAACTAATTAAAGGGGAGCTCAATAATAAAGCAAATGGTAGCAGCGGTGTAACAGTGTCCCTGCAAATGGGTAAATCAAAATGTTTCCATCAATAACATGGCACAGGAATTAATAATTTTTGTCAACTTGACAGATATAAAATCACAGGGGACAAACCTCGCACGTGCACGTTGTTGAAGGGGCTCTAGACTGGGATTAACTGGGGCAGGAAGACCCACCCTAAATGTGGGCATGGACCCAGGAGTGAACGTAAAGATAGAAAGGGCTGAGCAACAGTAGCCACCCCTCTTTGCCCACTGACTGGGGATGTCAAGTGACCAGCAGCTTCACATCCCTATAATTGTAACTTCCCTACCCTGATAGACTGTATCCCTGCATGGTAACCTTAAACAAACCCTTCCACCCCCACACTGTTTTTGTCACAGCAATGAAAGAAGTAATATGTACAGCCACATATATAACAGAATCAAAGCAGAAAAACTTAGAGAAATTCTTCTACAATACGTGTCTGGTCATAAGTGCCACGGGGCAGGAAGTCTTTTACTCTCACGGGGATTGTTTCGACAGCATCTTCTCTCTTACTGAAATTACATTCTAGTCAGTTCTGAGGTTTATACTGTAACATCACGTCACTTTCGGGTTTGGGGTTTTATTTTGTTTATAATGGTCAGAAAACAGGACACAGGATTTAGAAGTCTGGCTTGAATACAAACCAGTGGGCTTAAATTACATCCCGGCTTCCTTTACAATGCGGTGAAGGGAGGGTTAAGAGGGTTTGCAACACAGTTTCTGTAGTGGGACAAAAGGGAGGGAGGCAGATCTACCACGGCAACCTTTCTTTGGCTCACAACACTAAATAGGTTTCTCATGCGCCCTCTGTCCCTTGAGTCTGATTGCTCCAAGAAAGCAAACCCCTGACTGCGTGTGAGTAAGTGTCCGGATACCCAGTTGTTCCCAGCCAGCATCAGTTTTTCCATAACAGCGTGCGAACAGGGCCCAGAACAGACACTCACCCAGACAGCCCTGGATCTGCAGGGAACTGAGGTACCAATCATGACCACAATTGACATCACTTTTTGGCAGCTGGAAAAACCTGTGTTTAATCTATTTCCTGATTGCCACAAATGTGAGCCGGAGTCCCCAGTATTACTGTTCTGGTTGACTTTATGGAAGATTTTTGGTAATGCAAGAAAAGTCTATGGACACAAACAAGAGACTTTTAAAGGAACCACAGGATACCTCAGCAGTGTGGCCTGATTCCCCTCACTGTAGGTGGTTTAAACAGGTCTACCAGAGGGAAAACACCACTCCCAACAGCTCCTGGGAGTTCAGGGTCAGAAAAAAACATTCTTTACCCCCAGTACGCACGTCTATCTACCGAACACCTTCAGGAAACCCAGATGTCAAATTGCAAGGAGAAAGTTTGTCTGTCTGGCCGTCTCCCTTCTTTGAGGAGAGACTGCCAGGGAGGGGAAGGGCATGTTATAATGAATTTGATCTTTGTTTGAAATTAAGTGAACTGTTCCCAAAAAAGGGGGGAGTGGAAACTAACTAATAATAGAACACTTTCTCTCTGAAACTAATTGAAAATACATAAGAATATGGCATTATTTCCAAATGCATTGAACCGTGGCTCTCCCTGATCTCAAGTTAAGAACTTTTTAAAAATAATTGTGCTTATTTATTTATTATGTACCAATCCCAGTTCCCCCTCCCTCCTCTCCTCCCATTCCTCCAACTTAAGAATCCTAAGGAAATACAATTCAACAAAAGCTTGTGGCATATGAGGCTAAATTTTAAACATAATCTTACCACTCCTTGGCCTTTTAGCTAAAATCACGTGTAAAGGAAATAAGGAAAGTTAGAAAACCATGTCACCCACGTTCAAAAACACAAGTCCAAAGCTAAGAGGCCTATGGAATGTGTGATTCGAGATGAGTGACAGATACTTCTCAGAATAAATCAGTGATAAGTACTTCGTCCGGTGTTCTGTTTTTATTTCTATTGCTGCAATAAAACACCAACAAGCAAGTTAGAGGAGAAAGGGCCTTATTTGGCTGACAATTCCAGATAACAGTCCATCACTGAGGGGAGGCAGACACTTGAAACAAGTCATACTACATCCATACTAAAAAGAAAGAAAGGAAGGAAGGAAGGAAGGAAGGAAGGAAGGAAGGAAGGAAGGAAGGAAGGAAGGAAGGAAGGAAGGAAAGAAGGAAGGAAAACAAAGGCACACATCCTTGCTTGCGTGCTTGCTTGTTCTCAGCTAGCTTTTCCCTTTTTCATACTGTTCAGGACCCTTGCCCAGGGAATGGTACTGACCACAATGGGCTGGGTCTTCTTGACATCAATTAACAATCAAGTCAATACCCAGAGATATGGCCACAGGCCTATTGGATCTAGAGAATTTATCAAGACTCTCTACCCGCGTGACTCTAGGCTGTTCAAGTTCACGGTTAACATTAACGAGTCCACCCTGGATAGCCACTCCAGTGATAAATGAATAACCTATATAGAAATGAATTTTACAGTGTATGCTTGGGAAAGACAACTTCCAAAAGGCTACTTTGAGAATGAAAATAGAGCTTTGATGCCTGTGAAAAACTGACCATTTTGTCTAACTCCAAAGTTATTCACAAATTAAAATGTGAATAGAAGCTAAGATGACTTCTAGCACCTCTCTTGTTTTTCTATATTCTGAGCTTTTAGGCAAGTTACTCACTCTCCTGTTGCTCAATTTTTCATTTACAACATGGAATGACAATAATGAATATGTAGGGTTGTCATGGAGATCTATTGAGGTGATACATGGAATCCTCTTATTATGCACAACACAGAAGTCCTTAATCTGTGGTTCTTTTGTGGCTGCTCTGATTAAGAACTAGAAATCCTTGGCATTCAAATATACCTGTGACGATTGAAAGCTTACCAGCTGAAAATAACTAACGGAACTAGCACGCACAATCAGCTCCATAGACCATAGCCACAGGTTCGAGTTGAAGGCAGACTAGGACACAGTTTTGGAGGAGAGATACACTTACTAAGAAGGGGAGATGGCATGGAAAATGACAGAACAGAAAAGAAAGGGAGACGGCAGTGTAGAAGCTCATACTATGCCTTGTGGTATGATTATTATTATTATTTATGCCTGTGGGCACAGCAGTAGTTACAATAGCCAGACAGTGGCACTCATCTGAGGTCTTAAAGCCATCTACAATAGGTCACTTCTGATGCCTGAAGAAATTAGAAGTTGGGAGCCCTTTCAATGCCTGATAATAAAAACTTTTACAAAGAAACAACACGAACGAGCCGAGAGGGGTGTTCACTGAGGGGTTTTTAAGGCGCTGTCTCTAGTTTCTAAAGCACGTTTACCACTGTGGGAGAAGAACTGGGTGGCTTAGGTTTCTAAATTCCTTCCTCCCAATCTCTCATCTGAAGGAACGGACAGGACAGTGCCCTGACCAGTCAGGGCTGCCTGAGCAACCTGAAAAGCTGAAGTCAATGCCAGATGCAATGAAGTCTAACCATAGGCAGCTGGAAGGGTGTGGGAGGGGACAGAAGGGGACGGTGAAAGATAATCTCAAGAGTTGATAATGCGCACATGGCTGTCTGCAGCTACCAGGTCTTGGAAGAAGACACTGGTGTAGATTCCTGATGAACTGCAAACAGTTCCTTATTGTCTCACACAAAGAAGCAACATTCTCTCTGCTGGCAAAGTGGGGTGACCTTTCACCTGCTGACCCCAAAGGTCTTGCGCCTTTGCTTTCATCTTTCAAGTCTCACTTCTGTTAGGCTCTAGAGAAGCACCCTCCCTCAAGTGTATGTGTATATTTGTGTGTGTGTGCGTGTGTGTGTGTGTGTGTGTGTGCGTGTGCGTGTGTGTGTGTGTTTGTATGTGTGCTTGCATGCATATGTAGGCCAGAGATCAACTTTTGTGTAATTCCTTGGGCAGGACAGGCAACTTATTTCCTTGAGACAGGGTATCTCAATGGCCTGAGGTTCGCCAAACAGGCTAGGCTAGCCAGTCAGTGAATGCCAGGAATACACCTATCTCTGCCTTCCCAGCAGGGGATGGTAAGTGTGTGACCCTGGCCCTTTCACATTGACTCTGGGGACTGAAGAGATTCTGATGCTTTTAAAGGCACCTTACTAACTTAGCTGCTTCCGCAGGCCCCTGTTCCCTCTAACTTGGAAACGGCCTTGGCTTGGAAGTTACTTTGGTGTTATATCAGTGTTACAGGCAAATTCTGGCATCCTTTGTATTCTTCATGTGCTGGTAATAGGAAATGGGACCTTAGGATTGTCACTAAATCATGAAGGCAAAGAAAGAATAGTACCTATATAAGACATGAGAGTTTGCTGTCTATTGTGGCTTATGAGGCCACCAACAAACCAGAAAGAAGGCCTCGCAAGACAAGAGATCAGCATTATCTTGGATCTTGGCTTCCCCGGGTTCCAGAATTGTGAGAACTATGTATGTCTTATCTAGCCACCATCATGGTTTGAACAGGAAATGTTCTTGTGGGTTCATGCGTTTGAATACTTGGTCTCAGGGTGATGACACTATTTGGGGGGATGCTATGGAAAATTAGGAGGTGAAGTGTAATGGATTATTAAAAATTACTGCAGGATCCCCGGCAGGCAGAGGGCAGCGGGTCCCAAGAGCAGCCAGTCCCAGGTAGAAACTGCGCACAAGACCATGCATGCGGCAGGTCTCCAAAGGTGGCTGGTACCCAACAGAGTCCCCGGTGGCGAGCCATGTGGCCTCAGCGGGTGAGAGACAGACCAATAGGCACACCATGCAGAGTGAGGTTGAATATTTATTTAGTGGTTATGAAAGGGAAGGGAGAAGGGGAGAAGAGCAGAGAGAGGGGCAGAGAGAGAGAGAGAGAGAGGGAGAGAGAGAGAGAAGAGAGAAGAGAGGAGTGAGAGAGGGAAGCTGCCTCTCCAAGAGGGAGACAGAAAAGAGACAGAATCAGGCTGGAACCTGAAGATCAGCTTGCCTCAGCAGATAGGGGAGAGAGTGGGCGTAGCTTGTCTCTTAAAGAGACAGAGCATTACATAAGGGCTATCAGAAAGAAGCAGGTCGATGGGAGGAGAGCTTTCAGAGTGTTAGTCTGACCCTACTCTTGCTTGAGTCTTTCTGTTTCAGGACGACCAATCCATTCTGACCACTGACACAAAGCCCCCAGCCACCCATCACTGCCCACTGCCACGATCATGAGCAACTTCTGCCACCACGCCTTCTTCACCATGACTGGCTATGGAGCCATAAGCCAGATTAAATTCTTCTTCCCTTACTTCTTCAGGTGTTCTGTCATAGTGCTCAGATGAGTAACTATTCTACAGCCACCCACTCTATTTTGTGACCTTAGCAAGAACAAAGACAGCAACTCGCAGGAACAAGAAAGACATGTGTGGACCACTGACATCCACACCAGGACCTGAAACATGCTCTTGAAGCTGATATCATCTCTGTGTGGTTACCTTCTTGTCTCCTAGCCTTTCGCTCAGTTTCTAGACTAATGTTCTCAGATAGAGCTGGTGGGTAAAATGTATCTCATGGGGGACCCTGATAATGTCCGCGGACATTTCTGGTTGTCTCAACTGAAATCGGGTATAGTAGGGGGAGTGAGTGCTATTAGTTTCTCATGAGTAGAGGACACAGCTACTGTTAAATGCCCCTACCAGAGACAGAACAGTCCGCTGCAAGTCAGCTACAGCAAAGAGTTATCTGGTTTCAAAATGTCAACACAGCCTGGGGCTGCTGCTTCCAGCTGAAAAAGTCAGGGATGGGGTGGAGGGAGGGGTGTTCCAAATGTGGCTTGTTCACTGCTTCTGGGATTTGAGGAGGCCTCAGTAAGAGTGTGAGGTCTTTGTCGTGACAATTTCTGATCCGAGGACTTCCTACATTTAGAACCCTCCACTGGCACCTACTTTAGAGTCCCAATATGCCCGTCCTTATATCCAGACCCTTTCAAAATGACGATGCTTGCTTACAACTAAACTTATGCTGTGTCCTCTTTCCTCAACAACCTTTTTGCTAGAAGACAGCTAGGTAATCCAATCAGTCCAAATCCATGCTTCCTTTCTTTTCCTCCAGAGAAACTTCGAGAAGCAGTATCATAGCAAAGCACTAACTCCAGAGGAGAGAGCTACACAGTCTGGGGAAAAAGAGCAAGATGAAGTACTGGTCTACCAGTCCTGACCAAGAAAAAAACAGGAGGACCCCACTAAGAGATACACTTGGTCCTCCCAGGTCTTAGTTCGTCCAGTTTAACATGTATTGAACCACCAGTCTTGAACAGGGCCTCTATTTGCTTCCACAATAAAGTAGAGAAAACCTCTATCCCCGCAATCAGTTGCAAATGCAGGGAGATACAACAAGAGAAGGATACTGGGAACAAAGAGATAGTTTATTTAAGCCACCTGTGGCTCTTAGTACTATGTTTTGTCCTCAAGTGTCTAGGAGTGAAAACAAAATTACGAATTGGATTTTCACTGTTCCAGAATCAATTTTTTAGAATCAATTGCCATTCTGAATCTTAGACAGAGTACATCTAAATCAGAGTGCTGTTTCCTAGATGTTTTTTTCCACACTTCATGAAACAAGTATCTTCCTTGCAAGAGGATCTACTACTAAAGACAAAACAAAACAAAAAGGCAAACAGGCAAACAAACAAGAGCTATGATGTAAGACTGAGGCCTGGATTCCAGTCGCTCTATTACACGTCTACCTGGGAAGGCACTTTCAGGTCTGTTTTCTTTCAATTTATCTTAAAGAGAAATATGAAAAAGGAGTAAGTGGCTGAGATTTCAGGTAGCATCACTGATGAGAGGAGGAAGGCCTCAGAACTCTAGCCACACAAACACGAAAACAATAAACACAAAGAATAAATTGATTTGTAGATGATTAAACAGTAAGATATTCAGGCCGATCCCTAAGGGAATAACAGCAATGACAGATCCTGCTTAAATATGGCCTCAGGAGCCTACGTGGTCCCAGCACACAACAAGGAAATGACAGCTTCTATTCTTTCCAGACTGTAGCCCAGAATGCTGACAAAATGTCACACAATTGTGCCTTATTATCAAGCACTAATGGATTGTAATGAATAATTTATGAAGAACCCAAAAGTAGGCTCTCCCTCATTTTGCTTTAAAAAAAAAAAATCACCTGAGGCTTTTGCCCTAAACCCCTGCCACTAGTGGAAATGGCCTTCCTGGTCATGTGATCTCTTGGTGTTTTTCTCCCATCAAGAGAAGACAGTTGTGACGGGTCTGCCTCCATGACCAGCTGGTTCTTTGGAGATGATCCTCATCCTCACAGCTCTCCTCGCCCCCTCCCCTATGAGCAATGCCCTTCAGGAGCCCTCAGCACAGCTCCTGGGATCTCCAGAGATTTCCCAACATACAGGATTCCCTTCCCAAAGGCGCTTGCCTCAGATGCAATCAGTACCAACTTGAGGGCCATGTGACCCTAGTGTCCAAGCTGAGTCACTTCCTCATGGCTTCTCCACTGTTTTTGATCACCTAGTGGTGATCACCTAGTGGTGTACTAGCACTTCCTACAGGGGGAGAGCCAAGAGATAAATGGGAAACCCAATAGAATTCAACTTTGTATTTTTTCCATTGGAAAATGCTGTAAAAAATGAGTTCTAAAAGGTGTGTGTGTGTGTGTGTGTGCATGCAATGACTAAAATAATCTAGATGACTCTGCATCCAACTTTCATTCTAAATTTCTCCCTCTTATTTCTATAAATGACCATATTACCATATTAAGAGCTCATGGGCTGATATGAAAGGAACAACCAGATCAGTTCCATTAGGGACCATTGTGCAGAGTTAGAATCATTGCGTGAGTTGCTCAAGATCACAGAACTGGTTGGCAGCTAATACCGGGTAAGACTACGTAGGAGTCCCATTGTACTTTCTAGCCATACAATAAGGAACTGAAATCTTTCCAGTCTGGCTCTATACACAGAAAAGTAAAGCAGCCTTAACAGAGGAAGCAAGGCAGTGAGATTGTCACAGGAAGTGCAGGGGAGATTCCAAGCAGCTAAATCAACCAATTCCAAAATGGGGATTACTATGAAGGTGAATTTACAGCAAAAAGAGGATGAAGAACACTGTAGAGGAAGACTGTTCACAGGCACTGTGCACAGTGCTTTAATACTAGTGGCATTAAATGAGCAGAGATTTAGGACACATACATACTTTGTCAAAAGTATTTCCACTATACTTGGTACTTTCTAAGCTAATGTTAGGATATCACGATTAGCTTGGGTCTTCATTTCCAAGTCAAAATGGAGAAAATAAGTCATGAAGATAGAGGGAAATATGCTTCTCATACTTTAACACACTATAAAGTTCATTAGAGTACCACAACCCCACCTCTACTCCCATCTACACCTCGGGAATTTGTTAAGACAGAGATCTTGCTGTGCCTAAGTCTCCATATCTCTAACCAGCATCCAACAGGAGCCAGGGGCACTGGTCCAAGGACCAGTGGCAAAGGAGGGAAGGGCCTACAAGGAGGGAGAAACCCCTCTGAAGGTATGAAAGAACAAGAAAGCCCGGCTGAAGGGCTGGTTAAATCACCTCCACTTTCCCTTCCTCCAACGGGAAAATGGGCCTCAATGGAAGAGAGTGTTCAGCTGAGATATAAGTAACAACAAAAATACCCAAGAAGGTTCTAGAAGTGTTAACTAGAAAAGAATGAGAAAATCCTTGTTCCTGGGAACTCCTGAACAACCCAGACTTAGATGCCTGACGATGACACTGGGGACAAGAGTCAGAAGTCTTCGGGACAGACTACCTTGATTCCTCCCAGCCCTGTCTCCTCTTTTCTCTATCCACCCCCCCCCCCGCCTTCTTCCCATGTCAGGCTGCCCAAGCCTAACTCTACGGTGTTACTTTTTCAGTAAAAAGTAAATTTAAATTTTATCCCCATCAAGAATCATATAATGAACCTTCTAGTTGGTTTCCTGACTCGGATACTGGCAGACATGGTAGGTTAAAAATGATTCAACTCTCAAATCTTAGTCATACTATCACTCTTCACCTAACGCCCAGGAAGAATTTCTTTCTTATATACATGTCAGAAGCCTTTCATCAGCCAGTCCTGCCACATCTCTCCTTTCTTCTATGACAATAAGTGTATATAAATAAAAGGACTTCACACAGATTTTTTAAAAGTAAATAAATAAATAAATCTGTGTAGGGTTCGGACTAATACAAAAGGCATAAGGTTGAAAAAACTGGAAGAGGGAAAAGCAGTGACAATGGTAACTGTGGTGGCAGTTCAATAAATAACAGCCCCCATAGGGAGTGGCACTACTAGGAGGTGTGGCCTTGTTGGAGTAGCTGTGGCTTTGATGGAGGAAGTGCATCACTGGAGGTGAGCTGTGAGATCTCAGATGCTCAAACCAGGCTCAGTGTCACTCTCTCTTCCTGCTGTCTGCCCATCTGGACGTTGGACTCCCAGCTACCACTCCAGCACCATGTCTGCCTGTGTGCCACCGTGCTTCCTGCCATGATGGCAATCTCCTAAATCTCTGAGCTGTGAACCAGCCTTCACTATGTGCTTTCCTTGAGAAGAGTTGCCGTGGTCATGGTGTCTCTTCACAGCCTTTCTGTCTTCACAGAATGAATGCAGGTTGCTTTAGAATCAGACGGTCTCATCCGAGAGACATTGAGGACCATCTTATGCACGAGTTGCTGGGTAAAAGAAGCGTAACTAAACAGATATTGCTAGCAACTCAGGGAGACATACACAATCTGCAGTGTAGTCATCTATAACCAAATAAATCAGAAGATGTGGCACACTTTGATAATTCAAAGAGACTAGCAGGTTGTAAGAGACAAGAGTCGGGGTTTTTTCAAAATGTAAGCATAACTGAAATAACTAATGAGCAATTCCTTTAGTTTTTTGTTTTGTTTTGTTTTTCTATTATTTTGTTTGCTTGATTGGTTTCTGTGTTTCTAGGACTTGAATCCGAGGCTTCACATTCTAAATAAATTCTACCAACTGCAAACTACCCTCAGCCTATGAGATAACAATCAAACATCTACAATCTTCAATTCTCAAACCTTAAAGGTGTGGATATCAAAACAGGCTCCCATCTTCCCTAAAGAACAGTCACTATCTTTCTTAAGGGCAAAGACAATTTAACATATAGGTGCTTAGGACCCAGAACCACAGCTGACTATAGAGAAATCTAGAAGCAACATTTTTTTTTAAATGGGGGAAGCAATAACACCACGATGATGCAAAGGCGCCAAAGACTAAACACTAAAGCAAACAGGCAAGATTTGATAACAACTCCATACCGATCAACAGAGCATAGCAAACTGGTCCCAGCTTCTATAGGAAAGCAAGAAGGCCTGCCCTCCAGTCCTAGCTCTTAAGATGTCAGCCATAAGAGTATCTTCCAGACAGGGAGGTTTTACAGCAGTGGGCAGGGGCTCATGGTTTGATAGCCATTTTCCCCCGCGAGGCTTGTGTCTGTGTTCCTCATTTGAAGTGCAACTTTGTTGGTCTGGAAGAAAAGTCTCTGCAAGGCAAACTCACATGCTGAAAGATTTTAAGACATGGTAAGGAAATGACAGTGTGGCTAGAGACACTCCACAGGAGTGACTCCCAAACCACTGCCAACCCGTGACATGTCGAACAATCCACATGCATTATTCTCCTAACAAGTTGGGGGCAGAGTGAGAATGCTTTTTACCCAGGACTGTGGATGCAACAGGAATGTCAGCCTCCTGCAAGATACTTTCCGCGTGAGCCCACAGCCCCTGACTGCTCCACTGGAAGACCCCGGCTCCACTTACTAGTGGGACTTCAGGCACTGATTAGTCTCAATAAACTATGATTTCCTAGTAAAACGGGGATTAAAAAAAAGTGTGGAGTGAGGGAGATAGTGACTGTAGACCAGGAAGCAGGGAGCTTGACAATTTAGCAATTACAGCACAAGTAATTTCTTAGCATGAGGCTAGACACCATCATCAAGGGAAGGGAAGGGAGTGTGGAAGGGGAAAGGAGACAAGAAGGGACATTCCTTTGCAGTTTCCAGTTTGCAGAGTGGAAAACCCCTAAAACTATTATGCACGTCATATGATAACAGATGTTATTTTAATAGACCGTCCTATCACTTTGGTAAGAAAGTCCTGTCTTGCCTTTAGCCAATCAACGTGTAGCGATGAACCATTATTTGGATTGCACTACCCTTAAACTAAAAGAGACATTCCAAAGCACCTGTGTTTGTAGAACTAATATTTTTTCTGCTTCATTCATGTAGAAGACAAAAGCAGGTCTAGGCACTGCAGATTCCAACTACATTCCAACTACGTCATGAAGTGTATAGCTCTCTAAAGCCGAAAATAAGCTCGCAGAGGATGAGTGCCCTTGTTGGTCTCTTCTTTCTGATTTTTTTTTATATCTAACCTTTTAACTGTGATTGCTGTCTAAACAAGAATATATAGGCACATCTTTAGGTACATATTCATTTATTCGAAGTCCATGCCGCTTGGTTAAGGTTATTTCAGCTAAAGCACAGATAACAGGCTTCAAAATTTTGGGAACGAGATCCCCACAGCTGGCAGTAATTGAAGACAGGGATTAGCTTGGGATATGTACGGCTAAGGGGTAACTATTTGACTAGCCTATGAGAGTGCTTGATTCTCAGCAGTGCCCCCCCCACTGGTGCCATTTCAATGTAACAATATTCTTAAAGGCACAGTCTGCTTTTTAATGCTACAAACCGTGAATCCTGATTATTTAATAAAGTAATTTTAATATTGATGATAACTGTTTTCAGTTTATATTTGTATCCTCATTCCTCCCATTCTGGAAGGGGGGAGGAATCAAGTATAATCCAGTCTTGCCCATAAACACATACAAAGTGATTTAGAGTCTCCATCAACATTACAAGCTGTAGAAGTTACAAGATATATAGAAGGTCTCAATGTCCGTTACTTCATTCAGTCTTACAACAACACTGAGATTATACCATCGGTTTTGTCCTTTATATCACTTGTTCTTCACTGAAACAAGTAAAAGAAGGATTAGAAAGGGTGAGTAAGATTCTGCAAGCCCTCACGGCTAGGATGCAGGGCGGCTGGGATGCAAATCCATGCTTTCAGCCACAAACTCATAGGCACTGCTATAAATAGCATGGGTGGAAGCATTGCTAAACCTTTCATCTAAATAGAGTCCACTGCAATATACAAAGTTATTTTTATAAAAGGAAACCAAGGGTGCGCTTCGTGTTTACAGACGGTAATGAGAAGTTACATGCTGAAATGCCACACTGATAAACAGTAGCTAGAACAAGAGTCCACCGCGGAGGCACCTACATCTCAGAAATACCTTCCCTGCTGGAAAGCCGCTGCAAGCGAGATTGCCATCAGCCAAAGCATGCTTTTATCCCTTCTGATGTGTTCTCTGGGGGGGGGGGGGGCTGGGGGAAGCGCTGAAAATGCAACCCCCTCATTTCTGCTAGTCTAGACAGTGGCAGACACAAGAATGGGGTGTGACTAATAGATCCCAACAAACAAACAAAAAGAAAGCCAAGGGCAAAGATTGAGGCCTGCCAGTTATGGACCCTATAAGATAGAATCCTTTCTTTCCCTGTAAGGGACCCAACTATGCTTTCCCACTGCTTCTGGTTAAGACCTAGTGGCCATGGGGATATTTTGGTCCAGTAGTTTTCCTTCAGCTCATCTCTCCTTTATTTAGAAAGCCAAAATAAAAAGTAGAAAAACTATACTTATATAGTCATGAGCCATACACTATAATAGGTAAACAAAAGTCCTTCGTCATTAGAGGCCACAAAAGAACATAAGATTAAAAAGCAAACTATAAACAGCTGCATCTCCCTTCCAATTGTTTACATTCTTAGACATCCAGTTTTTAAAAATATTCCCTGTGTAGATCAAAACATGCTGTGCTTGGCGAGGAGGAAAACAGTGACGTTAGCTTTGAACGACTACCCAGTTTATATATAAACAGGGCTAAGTTTATGAAGAATATTCTAGTTGGCAGCAACTGAACTGAATGGCTCAAATGCAGACCTATAGTGAAGTGTGCTAATTATCTCTTACAGAAAAATAAAAAGAAATACCTATGACAGTGTTAAAATGATGTCGGAGCATAAGTTCCACCCACCTGTGTAGATAATAATAATAATAATAATAATAAGGCTTTTTCAAGTTACTCAGATCTGAGTGAGGGCTGGGCATGTGTGCCTCAGTTGACCTATCATGCATGAGGTCCTAGGTTTGAACCCAAAACCATATATATGGGACATGGTAGTATATGCCTGTAATCTTAGCACTAAACTGGGGACAGAGAATTAGAAATTCAAGGTCATTCTCAGCAACATAAACTTGAGGCCAACCTGGCTGGGAAGCCTATGCAGGGGTGGGCTGGACTGGGTGAAACTAGGTAGGATTATATATTACCTGGCACATTGCCTTTTTGTCCCCTACTTCCTTCCTCCCTCTTCCTTCCCCTCAACTTTTCTTTTTCATTTCAGTTTTTTTTTAATACATTCTTTCAACTGGTACCATCCATAAATATGGTCGGCTCATTTCAGATGATCAAGTTTAAAAAACTGGGTGGCCTCATACCAACCACGTTCATTGTTGTTGCTGCTAACATTCTTGCCTTCAAGCACCAGAACTCTAATCTAATGCAAAGCTGCCCTTGAGGGCCAGGGAAATGATGAAACACAGAAAAGGGCTGGCTACGTAAGCATTAAAGTCGGAAGTTCGGAGCTCCAAGGCCCGGTTTTTAAAAAAAAAAAAAAATTAGATAGGCTCAGAGCACAAACAAATGTTACAACTGGCTAGGCACTCATGTGGTTTGGAAAGACATTTGTAAATGCTTATATATGTAACTGAGAAACAACTGCTAGGTTTTTGCAGAGTTATACTGGTCAATGGAAAAGCACTTTCTGCAAACGAAATGTCTTGTAAAGAGAAAACTTTTACAGGGATATTTTTTCCCCTGAAAACAAATTTCTAAACAGAACACTTGACTTTAATAAAAGGACACATACATACTGACTTCTGGAACCTAAAACCTCAAGGGCTTTGGGCAGCTGGCAACTGTCCTGAGACATCAGCCACCGAACAGCTGGTTGGAATGTCAAGGGACATTCCAAAACCTACTATTTCCTATAGCATGGTAAATGCTGGCATGCGAGGAAACACATGTCCTCACAAAGGCCAGGAGGGAACAAACAGGAGCTTTCACGATCAAACAAGACACATCTTTCCCAAGGTAATTTTGAAATGAATAAGGAATAAGGTAGAAATTTGTGTCGAAGTTCTTATGAAGACAATATAATAAAAACTTTGGGGGGTGGGATACAATTTAAAACCTGTTTCCTCCTTCATAGAAAACTTAGGGGTGTTAAAAGTCACAATAGAAGTCAAATGGACAGTAGTTAACACAGCCATGAAAATACATCGGGAACAAATACATCGGGAACTCTCGCCTCCTAAGACTGTGCTAGAAGAAAAGGGAGGAGAAAATGCTCACCCACACATCAAACACGACTTTCCAATTTATGTGCGGCGATTAATTTTGTTTGGATTATTTCACACTTTATGATAAGATTAAAAACTAGGATTCCATAAGTGGCTTTACTAAAAAGTTGCTTGAAACATTATTCTTAAAAGCCAGCCTCTGAAAAAAAAAAAAACCAATTAAATTATAAAATGTTAATAAACTAGATCTCACAGGATAGCAAATCTAATCCACTCCACACTTCTCTACAAATGTACACAGCCATGTTTGTTTGCTTTTTTTTTTTTTAACTTCCTAATCTCCCATGGCTCCATGAGTAAGCCCTCAAAAATGTAACCTGGCCTTTATACTCTTGTCCATCTGGAGTGTTTCCATGTCAGAGGAAACCCTTGCTCCTCTGCCTCCGCGAGAGTACGCAGCTGGCAAAAACTTGTGCACGGACGGGGACAAGCACTTTTATCCAAGCATGCACATGGTTCAAACATTTAATCCCCACGCACCCACACCTAGTCCTTTTCAGATAATGCTAGGAAGGACAGGTGCTTCGTTAAAGGATGGAATCCTGAGCCGGGCGGTGGTGGCGCACACCTTTAATCCCAGCACTCGGGAGGCAGAGGCAGGTGGACTTCTGTGAGTTTTAGGCCAGCCTTGTCCACAAGAGCTAGTTTCAGGACAGGCTCCAAAGCTACAGAGAAACCCTGTCTCAAAAAAGAAAACAAAACAAACAAAAGATATGGAATTCTGTACCGTTATCAGACACCGAATGCTATTCTTTGTTAAAAGAGACTGCAGAACAAAGCTTCAATACTTGCCGTCAAAGCTGCCTGAAGTTCAAGGTGCCATCTTCATCACAGCCCATTACTCATGAAAGCAATGTTGTGAAACCCAAGGTTACACTTCGTTCCTTCTCAGAGCAGCAATTCCCATAGATGCATTTCAGTAAAGGTTCAGGAATTGCTAAGGTTCCCCGCGCTGCTTCTGTGAAAACCAATCCTACTGACTCTCAGGATGCCAGACGAAGCTTAAGACATTAAACTGAGTTCTATCCCAAGCTTTACCACCTAACACACCTAGGGCGGGAATGTGAGGACTCAGACAGTTCGGTTCGTAACTATTGCTTTTAATGAGCAAAACAGACTAATAAAATCCAGCCCTCCAGGTATCTGACAACATAATTGCTTTGGAATGCGCTTTGCTATTAAATCTAGCGTTGCTGTAACTGAGGTTTTTGGCCACACAACTTCAGAGGATACCGTGTTTACCTTGTGTGTGTCAAGAGGAACTATACCACAGACTTTTGCCACACACAGACCATGCGATCACAGATTTTATTTAGCCACTCGAAACCAATTTCCAAGGACGCAGTACCTCTGAACTCTACTGCGTGCTGGGGACATTTTAAGTAATTCTATCCAACCTTCAATGGAGTAAAGCCTACATGAAATGGCAGAGTATTCCTCCTCCTGAAGATAAAACTACATTGTATATGATTTGGGTTCTAAGTTTGAACACAACCGGAGTTTTATAGATAATAATCTAGAATTTTCCTCAGTCTGTTGTCTTAGGTAAGCTACAAGTGATAAATCTTGATATTTAAATGACTGCTTCATGAAGACAGTCCAGAAGTCATGACAGATCCTTAATCCCACTCTCCTCTTCAGTGTGACTCTGCACAGTGTGACTCAAATTCTACACAACATGACCTTGGGCCACTTGTTACCTCGTCAGAGCTTTAAATCGGCTAACCTTAATTGCCACAACCCAGGAATGGCTCTATTCAATCCATATATTGGTCTTATGATTTTCTCTTCTCTGCTTTGCTTTTGTGCCTTGGCTACCCTCACTGCAAAGTGTTGAGCTCCCAGAGGAACCACAGGATCACTAACCGAATACCAGGATTCAGGTTAAAAACAAACATGATTCCAGCATGGATAGAAGAGGGTTACATGAGGCCCAACCCCTAGCTGAGGCACTGTGGGCAGTTAACAGCTGGCAGAGAGGGGTGGGGAATATAATTTTCTTCAGGGGTGCAGCCCCTGGTAAGTCATGTATGCACACACACACACACACACACACACACACACACACAAAACATGAAATTAAGAGGAAAATATGTTGAAAAGAAAGGTTCAGAGAAATAAGAGAATGAGGAGGGAGGTGTCTATGATAAAAAACATATTAAAACCATATAAACTTGTCAAATAAATATGTTATCTTAAAATATGGGTCTTATACTGTTGTGAAAAGATTTAAAAAAAAAAACCCTGGAATATGTCACTAGTCTCAATAAACCCCAGAAAGAGAGAGAGAGAGAGAGAGAGAGAGAGAGAGAGAGAGAGAGAGAGAGAGAGAGAAAGAGAGAAGAAAATGAAGTCAAACAGTCTAAATGATAGACCTCTGTAGAGTCAACTTCTGTAGGTGAATTCTAGGCCCATTTGCATGTTGGGCCGAGTGTCGAGGTATAAACGCTATGTGTAGGATGCTCCAAGGATAATGCAGGCACATTTAGCTCCAGGAATGTCACCAGTCCTGTACGTAGAGTTCTGCCAGGCAAACTTTACTTCTTAGTAATTCCCTTCTGAGCCAAAAGAATCTGCTTCCAACTCCATTTCCCACTTCTTGGATTCTATCCCCTACTCTCCCAACTCACAGTACAGCTTCATCAATTCATATTTCCTTCTTAGGAAAAGATTTTTTTTCCAATTTACCTCCCTCTGGCCCTACAGCCGAGTTAAAACGGGAATTAGACATGAGATCACGCTTTAGATTTCCACTGATTAGCCAGTAGCAAACTCACAACGAACGGCTTTGGTTGTCAGAGAAACTGTCCGGTAATGTTCTCTGCTCTACTCCCTGGGAAGGCAGCAACGTAGCTAGGTTTTCTACAGAGTGGTTAACATCCCTCTGTATCTATGGAAGTTTTCCAAAACAGCCTTGTGAGCATGAACAATCCTCTGCAAGCTCCTAAAAGTGAAAACTACATGGGACTTTGCCATCGGCCTGCTCCACAGTTGACCTCAGGGTTTTAGAGCAATGAAGGAACTCGAGTTCTGCTCGGTGGAAGATGGAGAGAAAATAGCAAGACCTTCCCAAGAGACTCCGCCACCTCCTTGAAGAAATTGCAGGTATGTTCCACAAGTGAAAAAAACTGGAACCAGAAAGGAGCTGGGCTAAAAAGGAAACCTGTTAGAAACGTGAGCCCAGGATTTATGTTAAAATGGATTCAACTGAAGTTTACGTTGGAAAATAAAATGAAATACATGGGAAATAGCTGTTTTTCTTGTCTGTTTTTTATAGAATGATCAAAAAGAAGAGTGTTTCCATCGAACCACTCAGAGATTTTCTCAGTTTTTCTCGAGTCCCCTGTTAATGTCACACTGGTGTTGTGTCGTCCCGTCCCCCCCCCCTCCCCTCAGGCCCTTATCTTTGTGCTCCCCTACTTGCTTCACCTGATTGTGCTAGTTCCATCCCTGCCACCCTGATTTGTGAAACTCATGGTTCTCCAGTGTCACGTTTCACTAACTGGCAGGTTTCCAAGATGAACCTTCTTTCACATGGAATCAAATAGATGGAGGAAGAGATACCGTTTATTGACTAGAACCAGCGAAGAAGACAGGAGTCACCAGTTCACTAGTGAATATTTTTATGTCTGCCTTCCCTGAGAGATCCTTATCATTGCAGGAACTCTGATAATGAAGAACACTCTCCCCCTCCCCCACCACATATGGTAGGATTTGGTGTCATTACCCTCCAGCATGCCTCCCTGAAACTCCTAATAACAGCTGCCTACAGCTGCTCAAAACAGGAATAGTCACAGAATTAGCACTTAAAGACAAATGGCACTCTCAAAAAAGCTACTGAAAGTTCATTCAACCAACATAATTTTCTAGGAAGTAGGAAATATCAGGATCTGAGAATGAGAGAGAGAAAGCAATAAAAACCAACGCAAACCCACTCTACCCAATTGGTGCTACATGTTTCTACTGTGGACCTTTAATATTAAGAAAAAAATATTTTGAAGCGTAGGTGTTGAAGCCAGCTATTATCTAGCGCACAGGACAATTAAAGGATTAAACTAACACTCTACTTCCTAAAACATAATGAGACTTCCACACAGTGCCAGTCAGCTGGTAGCCAAGTGTTATCAGCAAGGCTAAGCTGGGATCTCATAACCTAAAAACGACTTCCAATAAAAAGAGTGCTGAAATACAGGCACGTGGTTCTAAGAGGTCAAGAAATGAACAGGTCACATCAGGTGATATGAACTCCAGAACAAAAAGGACCGATCCAAGATATATTAAAAACTGGGTCAATTTGTTTATAGCTAGTATGTCTTTTGGAGGATTAAAACAATGATCTGACCTCAGAAGTAAAGACCTGGCTATTCTTTGTCATCAAGATCCAACCCTGAAGAAACTAGAACAGGTATGTCTTGCAGGCAATGAGTCAACAGTCACTTCAGAGAGGCCCAATGTCCAAGTAGGCTTGGATCTAAGATCAAACTCTACTGGCAATTCTTAGCAGGCCTGGTTTGGTCAATGGGCATTTCAGAGGCTAGAGCAATGTGTTGCTGAAGTCAGCCCAAGCATATTCCTGTCTTGTACTAGGAATGAAATCTATGGTAATCTAGATCAGAAGTAGGTTTTGCTTACATAGAAGAGATTCCAGCTCATGGGCTGTGCCAACATGAAGACACAGAGAATAACAGATCACACAGAACTATATATCTCTATATAACTATATATCTCTTCAATAGAACACCTGGTGGCCAGGGTGGCCCTGACATATTTGCTAACCTTCTCCATCATACTTTGGACAAAACCTAACTGATTGTGGTTTCACAGTCTCTCCAAGGTCTGGTCCAAGTTTATTATTCCCCACCTTTTATTCCAGCTCTTCCAGATGTGTCAGAAAATGCCAGAACTGTTCCCACTGCACCTTACTGTAGATACTGAGCCCCCAGGGGCCATCTCAGCTGCATACAGTCACAAGCCTACCTCCTTGCCTCAAGTACACACATTTTTTTTTCTAAACCTGCCTTCTTCTCTCTCAAAATAGCCCACCCTATCTTCTTTGTCCCTTTATAGCATTATATTTATTTTGTGTTTTTTCCAGAAACCGTGTTACTTTTGGGTGTCATTTGTCTCTTCCATTACGAGAGTACACAGGCCATGAAGACACAAACCCAATATTTTTTCCAATTCACCAGATACAAAATTTGCTGATAAACTTGACACTTAATAGTAAAGTTAAGTAGTATTTATGGATATATGCTGACTACATTGAAACAGATTAAATAATATAATAGTAATAATAAAATAAGGCAGTAATACTCAGAAAGATTGAAACAAACCAAACCTGGGGCTGGGAACATGGTTCGGTCAGTAACATGCCTACCACATAAACGCAAACTCCTGAGTTTGACTCCCAAGCCTTTATGTAATAAGTGAGGCATGATACATGGGACTGTAACCCCAGCGCTAGGAGGTGGAAACAGGAAGACATCATGGGCTCACTGATCAACTAGCTAAATTTGTGAAATCCAGGCTAATGAGAGACAAACCATCTCAAAACAAAATAAGGAAACAAACAAACAAGGAAGAGAAGAACAGAAGAAGACACATGAGGTCAACCTCTGGCTTCTATACACCACAAACACCCCCATGTCTCCCCAAAAAGTATATAAAGGAAAGAAACAAACCAAACCCAGGAAGCTACTCAAAAGCCTAGTTCTTCATATGCAGCAACAGCTACCAAGACTGCAATGTGCATGCCTCTGTATTTGTTGACTTTAAAATCCATTTGGAACTAGATCTGTAGGCTATAAAGACCAGTTTGAATGGCCTTGAAAGTTTACTAAAATTCTGATTCTTCCTAGTATGTGACCCACTCTCCAAAACAATGAAGTAATACTTCCATCGCAGGGCCACTCACAGTCAGTATGGTTCATGTAACTATGCTCAGTGTACTTCAGAATGGTGTCATGCAAGGGAGGAGACAACGAGAAGCAAGTAACTGGTACTAGACGCCTACAACTTCAACATGACGGCTAGTGTTGCGTCACTCTGAGGATGAGTTCCCACTTAATGCACTAAAGACATGCGGTTGACCGTCCTCCGAGCACAGTCAGAAAAGAGTTGTGACAGGCATCAAAAATGAAGACAAGTCAAAGACAGTAACTAGAGATGCAGTATGTGGACCCTGCACTCTGGGCAATCCAAACTCAACGACTCAGTGACAAGTCAAAGACAGTAACTAAAGATGCAGTATGTGGAGCCTGCACTCTGGGCAATCCAAACTCAACGGCTCAGTGACAAGTCAAAGACAGTATCTAGAGATGCAGTATGTGGACCCTGCACTCTGGGCAATCCAAACTCAAGGGCTCAGTGACCAAAGGGGAAGGAAAGCTGAATCAAGAACAACTGGGCTATCTTCAGAAGCAACTCTAAGGAAGGTTAGCCAAAGTACCTAGAACTCTACGGAAGAAGCACAGAGCCATTCCTGGACCTGGTCCTTGCATGTATAGAAGACTTATAAGCATAAATGATGTCATTTTTGCCTTCCTAGGACATTCAAAGGGGTCTTAGAAACAACTGTCATGTGACAATCGAGGAGCTTATGGACGGACTATTACCTGTCCTTATGGTATCAGTGCAACTTAGCAAAACTATTCTGTTAGAGGGAACAGGAAAGATAACAGACTTCTCTGCCAGGAAATGTTGCATCAAGACTCCAGGAAGCACGCATATGAGCAATCAATCATAATCAAATGGAGTAGAATCTTCAAAAATTTCTGAATGAATTCAGACTCTTCCCTGAGCATTAACCCCAACCATGGATTACCTAACTACTGTTGAAGGTCTGGCACTTCCAATCTTACAGAATATAACACCAGTGTCAACAATTACCATCTGATAAGCAGTCAGGATGTCAGGAAGCCCATTCGTCTCCCAGAAGGGTAACAGAAGGTTTGAAAAAGGACACTAGTAAAGACCTACAAACCATAAATGCAGTTTTAAAACTTCATGGTTAAGGGTGACTAAGTCATAGATAGATAATTACCAGTGCTTGCAAATTACTGCTAGGGAAACCTAATAATCAGGAACTCTTTATATAAAAGAGAAACATCATTTAACAAGCTACCTTTTAATTCCTTTAATTATTCTTATAAACTATTATTTTTTCTAACCACACATTTGAAAAACTTGAATGACTTCTTACTGGATAAAAAATTTTCAAAACAAACTTAAAAAACATCAATTTAAAACTAAATTTAACATGATGATAATAATAATTAGAAGGACTGGCAAGAAGGTCTACCAGGTAAGGGCACTTGCTACTAAGCCTGATGACCTGTGTTCAATCCTCAGAAGCCATACGGCGGAAGGAAAGAATTGGCTCCCACAGCTTGTCTACACGCATGTCATGGTGCACATTAGTGCAGGTATACAAACATGCACACACAAATGAATAAATATAAATAATTACCACCACCATAATAATAATAAATTTGATTGTGATTCTCTTAGATTCTCTGATAAACTTGCAAGATTGTGCATTTTGTCCATAAATTCTTCGACCATTGCTTTTGGCTGCATAGCCAACTCTATCTGAAAGAATGTCATCAGTTTATTACAGGCTCCTCTCACCAGAATATAAACTTCTGAGAGGGCAGAAAATAACTTCTTTTGTTCTGTTTTCTAGACAAGATCTTACAGTCTAACCCATGCTGGCCTTGAACTCGACATTGTCCTTCTTGCAGAGTGCTGATATTATGGCCATAAATAACCATCAATGTGCCCAGCATCCAAAATAGTGTCTGGCATTATAAGCATTTGAGGAACAAATGAAGAAAAAGCAAATCTATAATGCATTCTCATTGGACACACACATGTAATTATGCAGCATAGGAGTGCAGAGTCATAAAAGAGACAAAATAGCACATACAAGTATAACTTTAGAAGCCCAAGCATGGGACGAAATATGAAGCCAGCAGCAGAACTTAAGGTGCTCTCTAATTCTACCATGAGATGTCTGTACCATCTTGAGCAAGTTTCTTAACATCTCTGATTCTGCGTTTATTTAGAAACAGACATTTTTACTACCTCTAAGGACACTTGTAGCTCTCACATTTTCAAAATTTAAGAGACACAGTCAATAATTTTTATAATCTACCCTACAAGGACAGAAAAATGAATTATAAACCCTGACCCTTATGAGATTATACATTATTAACCAACCATGATTGATCTGTAAAACTGGGGTTATGAATCCCCACACATCAACCAGAGTTCCTCCTTTCTTCTCATTTTGTTTACTTTGTTTTTTCCCAGTCTAATGAAGTTACCAGAAATAACTTTGGGACACAAGCAAGCAGAGGGAGCTAGAGAACAACTGGCTAATACAATACCAAGCACCTATGCACAGAAAAGGGGGCTCAGCTTTGACACCCTCAATACCTATGCTGTATGCTGTCAATGTCTAAGTTGCCAAACACAGACTGGACCCAGGATGCAATTGTACATAAACAGATACCATTCCGGTAAGCACAGGGCACACCTTCAAGCCACAAATGACTTGGCCAGCACTATCTACTATCCTTGAACAACGAACGTGGACGTGCAGAGGGTTTGACTAGTTCTTGCCTCCTACAAATTATTCCCTTGGGACATATACACTTTACATCCTGTGGCCGACATGGAAGAGCTGATCTAGCTTGCTTGGTAAATAGATGAGCTACAGTATTTCCTTTGTCCATCTCTTCAAGATGGTCTCCTTTCTGCCCAGCCCAGACTGTAACAGGGGATCTCCCCACTGTGGAAAGCTCAGAGTCAGGCGTACAGATACTTATCTCCAAGCATTTTGTAAAAAAAAAAAAACACTCAGTACTATTTTTATCTTTCATAGTTAATATTAATTAAATCCACAGGAACTCTAGGCTGTGTACATACACACCTCTTTCCTAAGTTTAATAAACAGGTGTTGGTCTTTAATCCTAACATATAGTTATAGTTCATAAAATAATTTAGCTCGCATGGAAAACACTTTATTTTTTTACTATGCCAAGCTAATGAATGCAACCCAATTTCCTAGAATGTACCAGCACAACATGCTCATTCCGTGAAATAAATATCAGAGCTGCGGAGTCAACATGAATGCACGTCTTCACACACTCAATCACGCTACACTCCTGCAGCCAAGACACCAGGCAGGCTGGCTGAATTGGAAAAATATTTCTAATCCGGAAACAACGCACACCCCTCCCCAAAGCATCCTTGCGATCTGAAGGTGAAAGGGAGTTGGTGGGAGGGATGCAGACCACCATGAACCTCCCCCTCCACAGGCAATTCGCAGCTTACAAACACACTTCCATTCATTCTTTCATTTGACCCTCCCTCCAGACAACACGGGAACATAGATTGGAGAAGTATTGATTCCTCCAATTTTATGAACCAGAAAATTAGGTCAAAGAATGACAGGCTCCCCAAGGAGGCAGGAGGAAAATCCACACGTCTTCTTTTTCTGATTACACCGGTTGCGTGCTGTCACTGGGCCCTCTCACCTATAGCGATTGCCCTGGTGTTACATTAGAGATATACACGGAATGGGTCAGTCCCTACTCTTTAGTCACAATACACAGTCAGGGAAAAGAGGAAATCGCAATCAGGTTTGCAGTTAGCTGAACAAGGACAATGAGTTGTAGGAAACCGAGGGATCTCATAAGGACAGGAGAAAAGAAACGATGGTAAATACTCATTTCCCTCCACACGCACTTTTTTGAAATTTCTAATCCTCTTAGAGAAGACGATTACAAGAACTCTTGGATCAGGAAAGCAGAACTCAAGACTTAAGCTGCTCTAAGTATCCTTATCAACAGAACAGGAAGCAATAAGTTACCGCTGCTGCATCCTCTTCATGTGTTAGCTACAGTTTTGTTTTGTTTTGTTTTTCCACCGCAGAAATTCACAGTTAGGACACTCCCCCTGATGGAATCTTCTGCTCTTCAGCCGTCAGCTGAAGTTTCATAAATAGCCCAGCACATACTCCCGAGCATCGAGTACATCCCGCACACAGACATAGCCAGTGACTTGGAGACTCTGGTGACAATATGGACTGTGCACAGCCAAGCAGTGACAGAAGTGCTATAGAGGACACTACAGATGCCTGTGAGCTAATGACCTATGAGGCTCCATGAAGACTATTTCTGGAAACTTTGAAATACAAACCATTAGAAGATATACATTCCTATTTTTTTTAACACACAGCTCACAAAAAACCTTAAGATTTTTGGTTAAAGAAAACAACTTTGACCAAGTGATTCATTTTAGTGAAAGGATTGTGTTAGAGAGAGAGAGAGAGGAAATGAAGAGAAAGAAAGAGTAAAAGGATAGAAAAAAAAGAAAAGGAAGAGAAAAAACAAAACCATGGGTTTGCTATTGAAAACAAACTTTCTAGTCAACAAGTATACAGCACACAACTGGTCTTAAGAGAATGTGTCTGAAGAATTGCATGTGTAATTCAAGGTTAAAATAAACGAGACTCTCTCTTCCTCTCTCGCATACACAGTTGTAAGAGATGCCAGCTATAATCTTTATGATCTACTATGTCAGGAATTTTATTGCTAGAACTGCTGAACAATCTGAGACCATTTTGGGGCGGTGGGGGGGGAGACGGAAATTCTGTGTTTTCAAAGGGAAAGGGGGGAGTATGTGGAATTGCACTAGGAAGCACAAATAAATAGCTTGGGAGTTTTAGTACTTTTTTCTGTGCATCCTGGTGACTCCTTTCTTCCCCTTCTCCATCTCCTCCAACTACATCTTACCCAAAAAGTATAGGATTTTACCCTGGATCCCCGAGAATCACAGTTGCCCTAAGATGGCACATAAGTCCCTAGAGCGCTGCTTCAATGAACAAATAACACTAACACAGAACACAGTAAAGTCAGAAGAAACAGAAAGTGGAAAGCCATCTCCAGCTGGAGCCTAGGATGATCAGGAGCAGGACACAACAATGTAGGGCATGAAACATATGTTGTTTAAGTTTCAGAAACAACCACAGGGTTAATAGAGGGTTTGAAAAGAGCCATAACTGGAAACTAAAAATGGTTAAAATCAAGGGAAAACCGATGACTGGCTTCACAAGGGTCTTCAAACACATGTAAAAAGAAATGTCATAAAAGGCCACTTGACTGGCCAAGCAAACTGTGGTACAGCCAAAAATGGTTTATTAATCAGAAGTAAAACAAAGGGAACATACAAGCCATGTAAAGATGTGGATGAACCTCTCATGCATATTGCTAAGTAAAAGGAGTCATTCTGATACAGTAACTAACATACCAGCAAACAATTACCAGAACATCGAAATAATTCAAAGACTGGTGACTGCTTTAAGACCGGGGAAAGGTCAATGTTGATCAGAGGGAAATCTTATGATTAAATTACTCTGTGTAACGATCTAACAGTGAACACAAGACATTAAGTGCTTTGCAAAATCCATAGTGCTTTATAGCATACATAGAGAACTCAAGTATGTGCAGAGTTAACTAAATCACTTGTGAGTTTAATGACCATAGGATGGAATTCAGAAAGTGATAAAAAACTTAACATGCATTGCAAATGCATGAAGTGACCTCACGGGAGGAGGTGGGAGGGGTGAGGGCTGACTTGAGTAACTTGAAACTAAGGAGAAATGCAAGTTTCTGAGAACAGAGGCAAATGATAGTGCACACAGCACTGACTTACAGTTGTTAAAATTGCTTCTCAAGAATATGGGCTGGCAACAATCATGAGGTCTAGTGCAACAGTTTAGTCGGAGACTGAAACATTCCATCCCTAAGGCAAACAACTCAAACTAGTGTCAGGAAGTTCCTGAAACCGACCAGATTCACTAACTATGTCAGATTAAGTTATAAAAGCCTAGAGTTCTCCTTCAGATGGAAGAGAGCAGAGCTTTGAAGAAGACTCTCAGGCAAGTAAAGCTGCAAAGATGACTCCGAGACAAGACTAGAAAGCCTGGAAGAAGAAGAAACCAACTGAGTTGGCTGGAAGAGGTTTAGAACAGAGTAACTTGGAAAGGACGCTCTTTAGACTTTTGAGCTCCCTGCTGGCTGTGTAGTGTACTCCAGGCTTCCCAACTTTTGTGGTGTGTGCCTGGTGATAACGCTGTCTTTCAGTAATTTCTGCTCCTGTAAGTAACCCCTCATCCATACTCCTGCAAGTAATCTCAATAAAGAACATTGTTTCAACAAGTTGGACTTTGGTGATATCTGTACTTTCTTTGGTTGGTCACAGAATCCCTCTCTGGGGTGAGGAGATGTGTGCGTGTGTGTGTGTGTGTGTGTGTGTGTGTGTGTGTGTGTGTGTGTGTTGCAACTCTCCAGGAAAAGTTTTGTCATGCAACATAGTCTGAACATCTTCATTTAAATAATAACTTAAAGGTCTCAATTAAAAATAATTTGAATGCCAGGCATATCATGCATTACCACTAAGAAAATTGGAATGAGTCATCTCGGAAGGAATGTCCTATGTCCTAGCATAGCAGTTGTTACCCCTACAGAAAATCATCTCAAAAGCTGCAGTATTTCCTCCAGACAGATAGAGATTTAACAGGAATATTCCTGAGGATCTTTACTTGTAAAATACATGGTGATATCAAAATAAAAGTTTCTTGTATAAGACCAGTTTCAAGACATTAATCTTTCCTCCCAACTTGTGTAAGAAATATACCAGAGAAAAGCAAGAAGTGTGTTAAACAATTTTCTCATGTTATCTTTTTCCACAAAATTTTGGGAAGGGATTAATATACAGATACATTACCAGTTTTGAATATAACCTTTAAAAGAAAACTTAACACCTACTGAAAATCCCTAACATCTAACCCTAGAACATAAGCTAGGATTCATGACTTCCATGAACATGTGGTTTAATACACACTGGTGTTCCCAGTTGCCAGCTGTTCCAGATCATTCACCTTGGACAATTTTTCTCAAGCAAACACACTGACTTCAAACACTACTTACTTTTATTCTATATCCTTATCTTCTTATATCCTTACTTTTATTTTAAATCCTTATTCTATATCTCTGTGACATCAGAACACCCCGACTTTGTTTCATCTGGGAGTCAGGAGACAGACTTAATCATGGTTGATAAAGCCACAAGCATACGACTAATGAAATACTTATATACAGGCAGTATACAGGGCCATGAGTTTATAAAGAAACTGTGAACTGTTGTCTCTGGTCCTCCTTTCCAGTCCATGGAAGGGGCCAGAAGTCCTTGCACCTTCTCTCAGAGCATCCTATTTGTCGCCTGGAGAAGCTGGCCCTTTATAGCTTCCTTGTGTGTCCTGTTCTCAGGAACAGAAGCTGTAGGAGGGCTTGAAGTTGAACTCCAGAGAACCACTATTACAACCAGGATGTAATAATTCACTAGCACCTCATTATAGTCATTAACCAAAATAGTCTTTCCTATCTGCTCTACAAATACCCGAGTCTTTAGAAATTCCCCACCACACAATACACAGCCTTCTCAAAGCTGGTTTCATCTAACTTTTGGGTACAGAAAACACAAAAGCTTACTGTGCAACAAGTGGAGATGTTAAGACAATGTTCAGACACACTGTATCAGGAGACAACGATGGCACTAAGCAAATGTCTATAATCAACAGGTAGAACCTGCCTGAAGAGTTCCCGGGCTGGGCTCTAAAACACATGGTGCAACATTCATTCATTTCACACCTAGATACCACAAACAGGATCTCCCAAATGCCAAGCTCATTCCACCACATACTTGAAGCTCTCCAACAATGTGGCCACAGAGAGAAGCCACCTCTTTAACAATCGATACATAGCTGTTGGGAAATATTTCCAAGCTTTACGAATTAGCATGCATGCCAAAGGGCCTGCAAAGGACCAATAGAACTCGATGTCTATTTAAAAATAAAACAACATATTTATGTGATAGAACTTGAGGAGCTGGAGACTTTATATAAAGAGTAAAGTATTTTGTGGCTACACATACATCTACTCAGACCTTACCTTCAGTTTGCACATTTGAAATGTCAAAAAATGTTATTTATTTATCACTTTTGAGGTAGGGTCTCACTAGACAGTCCTCGCTGGTCTGGAACTCATAGAGATCCACCTGCCTCTGCTTCCCAGATGCTGGAATTTGGGCCCATACCACAAAACTCAGTCCTAAATAATGTATTAAGAAAGAACTGCTGTAACAGCTGGTAAGTGAGCTTAGACTACACTCTGTATTACTTTGGGCATGATACTGACTAACTTCAAAAGCAAATACCAAAATGAACTCTAGGGAATGGAAGCGGTAAGCCTCAAATCTTAGCGACTGGGATCAGTTTCCTGAACCTAGGAGACACTTAAGCAGAATTGCTAAAAATGGCCAAACTGCCAAATGGATTCATTTAAATTTAATGGCTTTGCCCAGTCCTCCCCACATATTTTAACTGAGGGTTTAATTGGAAATAATATACCCAAGAGAAATGAGGCAGAATGATACATTAGAAGGGGGCTTATGAATCACAAACTGAATAACTGGTCTTTTCTAAAAGTAGTGGTAGCTGATACATAGTTACTTCGTAAGTAATTTTTCTTTTTTTTACTTTTTAAGTAAATTTGCTTTTGCTATCTTTTATCTGTTTGTGTTCTGAGACAGGGTCTCACTATGCAGCCCTGGTTGTCCTGGAACTCACTATGTAGATCAAGGTGGCATCCAATCCACAGAGATCCACCTGCCTCTGTCTCCAGAGTGGTGGGATTAAAGGCATGTGCCTCACCCAGGGCTTTTGATATCTTAAACCTCAGTGAAAATACTATGCTGTGACCTAGATCAGTGAACTACAATTAACATCAGAAGAACTATATTAATAGAATGCAAGCCGATGAACCGCTGTTGGGGCTGAGAAATAAATCTTGTCACAACACAGCAGAGTTGCTGTCAATCTTCAAATGAATGGTTTGGAAACCAGGAGAAATACCCAAGGCTTCTGATACACTGCAGGGGCTGAGGAGATGGCTTGGTATGTAAACTGTCTGCTACGCAAGCATGAGGACCAGTGTTTGGATCTCCAGCATCCAGAAAAAGTCAGGCATGGCAGGGTATGTCTGTAAACCCAGTCCTGAGAAAACAGACGTGAGGCTTCCTGGAGCTTACTGAGCAGTTAGTCTCCCCAAATGGGCAAGCTCCAGGCTCAGTGAGAGACCCTATCTCAAAAAATAAGATGGGTAGCAATTAAGGAAGATACTCACTCTCAACTACTAGCTTCCACACACACGTGTGAACACATACTCATAGGCACACACACTCAAGGACTTGTACACTCACACTCACACCCCTATACACACACAGAAAGAACATTATTGCAATTTCAGAACAAGACATTTGTAAAGGATTCCACCCACATTTTCATCTCTAACAGATCGTAAAGACTATCGTAATTTTGTCTATATTTAGTAGATATGATAGTATTAAATCTAACTTTAGTTCTTTAAATGTTTTACAAATGAAATAATTCCGGGTCCCTAAAACACATTCACATTGTTGTTTCTTGCTGGGGATTTCTCCAAAACCCTTTCCCTTCCGTGATCAAAGGCTCTTCTCTGACCTGTTGATGACAGGCTGTCAATTTAACCAGAGGTTTACGAGTCCCAGTTTGGACAATGGAGCCCACGCATACACAACTCACAACTCACAACTTGTAAGAAAACAATGCCAGGAAGCCTGCAGCCACACAAGAATAAGTGTTGTCACTGTCCCTCAGGAAAGGGTGACCTTTCTGAAACAGAGGCTGGGGCTGAGTATGCTTGAACCTGGAACCTAAAATACAACTATGCCTTTTGGGTCACTTAACTACACACACACACACACACACACACACACACACACACACACACACACACATGTATCTTCCATTTTAAAACCCAATTTACTTATGCTGGAAGTTCGTTCAGAACTCTTCATATCTATGATGCTTTCCAAGCACCTGTGATCACTATTTTTGAAAAATATTCCACTTGCTGTGGAGGGAGGGAGCCTGAAAGTGTCTGATGTACAAATAACAATAAATCCTATCGGAGGAGCATAGAGAAAGCCAAATGAAGCTCTATTCTTACAAGGGAGGCACATTCATTTAAAAGTCCAACTAAGGGACCCAGTAAACTGGGTGGCATGTTTTTGGTTTTGTTTTGTTTTGTTTGGGAGCTTTTTTTTTTTTTTTTTTACTTTTTTGTGGGACGCTTGATAACGCAAGGACACTTTTTCAAGTGCCCATCAAATACAGTGTGGTAACTGGAAGCAGGCTTTGAAGGCATAAAGACATTCCTCCAGTGAGTTCCACGCTGCAGGCTAAAAGCGCCAGCCATTCATTTTTTCATCTTGAGACACATTCTTCACCCAGTTCAAAGGCAGAGAGACAACAAGCCCGCACACTCTTTCTGAAGGTCGTCCCTTGTAGGGACTTGTGAGGGACCAAAGGCTCAGGCTACAAAATATGTTTAAAGACCTGCTTTTAGAAATGCTACCTTTTTATTGCACTCCAGTTCCCACCGTCTAACTTAACTTTCCTCCCAACCCCCAAACACAAACTCACACACTCTCTCTGTCTCTGTCTCTGTCTCTCTGTCTCTGTCTCTCTCTCTCTGTCTCTCTCTCTGTCTCTCTCTCTCTCTCTCTCTCACACACACACACACACATACACACACAAATGGGCAAAAAGTTTAGGCAAAAGAAAATGTTTTAATTATATTATCAGTGATTTCCAAGGTATTCAACTAACACTTTCAGAAATTATTTCCTTATGCATCCTTTTTCAAATAGGGTATTTATTTATAATCCTTAACCTAAGCAGAGAGAATGGGATCTGCTTTGAAAGGAAGTTACTGTTTAGCTGTGGTTCAAAGAGTGTGTTTTAATTGGGAAGTGGGGGGGCAGGCGGGCAAAAGGCAGGCAGACGGGAGGAGTGGGTGGATGGGAGCCACGGAAATCACAACGTAAACAGCACCAGTTCAACTAGCTGCACATAAAACTCCCAGGCCCCCCTCCCTTCCCACCATCAAGTGTATTTTACACAGCACCCTGTTTTGTTTTGTTATCTGACTTCAAGAACATTTCAGGCACTTGAGATTCTGGTAAGAGAAAATCGTAAGTTGTGGCTGTGGGGAGAGCAGAGTGCAAAGCACTTGCCCCAAGTGAAACTTAGCAAACCCTTTGCCCTGCCAGGACCTTTGCGTGCTCAGGTGGGGACAGTCTTCCATTCCACTTAAAATTCCCATACTCCTTTACAGTCTTTGCCGGCCACCTCTCCCCACCGTCTATCCTTCACCCAGTCAATTCTAAGCAGGCTCAGCTTGCTAGCCAGGCTTGCTGAGTCTGCAGGTTAGCCACTAGGAAAGGGATGATGGGAAGGTGTTCTCTGGCTTTAGACTCCCTTCCACTGATACCTCGGCTTTTCAGTCCTACGCCAGCCACCTGAGGGCTGTCAGCAAATCCGATCCTCTACCAGGCGCATCTAACCTCAATCTTTTGACATGGTGACACACAAATTGTCATCTACAAAGTTCATGTTCTGGAACTGCACAATCAAGTTACACAAACAAACGAACAAACAAAACCTCCTAACTTTTAAATAATTGTGCAAGTTTGTATTGGGCTGCATTCGCTAAGGCAGGATGGGAGGATGAGTAAGGATGCGCACAGGCGAGCTAGCCTGGTGTACACTGCAAAGGACAACAAAGAGACCCTGTCTCAAACAAGAAGGGTAAGGACTAACATCTGAGGCTGTCCTTTGACTTCTACACACTCACTGTTGGACACAGGAGCATGCATAGATGCACACATCACACACATACATGCATACACACACACATATTATACAGACTCAAAAAGGATTTAAAAGTTGGTCATGGCTGTGTGACTTAGGCTTTAGTAAACAGAAAAGTGGCAAGTGTGATGCACTCTAGTATTGTTTCCCTGTCTGTGACATCCACCTAATACCATGCAAAGTCCAAGTTAGTCTCCTGGGAACACATGGCCCTGTCAGTAGCTAGCACTATCTGGACCATCGTTTGAAGGACAACTTCCTCTTCACCTCTGACAACCCAGGCAGACACGCCAAAGAACTTCCCGGTAAAGCCCTGCCCAAAACACCAGCCCACAGAACTGAGACTACATATTTTTTTAAAAAAAAATATTTTAATGAATCTGTTTGGAATCCTTTGTTTTCCTTCAAAGGCTAAACAATACCATATCTTAAAAAAAAAATCACCATTTCACATGTAAGCCTTTTCACTCCTTATCATTGTGGACAACTAGAAGAAAACAGACACTATTACTATGAGGATATTTTGGGGTGCAAATCATCAAAAGTGAACAAACACTGATAACTATCAAATAGATTTTATGCATTCTTATATTCGTGACAGTTTCTATTTGTAACAGGAGCCATCTCATTACCACAGTAATCATCTTGAACCACACCGAGGGGGAAAACATATGAAGGACGTCAGCCATTGACGTGTTGAGCACTAGAGAGGGTCTCACTTTAGCTGACATTGGAAGTTGTTTGAGCAGTTTACCACCAGGAGTAGGAGAGCCCTTCTACATTCCAGTCCTGTCCCGTGAAGAGATCCTGAATAGCTCACGATCACTAAGGTAAAGGAATTTCTGTGTATACAGTTGTGTGCTTCAAACACATTGCTCCCAGACAAATCAATTCCAGTAAAAAAAAAAAAAAAGCACCAAGTCTTTCCAGCTCTCAGCAATATGATCCCTTGGTCCCCAGAAAGCTTCCACTCCATGTGAATCCTTAAACTTAGTCCTAACAAAGTACATGAAAAATTATAATCCATTTCATCTAAGGAACAGCAGGGGCGTGTGAGCACTTCCAGGCCAGTAAAGAAAGACAGAAAAGTGGGGACGCTTGCAATTTCAGACCTTTTACCTCAACCTAGAAAACCTGATCACTTCTTTTTCACTTTCTTTCCTTTTTCTCTCCAAGTCAGGCAGGGTTTCTTTGTGTAGCCCTGGCTGTCCTGGAACTCTCCCTGTAGATCAGGTTGGCCTCAAACTCAGAGATTCGCCTGCATCTGCCCTTCCCCCCCGCCCCCCTCCCCGAGTGCTGGGATTAGAGGTGTGTACCACCATTCCTGGCTGTTGATCACTTCTTAACGAATGTCTTTTCATCTTTATTGGACTATACATACAATCTCTAGCAGCTTTTGTACCTGAAAATGCAAGGGTCTGTTTTTCTTCTCCCCTTTATGGGAAAAACAAAACAAACAAACAGAAGAAGAAAAAAAAAAAAAACAGGAAGCCTACTGTACCAGATCTATTCATCTGTTATACGTCTTTAGCACCGAAACTTGGGAGCAGAGTATATTCTTTTACAGAAGACTTGAGGAGTTGAAAGTTTAATCATCTTTCTGTTAGTAAGCTTCAGAACATACAGATAATTCAGTTCTGGAAAACAAGCAGAAGGCCATGGTACTGGTGGCCTGTGAGGAGAGAACATGGATGAAGGAGGTGGCAAGGAGACTCACTTTCCACTCGCCACCTTTAAAATGAAGGGAAAACACTTAACAACTGAAGTATGTAAATTTATGGCTTATCTTAAATTTCAAAAACATGCATGTAGTTTAATGCATGCAGGTATTTTGCCAGGACACACGCCCATGCACCATACACATGCAGTGTTGTCAGGAGCCAGAGGGGGCATCAGATCTCTGGAAAACGGTGTTACAGATGGTTGTGAGCCACCATGTGGGGGCTGGAAATCAAATCCAGCCCCTCCAGAAGAGGAAGTATCACTCTAGCGGGTCTCAGTTTTAATAACACTGAGACTCTCAGCAAGGGGAGCAATCAGCAGAGTTAAAAGAAAACCTACACAACAGGGGGTGGAGGGACTTTCTCCACTGTAACCGGACAGGGAAGCCATCTAGACTGCATATAAGAACTGTAAAAGTTAAACAGCAAAAAAGAGTTAAGTCGATAAATGGGTCAAGGAACTGAATAGACGGTTCTCAAAAGAAAAGCTGGCCAATAAATATTTGAAACAGTGTTCAACACCCTTATCCATCAGAGAAATGCAAATCGGAACTGAGATGAAATTCCATCTCAGCCAGCCCAAATGGCTACCACCCAGAAAACAAATGACTTGAACATTGACAAGGATGTGGAGGAAGGAAAAATATATATGCATTACTACTGAGAATGCAAAACAATACAATCACTATCCACAGTGATGGTTTGGAGGTTCTTCAAACAACTAAAATTGAAACTACTATATGACCCAGCCATACCACTGCTGGGCATAAACCCAAAGGATTCAAGTCAATACACCACAGAGACAGGGACTTGCACATTCAGGTTTACTGCTGCCCTATTTGGAACAGCTAAAGAGGAGAACTATCATAAACTTCTGTCACCAGATCAAGGGATGATGGGATAAGTGTGCTTGCTAAGCAAAACAAGTCAGACTCAGGAAGACAAATTCAAGTGCCTCTCCCTCCCTCCCCTCTCCACTGCCCAATGTTTAGGTGTGTGTGCGTGTGTGTGTGCGCGCGCGCGTGCGCGCGTGTAAAAATAGAGGAGGGAGGAGAAACAGCCCTTAAAAGATGGTGAGGGGAGAAAGGAGGACATAATGGAAAACATGAGCTAGGAAAACAGAAGGGGAACTCTTTGGGAGGAGAAAGGGCACAGAAGAAGGCAGGGGGATGGAGAAGGGAAGCAAGGGAAGAGAATATATAAGAACAAAGCACAATCAGATAGGTATGGGGATGCCACAATGAGACATTACTTCTTATTAGCACAAAAACTCTGGAGATAAAGATAAACACATCATATGAGTAGACCCAGAGACGTCTAATAAAACTTGGGAGCCTTAAAGAAACAGGTTCTCTTTTAGTCCCTTAAGGAAACTGCCACAGATTTAAATTTTTTTTTTTTTTTTGGTGTTTCGAGGCAGGGTTTCTCTGTGGCTTTGGAGCCTGCGCTGGACAGATTTAAAAATATTAGAGCAGTGAAAAGTCCCAAACAAAAGCAAGAAGAGTGCAAAGGATTGTACTCTTTCAGCACTAAAAACAGAGCCCAATGAACACCACCGCAACAAACCCACCTGAAGGAGAGGAGCTAAGATACGAAGAAAGATTATAATTGCTTTTCTTTTGCAGCTTCCCTGCTTCCTAATGCCACTCAACCAAGAAGGAGTCCCATATTCAAGCTCAATTCATTTCAGGCTTGGACCCTCTCCCTCCTGCTTCATTTGGACTAATGGTTCAATCCAAAGATATCCGCCTCTTGCTTTCCTCCTTGCTCTCTGAAGATAGGCCATTCTTCCACAAGAGAAAATCAACAACCTCCAAAACTAATTCTTTATCTGCTTTTGCTGTCGTGGAGGAAGTCATAGTTATTTTGGTTTTTCTTTTTAAACAGGTCTTAAACTGTACTTTTGTTCTACAGAATTATGAAAATTGCTACTTACATGGATTACACTTTCTGAATTTGAATCTTTCTTTGTCCCATGAGAAATCCAGGAACTGCCTTGGGGATGACTCCTTCTCACTTTCGTCTCTGCTGCCACACACCTAGCCCCAATCTCTTCTAATAGAAGGTGATAGACTTGAAGCATAACAGGGCTCGATGGTGTTGAGAAAAGAGGAAGGAGGAAGGAGGAGCAAATGTGGCTAGCAGCCTGTTTGACCAACAGCAAACACTTTATGTTGAAATTGACAAATGAATAGTTTCTCAGACTACCCTGGAGTTGTTAAAGATCTTCTGATTTGGGAGATAGTTCAGTTGACAAAGTATTTGCTGTCCGAGTTTGAGCCCCGGTATTCATGCAAAATACGGTTCAAGCCTCAAATTCCCAGTGCTAGGAGCCAGAGACAGGAAGAGCCCTAGAGCTAGTCTAGCTGTCTCAGTGAGCTCCACCCTGTCTCAAGTAAGATGGAGAGCCCTTAAAGACGCCCAACATAGCTGGGTGATGGTGGCACACTCCTTTAATCCCAGCACTTGGGAGGCAGAGGCAGTCAGATCTCTGAGTTTGAGGTCAGCCTGGTCTAAAAGAGCTAGTTCCAGGACATGTTTCAAAGTTACAGAGAAACCCTATCTCAAAAAAACAAACAAGCAAAAAGATGGCCAACATCAAATTTTATATCCACACATGTACAAACACACACAACACATACACACACACACACACACACACACACACACACGACAGTTGAAGATCTGATTATCTCCATAACTCATAAAAGTTAAAGGAATTTAGATATTGAGCCCTCCAAACAATTTAAGAGTGAACAGAGAAGTGATCTTTGGAGTTCACATGAATGATAGTTGGGTTACACAGTAATTACCAAATCTACGGGCCTGTATGTCTCAGCTATATTTTACTACTTTTTTTAAAACTTGTGTTGTCTTATTGTTATATATAGGCACATGGTGTGTGTGTGCGCGCGCGTGTGTGTTTGTAGAGAATAACCACTATGGGCTCCAGAGGTCAAACTCAGGTCATCCATCAAGTTTGGACAACAAGCACATTTTTGCTTACTGAACCATCGTGTTGGCCCAACAGCTATTTATTTTTTAATGTTGATTTTAAAAACAACTTAACATGGTCTATATTTTTCTTGAAAGCAAGAATTAAAACTTCCTTCACGAGACATAATCTGCTTGAGATACAACATATATTTGGAATGAAATCATAGCTCTTTGGTTTCTTCAGTAAACACAACTATCACAGTCTAAAGACTAAACAACACTGATAGCAACATGACCTGAATATGTCAGGGTAGATCAGAGAACTTGCATCACAGAGTATCTGGTCAAACAACAAAACAACTAATGGGAAAGGAAGACATATACGCAACACGTAACTGCAAGAAACCAAATTAAAACATGAAATTGTAAAGGGAGCAATGAATGCAGCTCAACTTAGTCTGTAAAACCACTAAACCTCTTTTCAGCTGAAGACCAATACAACTCAATTAACTTCTGACCCTAGTGCTCCACCCATCTGGCAGCTGGAACGAAAAGACAGGGGCTGAAAGAGAAGCACGACCTTCTCCAAATACACTTATTATTTTTAAAATGCTGTTGTTTAAAGAGCAGTGACTCGTGGGAAATGCACAAATGACATTTATACAACCAAATTTATTTTAACAAATAAATTAAAGCAGACCCTGTAGCAAGAATCTTATCAAAATGGAAAACACTTCTTCCATTGTAGATGGCAAGCAACTTAGTTTTTCCTACTCCATCATTTCCCTTTCTCTGTGATCTCTGTGAACTAAGACTGGTCAAGATACTACCATTTCTATCAGACAAAAGTAGATGCCAACTGATGGTGCTTACACACCTATCATTTTAAATCGCCCTCTGTTCACTTCTTAAACTGTTTCATATTAGACCAAAGTGTAGTAGGAGGCTGCTTGCTTGTTTCCCTGCCACCCAGACTCCTGAAATAATCACACAGAAACCATATTAATTAAATCTCTGCTTGGCCTATTAGCTCTAGCATCTTATGGGCTAGCTATTACTTCTTAATTTAACCCATTTCTATTATTTTATATTTTACCATCAGGTTCGTGGCCTACCATCAAGGTTCAGGCTGGCAGCTCACATGTTTCCCCTCTGGCAGCTACATGGCATCTCTTCACTCCGCCTCCTTTCTCCCAGCATTCAGTTTAGTTTTCCCCACCTAGAGCTACTCTTTTGCCCTCTCAAAGGCCAAGCCAGTTTCTTTATTAACCAGTGGTATTCACAGCACACAGAGGGGAATCCCACATCACCAAAATATGCAGGAATTATACTATCCAGCATTAAGATGTGATTCTGCCAAAACTCATAATTATGCTTTTAAAACATATTTCAAACATAACATTACGAGTATAGTGTTATATCATTTTTATTTTAATAAATGAAGCTTGCCTGAAGATCAGAAAAGTACAACAGCCACACTGGCCAGTCTTACAGACCAGGCAGCAATGACACACACCTTTAATCCCAGTAGCCACTCTAGTTTGCCATAGAAACCAGGCGCATGCCCTTAATCTCAGAACTAGAGAGAATTATAAAACGGGAGGAGACAGCTCTCAGTCTCAGTCTCATTCTGAGGTTTCCTGGAGGCAGGATCACCATTTTTGGACTGAGGTCGAGGTAAGAGCCAGTGGATGGCTGCTTTGCTTTTCTGCTCTTCAGGTTGAACCCCAATATCTAACCCTGAGTTTTTATTAATCATTCTTCATAAGAGTTTTTAAAGTTGGCCATGTAGCTGTGGATCCATAAGGTAATGAAATAAATAATGAATCAAATACATAATTATAAACATGAAGACGACTATTATTTTTAAAACTCCCCCCAAAGTACTAGTACGAAAATGAATCTTTAATGAGAATCTTTAATGAGAAATAGACCTCAAACCAAATTCATAGTAAGTCATTTTCCTTGAATGTTTTTTTCTAGGAACTCTCTAGCATGAGGAAATAATGGAGGAAAAGATTTTCTTTAAGAGAACAAAACAGAACCTTACAATATGAAGTATTCTTATGCTGAATTACCAACCCATCACAATAAAAAGAAGCGTTTATCTCCAATTCAGCTAAGAAAACTGACCGTAGTGGGAAGGTGGGAAAAGACTATGTGAATAGTTTTAAATGAGAAGTATACAGACTATTATTCTAATGCTATATGAACCCTGGGAATACTAAGAGAACCTCTGGATATATTCCTAACTCCATAGCCAAGATAACATTAGGTCCATGAACATAATACATATATTAATAGCTCAGCTAAGTACTCCAAAATTCTAAAGCACAGACGAGTCCTGGGACAGCACACACTTTGCCTGCAAGAAAAGCACTGAACTGTTTAATATACCTAAAAGGGAAAAATGAAACTACAAAAGGCATATGGGAAGACACATAGACTTAAACAGGTATCTCACTGGAGAACTCTGATGCTACCAAAAAGAAACTGATTACCTACAAAACGGGGAAGATTCCCAATATGAAATATTGAGCAGTGTCCCAGAGCCACACTGGTTACAGCCTGATCTGCCCTGTAAGGATGAAGCTCCTGATGGGGGACTTTAGAAAACAGAAAATTACAGAGGACTTACATTCACAGTGGATGTTTTATTTTTAAGAGAGATAAGAGAAGACTAATCTAGTCTGTGGATAACTCCAAAGTGTGGGTTTGCCTCAAAGGGTCCTAAAATATGAAAATGGGCAGTGGTGGTGCATGCTTTTGATCCCATCGCTTGGGGAGCAGAGGCAAGCAGACTTCTGTGAGTTAGAAGTCAAGCCTGGTCTAGAGAGCAAGTTCAGGACAGCCAGGGCTACGCAGAGAAATCCTGTCTTGGTGAAAACCAAACCAACAAAAGACAAGAGCAACAAAACAGAACACATGAAAATGCTCTCACCAAACAAGAAAGGCCAAAAGCCAGTCTTAAATCAAAGAGCCTTCCTTCCTGGCCTCCATCTCCCAGACAGAGATCTGACACATAGGTAAGAACAGAAGAGCTTAGTTCATCCCAGTGCACTTTACTAGGACCCTGACTCCAGCAATTGGAGAAACAAGGCTCAGTACAGATGACTCATTAAAAAGGATCAGTCATTTGCTACAAAATATCCCGTTTTAGAGCTGCAAAGATCATTAGAACAATGTGGAACAAACTTCTCCAGTTACTGATGAGGAAATAGAGCAAGGGAAATAAGGGACTCGATCAAGGTCACCAGGCTAGATCTTACTCCCGGGAGCAGCTTTTTTCCATTGCATCATTCAAGATAGGACAAACTGATTTTCCAGGAATTCTGATAAACTGGAAAAAAAAAAAAACGATTACAAAGTAGCATGCTGGTTTAGAGTTCGAGTTCTTTCCCATAAGGCAATAATAGGGTTGTTCAGCTAAATGGTTATTATATGGGGATCTATTTTTAAAACATAGGAGACCTAAACAATGGCAGAAGATAAAAAGTTGGATGCTGCAGTATCTCTTTTCTGTTGCTTTCAAGAAACTTGAGTTCTTTCAGGCCGGAGCTACAGTCACATTGATTTCCACCTGTGCTTTTTCCGTGGGGCCCTCAGAAAACACCATGCCTGTGACTTAGGAGTCAGTGATGGAGAGCTAGCTGCTGAGGAAACTTTTGGAGAGTAGGAGAAGCAGAAAACGCACACATAGTTTTCTCTCTTTAGTGTCTCTTCCGTCCCTACAGCAATATATCTCATGAAGTTTTGTCATGAGGTCACAGTACAACTAGAATAAGCCTGAACCATCAACTCAGAGTGCCCTGGTGGGATGTCACTGGCCAAAATCCAAATGTTTGGAAAACACATCCACTCGACCTCAAAATCTTGGGAAAGGAACACACTCTACTCTTCAAGGGTTCCTAAAGAATCCGTAGACACAGTGTGCAAGCAATAGCCTATGGTTTCCCTGCTCTCTGGGTTCCCTCACAAGAGGGGTGGGAAGGATCAGTTTTCCTTGATCTTATCCAACTCGGGTGCTTTGTAAACTGCAGGTGCTCAATAAAGTGTATATGGTTAGTTAGTTACTGGAAAGAGCCTCGGGCTCTTTCAAGGCAAAGGAGATTTTCTTTTTAAATTTATTTATTTATTATGTATACAGTATTCTGTCTACATGCCAGAAGAGGGAACCTGATCGAATTACACACGGTTGTGAGCCACCATATGGTTGCTAGGAATTGAACTCAGGACCTCTGGAAGGGGCTGGAGAGGTGACTCGGAAGTTAGGAGTTTTTCTTAGAATGACTCCAAAGCAAGAGTTATGCGTGCCTCCTCCTCCCCTTTAGCAACAGACATAAATGTGAGAGACGACGTGAGCCAGGCCAATCAATCCCACACCACGTGCCGTCTGCCGCCAGCTCCTGTTTGCACACCAGAGATGAGAAGATGAAGGAACAGCGTCGTAGCGAACCATAGTAAAGACAGGAGGGAAACAAAATGGGGCATGTCACATGGTAGCGGCCTGAATTTTTCTCAATTAAAAAGAGGGGGAAGTGAGGCGTTTCCGTCCTCTGTCAGCCCGCTGCTGGGCCTTTTCCATTCTTAGGACTCTGGCAGAGATGCATTAGACACGGAGCGCGTCGCATCCTAGGCTTGGGGTCAGGAGGACCTGAATCAGCTCGGAAGCACCCACAAGGGTGAGAGAGCTTCCCCAGCTTGGCCCCAGCCTACCTCTACCCCCACCCCACCCCCGCTCGGCCATCACTCATGCTGATTGGCTCTTGCAAGGGCCAATCGGCACCCGACATCCGACCCTCCGGTCTAAGAGGCGGAGGCTCGGCTGCCACCGCCAACCTCGAGGCCCCAGGAAGGGGCCCTGTGTCCCGCGAGGACCGATCCAGGCGGGGGCGGGAGCCTGGAGGACCTCCTCGCGACCCTCTCTCCCACCCCGGGCGGAAGCGGGGGGGGGAGCTTGAAGAAGGGGGACAAGAGCCAAGCAAAGGGGAGGTGCAGGCAGGAAGTGGAGGTGACCCGGGAAAAGGGAAAGTGCCAGGGCCCCGCGGGTCTGCGCCAACTCCAAAGGCCATGGGGTGGATAGCATCAAGGGAGGGGGTGAAGAGAGGCAGCTGTGGAGGCGTGGAATCCTGGAGGTCTCAGTAAGGAAAAACAGGGACGGAAAGGAATGCCAAAATTCTCTTCTTATGGGGGGGGGGGTTAACAAAAGGATGACCAAAAAGAAAAAGGAACCCCGGAGGGATGACTCTAGTCTGTATCAGCAAAAGTGTGCTCTGGCTACCAGGCTACAGTTTCATCAGTGAAGTCCAATCAAATGCAAATGCTGGTTACTGGTATTGGGACCACCGTGCGTGAGGCCCAGAGGGTTCTTTTAGCACTCCTCTTTGAGCTCCGGGTTAACCCGGTACAGACAGTAGGCCACAATGACCGTACTAATGCCAGGACTATGCACTAGGAGGTGGGGACAAAGAGAATGGGGGAAGGGGGTGATCTTTCCACAGCACAATCTAACAGTTCAGAACTTAAGTTAGAGGTGACCCTGACATGCACCAAAGAAAAGAGACGCAGAAAAGATTGTTGTTGAATCAGTCAAGTCCTGAGCGCACAGCGCACGGGAACAACGGGTTTCACAAATGGCTCTCCTTGAACTGACATTGAAACAAAGTAAACAAGCTGAGTTGTTTAAAAGAGGGGCTCAGAAAGTGCGCGCGCACACACACACACACACACACACACACACACGTGACAACTGTATTCCTTTAACCATGTTTCAGGTATTTTCCTGAAGCAGGGGAAGTAGCAGCCACAGCAAAGGCAGGGGAGGTTAAAATAGCTAACTGATAACTCACTGTGAGCAGAAGCTGTTTGCCACTGAGAGATCTGATTGCGCTCGGCTTCTAATGATAATTGACTAGCAAATAAAACCTTTAAACTTAGCAAAAGCAAGCACGATTGACTGTGTACAAGCACCAGGTAGCACTAGGTGCTCTGCTTAACAAACGCACTACGCGCGCACACATACACACACACACACACACACACTCAACTTAGATAATACATTGGAGAAGACTTCTGGTATTTGGGAAAGTATGGGCTATTCCAGCATTGTAACAGACATGAATGATTATCCTGGATTATCGTATTTTCCCTAAAACAGTTAAGAATGGAAGGTTGAGCATTAAAGTCTTGAAAAGGGAGGGAGGGGTGTGTGTGTGTGTGTGTGTGTGTGTGTGTGTGTGTGTGTGTGTTTTCCACATAAGCAGGATTTTCTTTTAAAATTCTTTTTAAACAATAAAGATTCTGTTTGGTCATTTTGTTTGTTTCTTCAAAAGACCAAACATTGCTTAATCTGTTTTGTAAAACAAAATCTATACAATGTAAGACGGCAAATGGGATGGGGGGGCGGGGTCTTGTCTTCTTCCTTTATCTCCTGTAAACCCCAAATTTGAGCTTTGCTGGATCTGTTTGCCTCAGGTTCTTCTTACCTTATGAAGTAAGCAGTTTACAAGGCAAGTATTGCAGGAGTCTCAACCCCCAAAAACCATGCTAGAAATAGCCAGGAATAGTATATCGACAACAACACACTAAAAATCTTTCTGCCCCAGTGCTAAAAGCAAATGTTGATATAGATACCAAATAGGTGCTTTCTTTACATTACTGAAAACCTTAGTTTTAATGTTCATGTGTCTCTATTTGGCCTACAAAACAGAGAATGAGAGTTGTTGGAAGCAGAATCAGAATCATTTTGACCACATAATCGTTCCTGTCATTTATTATTATTTCCTATTGATAAAAGCCCAAGGCACAAATTAATTTATTATGAATAGAGACTTGTTAAGAAAAATAAATGCTTTGCAATGCTCTTTCTGTGAAGCATATATAAATTCACAAGGTAATCAGTTTGTCGGAATAAACTGCTTCCAGTTCTGGAAAGTTCTGAGTTTGCCAACTCACCACATTATCTCGGAACAACACTTCCCTCCCCATAATGACCACCAGAAAATAGGCTCACAGAACGAAGGGCAGCCTAACTTCCTATTACAAATGTTTCTCATTTTCAATACAGCCTTGGCCACAGATGACCTAAAGCCAACTTTCAACATCGCAGAGGCATCGATTCATGAACTAACAGGAAAACAAATAGCCTATAAAGGAAGACCACACAGATGATTTCCCTCTCCGTTCAACACAAACCAAAACAAACACCCTCTTCTCCCTGCCTTGATGCCTGTTCATTTCAGTAGAAAAACATTAAGCAATCTTATAGAGAAATGTACAGTAGCCCCAAACAGTATGATGCCTCGGTACAAGAAAAGGAACCACAAGGCAGAAAGGCTGGGGTGAACTTCCATGACTCTTAACTCAGAATGGGTCCCAGGCACGTGGTGTTTATTGTATATTCTGTACAAAAGCAGCCATGCCTGCAAGATGGTAGGTCCGTGTGTGAAAAACATTTCATGAACCCTACTACAAGAACAAAAAGAAAATGTCCCCCACAGTTACATTCCTTGGAGATCTGAAATAGGTAAGAATTTCCCTCTACATACTTTTGCCTAAAAAGCTCTTACTCAGGAATCTTTTTTCAGACAGTCTGAGTAAAAGTCGCTGCTGTTTACACTGCCTTGGTATTGTGAAATCACAGAACAGGAGTGCACGCAGCCACTCGGTGAGCTTGTCTTTCATCACTCCGAGAGAGGATCTTAAATGAGGCCTTTTTAGGCTGCGTATTAGCAAGTGGTTTTGTAGAATTGTCCCTGCGAAGGGTTGGCCTTAATATTTAGTCAAAAAAAAAACTTTGATATGATGAAAATGATCCTTGACAAACCTCAGGACAGGTGTTAAAGAACGCTAGTTCTAAAGTGCTATAGAAGCCCTTCTGTAAGCTGCTCCAACACACTTCTTGGACTACCTGCCAGGTGTCAATGTGAGGTGAGCATCTGTGTACCCCGACTCACTGACCCCACTCCCTCAAAGTGTATTCTCTCCAAAGACACTGTGGGAAGGAGTGAAAAGGGACAGAGGGAAAGAGTAGAATTCAAGCCCCCCGCGTAAATAAATGTGCTTGTGTCTTCTGACTTTGCCACTATGAAAACACACCTGTTGTGATGTCCAGTTGAGCTATTGACGGTCCTCTGGCTGCTTCTGGAAGCTGATGCTGGCATAGGTGCTTAAATCCTCACTGGAGCGTCTGGGGGAGCTGCCCTCGTTGCTGCCTAAGGGCTGGTGAGAGGGAGGGGATGCTAGGGGCTGCTGTTGAGAAGGGCATTCCTGAGGACGCTGTTTCACGTCCTTGGCCAAATCCAAGTCTATGTAGTTAAGAGTATTCTCCAAGCCCCCAGCAGCTCCACACGCTTGAGCTGTTTCCTTGGAGGCTCCCCCTAGATCCCCAGGTCTCAGCCACACATTCTCAAAAGATGCAGAGCTGTGGCGTTTTACATCCTCACTGCCGCTGCCACCACCACCACTACCCGCTCCTGCAGCCCCTGCTCCAAAGGACACTGTGGTGCCAGCCCGAGTAGGTGCTGAGAAGGTCTCGGAGCTATGCCTCCTCCGGCAGCCTTGAGTGTCTGCACGAATCACTTTGGCACTCTGGTTATGGTTGGGACTGAGATTCACTCTGGTGAATGCACTCACGCCCCCAGGTCCCTGAGGGCCTCCCAGCAGGGAAGAGTGAGCAGCCTGCTCAGCTGCTCCTTGAGGTGCAGCAGGAGAAGCAGAAGCTGTAGAGGACGAAGCCGGAGCAGCCCCTGTGGCTCTGGGCAGGCTCACCTTCTCCGCAGCAAGGCCTGTCCGCATGTCAGCATAGCTGACTGGGGCCACTGGTGAGGTATCCACATAGCTTTGACGAGGACAACCTATCTGCATGGTCATGTAGTCACCACGGCTACTTGGCACTGACCGGGTTGGCCTGCAAATGGCAGCAGCCCCTGGAGGTGCAGGACCTACTCTGCCCAACTCAGCGCCACCACTCTCCTGCCAGGCTGCCCTCCGGCCTGGCCCCAGGTCCATGTTCATATACTCTTCGGAGCCAGTCTCTTCTCTGGGAGCTGGGTGGAGCTGGGGTGGACACCGAACTGAAGGAGAGCTATGGGAAGTCGTGGGGCCAGCCAAATAGCCAGGCTGGCCACTCCCGAATTCAATATTCACATATTCCCCTGGGCTCTTGGGCTCCGGAGGGTGTAGCGAAGGCTGCTGCGCCTGCTGCTCCCGTACCCGTGGTAAGGTGCTTGCCTTGGGATCTCCCAAGGACAGCCTTGTAGGCCGGGCCAGGCGGTTGTTGGTCTGTGCAGCTGTGTCTACCTTTCGAGGCAGATGGGGTTGTAAGACATGGTGGTGGGGGTGCGTGAGGCCAGACTCTGGCCTAGCCCCACAGTAACCCCCACCCAAGCTGTCACTGCTGGTAGAAGAGGAAGAATCTTCTGCAGTTGCAGTGTAGAGAAGGCGTCCTGAGCTAGAAGAGAGACGAAGATGCTGGTTCCTGGCACCCTCCTCTGGCTCCCCAGGGCGCTGGGTGTGCTTAAAAGACCTTGGCAATGAGTAGTAAGAGAGGACTGGCTTGTGCTGGGGATCTTCGGGACCGTAGTAGCATTCCGAGGGGCTGCTGGTGTTGGAGTCTCCCACTGGTGACATGTTCATATAGTCGCCTGTGCAAGGCAACAGCTTGCCGCCACCACTCTCAGCAGGGGCTTTGGAATGAGGCAGGGCATGAGGATGGTGCCCCCCTACTCCATTTGTCCACGGCTTCCCATAGCTGCTCCCAGACGGGGCTGCACTGCTGCTGCTGCTGGAGCCACCACCAATGTCAGGGGAGCAACTACCACTGGGAGACATCATCATGTAGCCATTGGGGTCCACTCTCTGAGGGTGGCGTCTGATGGGATTAATGATCTGCTGTGGGGCGGATACACTTTTGGGGCTCATGGGCATATAGTCCCCATTTCCTTTACGGTTGCTGGGCACTGGAGCCACCCCTGGAGACATGGGCATGTAGCCGTCATCGGTGTGCAGGGTGGAAGTATCCTGACGGTGGTGGCCTCCGCGGCGCTCCAAGGGATGCATCTCTAGACCCTCTTCGGGATAGGAGTGGGTGGGCACGAAGGCGGAATGCCGGTAGCTGGGCAGTCGGCCTCCACTGCCACCTCCTGGTGGGTAGGCAGCGGGCATCATCTCTGTATACTCCTCAATAGAAGCCACTGAAGACTGTGAGGGGGTCTTCTGATGGGAAATGGTAGGGGACGTGCCTGCAGAGTGAGTTCTCTTCCGAAACCGGTTATCCAGATCTGCTGCGCTGGTGGCTTCATCCCCAGTCAATGCCGGGCTTGTCCCCAAGTTAGCACCTGGGATGTAGCGATGGCCATTACCACCCCTAGACAAAATGTAATGACCATTGGGCGCAGTCAAGGTGGAGGCTCCCTTGCCACCCATGCAGATATAGTTGCTCAGCTCTTCCTCACCCCTGGCTGGTGGGGTGTGACCCAGGGAATCTGGGGTGACACTGCGGAAGGAACTTCGGAAATCGCACGGACTAGAACCATACTCATCAGAAGAGATGAAACCGCCATCACTAGGAGAACCGGACACGGAAGCACTAGAGCGCCTCGGGAAGAGACAGTCTGAGGTGGAGCCATGGCCACTAGTGCTACTAGATGACAAACTGACTGGGCTGGTGGCTGAAGGTGAGCAGCGGGAAGAAGGCATAGGGATGGAGCGGCTGTGGTTGAGTGGAGGGTGAAGCCTGGAGCTGCCTCGATGCCGATGTGCATGGGTCCTGTTGGTGCTAGGGCTCACAGGACTGCCATCCACTGATGCTGGACGGGACATGGTGCCTTCGCCATCGCTAGAGGCGCGCACCCGGAAGGAACCTGGTTTTCCACCCACCATGCTGGCAGGGGAGGTTGCAGTGATGCTCTCGGTGCGAGATCGGCGAGTCAGGCCCACCTGGCTGGGTGGAGGATTGTTGAGATGGTGCCTGCGAAGGGGAACGCTGATAGGGTTGGAGCAACTGGATGAAGACTGGCTTTTGCTGCGTGGGCGAAACTCATCGCTCATGGCCCGCATGGCCTCTAGAATGGTCTCATGCATGTTCTGGGCTACCACGGAGTCATCCACTTGCATCCAGAACTCGCCGGGCCCTGTCACGGCAGAACGCCCCACCTCAATGAAGAAGAAGTTCTCTGAGTGGCCACAGCGTCTGATGTTCATTAGCTGCAGCACCACAGCCGCTGCCTCGGAGTTCAGCTTCACAAAGCTGATGGTCTTGCTGGTCAGGCAGAGACGGTAGATGCCAATCAGGTTCTTTGTCTGGCCCAGGCCCTTGGGTTTCAGGATAACCTGCCAGACCTCCTTGAACGCGGGTCCTGGTCCCGTGTCATAGCTCAAGTCCTCCCCTGCTTCTCCGACGCCAGAGCTGCCGCTGCAACTACCACCGCAGCCTCCACCTCCAGCCCCGTCATGGTGGGCCTTCGCTCGATTATGCAGCTGCAGAAGCGCCTGGTACCAGCTGTCTTGCTCAGCCTCGCTATCCGCCGCAATGGCAAAGTGTTCGTCTCGGGTGTAGAGAGCCACCAGGTGCTTGTTCTTGGAGTCAGCCCGCTTGTTGATGTTGAAACAGCTCTCGAGGGGGATCGAGCGTTTGGGGGCGCTCGACTTATGCCGCCACTTCTTCTCGTTCTCATAGTACTCCAGGCGTGCGGGGCCCCCGGCCTCGCTGGCTGCCCGCAGCACGAAAAAGCGCTTGTGCATACTCTTGGGTTTGCGCAGGTAGCCCACCTTGCGCACGTCCGAGAAGCCATCAGTATCCGGAGGGCTCGCCATACTGCTGCGGAGCCGAGGGAGGTGCCAAAAAACTGGGTGGGGGTAGGATTCGCGATGCGGCCCCGCACATGCACTCCGGGGCTGGAGGAAGCAGAAACCCTGATTCCGAAATCGTCGCTGTTCCCGGCGCTGGGAAGGGGCAGCCGAAGGACGAGGTAGCTGCGCCAAGGAAGATTGCCCGACCCGAGTTTAAGGGCGTTTCATGCCCAGAGGGGAAGGCAGTGTGTCTAGGGTGAGTGCAGCCGCAATCTTCTGAGGACCAAGTCTACCCCGAGTCTCCGCAGCCGAGAAGAAGCTAAGATGCATCCCTCGCCGCCCCTGATCGAGTCCGGTGCAGGGAGGCAGCGGCGACCGAGGAGTCCCAGCTTGGCCCTTCAGGCGCGCGCGCCTTCCCTCCCGAGTTCCCCTCTGGAAGTAGCGATTCCCGAGGCAAATTAAATATCCTTGGGCAGGGGGAGGCGGGCTGCCAAGTCCCAACGTTGCACTGGGTTCTCCCTCCTCCTTCTCCTCCTCCTCCTCCGCCTCCTCCCACCCTCCAACCGTCCCCGCCGCCACCAGCCGCCCAAATACCAGCTCAATCGCAGAGACCGCGGCGCTGCGGCTGTTGCTGCTGCTGCCGCCACCCGAAGACGCGTCCTCTGCAGCCCGCACTCGAGCCCATCTCGGCGGGCGGGGAAAGTGGCTTTTCCACGCGCAACGCTACTGGGCAGCCAGGGGAGCAGGGGACGGTCCAGAGGGACAGGCTCATCACTGCCCCAAGCTCCAGTCCGCGAGGGAGAAGGGGAGGGGACGGGGGGGGGGCAGCGGGGAGGGAGGTTTGGGAAGAGATGGGGGGGGGAAGACGCCCGATCCTCCGGAGACGCAGCCGCCGCAGTTACTTCTCTCCTCCCTCCTCCTCCTCCTCCTCCTCGGAGAGTTGCCGAGAGCCCCAACCAAAACAAGCGGCGGCGGCGTCTGGCACCGCGCGCCGGCCCCCTCTGACCGCCGTCTCACTCCCGAGGAGCAAAACACGTGACGGAGCCTATGCTCTCTGCAGTCCGGCCGCGGCCGGGAGGCTCCAGGCAGGGTCTCTCCCTCTCTCTTCTCGTTCTACATTCCCGGCCGAGCCCGCCCCGCGCCCGCCCCTCTCCACCCCCTGGCCGTGCCGCAGAGGCGCCCGCGCCGCGCCTTTGCTGCAGCGCTCAGGCAGCGCCCCTGCGTGGCCGGTAGAGCCCTGGGCACTGCGCCTCCAATGCCCGCGCCACCCATGGCGCCCCCGGCCCGCAGGAATCCCCGCGGTGGGAGGGCGGGCGTGTTTGGGTGGCTACCGGAAAGCAGGAGGGGAGTCTGGGAAAACGGGAGGGGGCGATCGGGGAAGACGCAGGAGTGAGGGTGGGGGCAGTTGGGGGGTGCACTGCGGCTACAGAGCCCCGAGTGGGAAGGTTAGGGAGGAGGGGATCCGGATGACCCGCAGCTTCTCACACTGGTAAAAGCGACCCCTGGGAGTCAGCTGGTTGGTTTCTAGGTAAGAGCCCTGGGGAGAGCTACATTTTTGTAAGGTTTTCTAAAGGACTTCTAGGCCAGCCTTCCACCTGGAATCTCCGGATGTGCCGCGGTGAAGCACCTGGTAGGAACACAGAGGGCCAAGGACGACGACTGTTGCTGGTTTAGGGTCAAGACCGAGGATCTCACGCCTGGCACTACTGAGATTGGCAACTGATCAGTTAGGGAAGAAATAAAATGTAAATGTCACAATTTCATTCCCTTCCTGCAGGTGAACTGGAATTAATACTTATGGATTAGGGCAAAGGATGAGGGTGAAAAAATCCTGACACCCCTTAACATGTTCTCAAGTATCTGAAATTATTTTTAAAGGATGGTAATGACGTTCAAAGAGTTCCTAAGTTACAATCCCTACTGTGTACATATTACCAAATGTTTGTTTCACAGTTTCCACGCTCAGTGGACGACCCAATAAATTTTTAACCTTGACCACAAGGATAAGCTGTTAGGTTGTACAGGAAAATAGGTACTTCTTGATGAAAACGGGTCAGCAGCCTAATTGCTGTCTCACCATAAACAGACAATCCCCAAAGTTTTTATTTTATTTTTTAAGGTGACCTACAAATCGAGCAGAATGTCCCTGTCTTGCCCAACTGGCATGAAAGACCTACAAAGGTGACGTTGGTCTCTTCCTTAAAGCCATCCCACTTTAGCCCTGGGCGGTTCTGGGTTTCCACCTCCTTTTTTTTTTTTTTCCGCCAGGAACCCCCTCAGCTCTCTGGTACTGCAGAATGTTCGCAGGGAGATGCAGCAGTAAAGGTGCTGGGCATGCTCAATCCACTAGACCGCCTGGCCTGAAGTGTGTGTTGGGGGGGGGAGTCAAGGGCGGGAGTAGCGCGCCTCAGACTAATGTGGGGCGAAAGGCGGGGTGAGTTTCTTGGGGCAGCCTGCTGATTGGTGGAGCTGCCTGTCTTTCCCGTCTTGCACAGATGCAGTAGAGGGGAGAGAGGGTGAGGGTATGGATGTAGGTGCCGGCGCCATTCAGAGGCTTGCGGTAATTGAATTGGGATATCCCGCATCTGCAGATGCTACCTCCTCACGAAAGCCTGGGAGCCTCCGGTTTCTCTTTGCACCTGTACTTCACCACACAGGTTCTTCTCAACCTGACTAATGTATCATCTGGGTACACATGTTGAATTGAAAGTCTTCCCTTTTTCCCTCTGACAGCTTGGTGATGCGGGCACACGTGCCCACTACCGCAAGGCTATAAATAGCAAGTAATTTGGAAGCGGGGGGGGGGGGGGGAGGTGTACCTCTATGAGGAAAACATATTACTTTCTCAAAGGAGGGGACAACCGAAAGAGCAATTTATTTTGGAAAATTTTTACAAGTCATCTTCCCAAAAGGTTAGGGCTTTGATGATATGAAAGTAATTGTTATTATGGCTGAAAATAAAGCGGAACAACTACCTTGAGGTGTCCGAAGACCTGGGTTGGATCCCCAGTAACACACACACACTAGAGTTTTACTGCCAATCTTAAAGAAGTTAATATTTAAATTGTAATAGAAGAAGTTCAGTTTTGTACTTTTTTTAATTCATGGGTTAATATAACTCTGGAAATGCAAATTCACATTTGATTCATGTGAATATACAGAAGAGGAAAGGAGGGTTTTGTGGAATCTAAGTGAAGTCATGCTGAGCAGATACATGTATTATCCTGTCACCTTATGCTAAATTAGTCTTGTGTATTGCAATGAAATGCTCTCTATGAAAAATTTACGCCTAACAAGAAAATTCAGACTGGGCAAGCAACTGATTACCAAAATAAGTTGCTCAATACTGCCATCTCTAGGACAGTTAGAGACCACTTGTGAAAAGAATAAAGGAAAATTACACTTTAAAACACTGACTAGAAATATTGCCAAAACTAAATTGGCATATTGATGTCTTGAATACAGTCATGATTGTGGGAATTAAATTTTATGTGTCTTTGGTGCATATCTGATTAACATATCTACAATTACCCTTAAAGCGGGAAAATGGCATGTGTATGAAGTTATGAAGAGAATCAAAAAAAGTCCAAGTTATTACATATAAATTAAATAACAGTGAAGCTATAACACCTCATTTAAAAATTATAGAATCACTTTATATGAACACCTTTATATCAGCAGACATGCTGATGGATCCACACTAGAGAAACCATTGGAATATTAGAATTAATTTTGGCAATTTGAGACAATGCTGGAAAGAAAATGAAAACTTGTGCATTTGTTTTACTGCAGAATTATTATTCTTTTAATATACGCGCTTAGTTACATGCATATTAATTTTTTCCTCCTCTGCAAAAGTGATCCAAAACATACGAGACAGAGTCTTGCAGCTTTAGTATCAAACTATCAAAGATACAAAATAACTGGTATATAAAAGGTGTGCGTACCTGACATTTACTCAAACAGCAGAACCCAAGTAGATGAAAACTCTTCCTCTATGGAGGAGAGGAGCCATAAATCTTAAACTCTAAGGATGGTTACGACTCATGAAGTGATTAGCAGATTCTTCCCTTCGTTCCATTTCTTGGGACATCTACTTGTGTGTCCAGCATTAGATCAGGTATTGAGTTCTTTGGACATAATGACCTGTCTATACAACAGCAGGCACTGGTGCCTAAGATCAGATAGCAAGCAGCTGCCCTGTGATTGATAAGGCATCATGTGTAGACAGTGTATTCTACAATCAGAGATGCCTCTACCATTAATAACTTTCCTTCTTGTCATTAAAATCTTTCACCCTTTTGGATTATAAGAGATCATTAAATGCGAGCTGCAAAGTCACATTTGGCCTCAGAATCTGCTAGATTATTAGGATTTCTCCGACCCCAGAATCTTCTTAAAATGAAGGTCCTACTTCAGAAGGTTCAGGAAGGAGGCAAAGGGCCTGTGTTTTTAACATGTTCCCAGTGCGGCTGGTCCCATGGAGTCCTATTGCTGATGGCGGATTGAAAGGCACAAGAGTAAGGTGCATGAAGTACAAGCAGAGCACTTGCGTCACAGCTTTATGCACGTCCAAAGAGAACAATAGCAGTAAACGTCCAACTCAACTAAGCGCCCGCTGTTTGGGGACTTCTCTATTCAATCACACCTGTCAAGCATGGAGAGTTATTCTTTCCAAGGTGTAACTAATACACTGCAAAGCCCAAACCAACATGTCATAGTAAAAAAAAAAAAAAAAAAATCTCTCATCTAAAGCAGTATTGCAAAAGACTCCTATTTACCCGTAATTTTAAGCAATATTGGCTTATGCACAGAAAGGAAATTTTTAATTAAGTGCTATGGAATTAAATGAACATACAGTTTACCTATTAAAGGTCTCTATCTGTGGACTGTTCACTACAGCTGGGCAGAGCAGGCAGTGACCCACGCTTGGGTGCATCTCATAGCAGCTTTGAGAAAAATCAATTGCTGGCAATCAGCTACTGAGAATCCATCTCTGTTCTCAGACTGGATTTCACACTGTATCCTGGGGAATTCGGAGAGTAAATGCATTGAGCGCTGATCCAGGACTTCAGAAATATACTAATCCCCTCAACAGTGCCCAAACTTTTATCATTTGGGGTATATAAATGCATGGAATGAGCACATGGATGAAATCAGAGGAAAGCGGAGCAAAGTGAAAACTCAATGCCACAATTTAATGCTTCCATTTCAGAAAATGTACTGATTGACACATTTTCATTTTAATTTTCTCTGCATCTTTTCTAAACCTGTACTTGTTTGTATGTGTATGTATGTGTGCCTGAGTGCATGCAGATACCCCTGGAGGTCAGAAGAGGATATCAGACCCCAGGAGCTGAAGCTACAGATACTTGTGAGCCACCATATGGATGCTGGGTACTGAACCCAAGTCCTCTGTATGAGCAGCAAATGTTCTTGACCACAGCCATCTCTCCAGCCGTTTCGTACACCTTTAACTATATTTTAATTTCCTTTTTAGTTGTCTTTAATACAGCCTGGGAGTTTGCCATTCAATTGTATAGCTCAGATAGGGCCACTCCTTTGGCTATTGGGGTGGGGTGGGATCACAAGGGCTCAGGGATGGAAACTGAACCCAGAGTCTCCTGCAGCCTAAACTAATCCCCTACCACGGAGCTGTATCTCAGCCTTCTTGTAGGTCTGTATTGTGAAACAGGGCTTCAGTGAGGTTCCCTGCTGGCCCTGAACACATTGCAGTCCAGGCAGAATTCTAGTTTGCAATCTCTCTGCCTCAACCTCCCTAGTAGCTGGGATTACCTGCAAGAGTAGAACATGTGGCCGGCTCCACTCAGTATCTTATGTTTTTTATTCTGCTACAGTGTGCTTAGGCTAAAATCTGACACCCTAAACTGACTTTCACACAGTTCATTGAGTTTTCTTTCCATGTGAATTTTTATCAATGGTGAATGCCTTGTGCCGTCTACTGTGTGGCCAGGGTCTACACACACAGCTACTCTATGCACTGAAACTCACCTCCACGCCCTTTTTCTCCTCATGCTCTTGCCTGAACTCTAACGCTGGCAATTATGTCTTCTTCTCTCTTATCTGATATTTAAAAAAAAAATCAAAATTTCTCAAATTGGGGTTTATTCACTGACTAAAGCTTAGAAATACTACTTTCGTTGGTCTATAAAGAAAGGAGCTCATGTGGACTCCGGGAATTAGAATTATGTTGCTATAGGAGGTAATGTCCACTGTGATTCTAGGCAGAGTTCCTGACAAGAGGATTGCCTAGGGAGTTACTAAAATCAAAACTTGCGGGGCTGGAGAGATGGCTCAGTGGTTAAGAGCACTGACTGCTCTTCCAGAGGACCCAGGTTCAATTCCCAGTACCTACATGGCAGCTCACAACTGTCTGAAGATCCAGTTGCGGGGAATCTGACACCTTCACACCAATGCACATAAAATAAAGTTAAATAAACCATAAAAATATTTAAAAAAAAACTTGCTCCAGAAGTTGTGCCCCTTTTATGAGCCCACTCAAAGGTCACAGGGCTTCATAGCCACTGCACACATGTACCCTATTAGTCAAAGAAATCAAGCCCCAGCAGAGTGAAGCCAAGCCTAGGTCACAGTTTTGATGAAAGGAACATTAAACAATTTGTTGCCACCTTTTAAAATTATTACAGATTGGAAGATATGGAGCAATAGAAAATGAGGAGGGAGACGATGAGAGCCTCCAAGCTGAGGTAGCGAGTGCACATTCACACATGGGAGACTGATGCTGGAAAGACCAATCTGGGCTAAAAAATCATTAATTCTTAATTTTTCCAAGGTCAACCATGACTTGTTTATTAGTGTGAGAGGATTAAAAAACTGCTTAAAAAAAACATTTTTCTCCTCAGCAGACTTTCCACTTTCCCTAATTTTTGGTTTTCTTTATGTCACATTAACCGACTCTGAAAGGAACACCAAGGTGTCATTCAGGACCGTGGACAGCATCAAGAAGGGGGCACTGCCAAATACCTTACTCCTGTGGATGGGACACAGGATGATTCTAGAAGGATCACTCAATGTGAAGTGTTGGAGTGAGAAACGATGGACTCCCGACTTCCTAAAATCCGAAGGGATTGATTTTTCTAGACATTTGGCTGGGGCTATCTGACTCCTCCATTGAGAGTCAGAGGTGGTGACGGACATCTGTAATCTCAGCACTCAGGAGACTGTGACAAGAGATCACTCGGGAGTTCAAGGCCACTCTCTGCTCAGGACAACAGGGCTACATGGCAAACTCTTGTCTCCACATAAAACACAGCTTCTCAATTGGATTCCATCTAATGACAGACAAGAGGACACTGAAAGTGAATAGTCACAAGTTGAAAATGTCCAATTTTTGAAGTTTGCAATTTATAATTTGATACTATTTATGCAATTTTCACATTTTTGAGAACTATGGAATACACCAGCCCACTAAGAAAGAGAGTTAGGTCATACTGAGACAGCAGCCTTGAGACTGGATGACTATAAAGCATATAGGCTCTGTCCCCAAATATCCAGAACTCTCCAGCATCGCTTTAGTGATTATCTTCCCCATTCTTCACACTGCGATGATATTTTGTTTATGTTTTAACAAATAAAACTTGCCTGAAGATCAGAGTGCAAAGCTAAGCTACTAGAGGCCAGACAGTGTTGGCACACACCTTTAATCCCAGGACTCGTAAGACAGAGGCAGATGGATCTCTGTTGCTTCAAGGCTACCCTGAGCTACACAAGATTGACTCTGTCTAAACTAGAAACAGAGCTCACACAAAGGTGATCCCAGCACTTGGGGCTACACACCTTTAATTCTAGCACTAGGGAGGTGGAGACAGGAATGATATGGTTGAGCGGAGAGAGGAATATAAAATGAAAGAAGTCAAAAGCTCAGTGCAGTCTGATGTTTGGTGGAGACAGATGGAGTCTGGAGATGCAGTCTGAGGACAGGGCCACCCCTTTGGTCTGAGCACTGATAAAGTAAAAGAACTCTCGCGGCTGGCTGTTCTGCTTCTCTGATCTTCAGCATTAACCCCTATATTTGACTGGGTTTTTATTATTAAGACAAACTAGAATTTGTGTTAGGCCACACATTTAAATTCCCCTTAATAGTTAGATGTTGCTTGCTTGTGTGTGTGTGTGTGTGTGTGTGTGTGTGTGTGTGTGTAAATCCGTAGGATTTAGACAAAACACAGAGTTCTAGGAAAAAGTAAAAGATAAGGAGGAATGACTATGATATAGAGCTTCTAGAACCGAGAGAAAACTGGCTAAGGAAAACCCAGTGGTCCATATGAACTATACTTAAATAGCTTCTTTCACTATGGGGTGGCATAAACTGTATAAATTACTTCAGCCCCTTCAGATGGCAGTCAAAGATGAGCTACATAAATTTCCAATGCCTGTTTCAAATTGACCCAGAAATTCCACTGTTGTGGGGGAAAAGAACTATACAGTGAGTGTAGAAGAATATATTCAAGGGTTATTTTGTCAAAGAGAATGGGAACAATATACCTGAACAGACCTTGCTAAATAATTTATGCTGTGTCTCTTTAAGGCAATAGAATAGAGCCGTGAGAATCTACTGTAGTAGATCTGCATGTCCTGGTATTGAGCAATCCACACAGAAAAACAGACAGGGTACAGAACTGTGTTGCAGATGCTCCATTTATGTTTTTAATAAATGTATATGGGGCTTTCATATTTGTGAGAACATGATGGCTGAGCAAACAAGAACTCTTAGGAGCCATTCTTCTCCTAAGGAGCCTGACTTTTAAAAATATTTATATTCCATATTTCTTTTTTTAATGACATTGATAGATTACTATTTGTGTTAGGTTGCTTTACTTGTAATCAAAATACAAAGCAAGATGGGATTGGAGAGATGGGTCAGTGGTTAAGAGACGGCAGCAATGGGTCACTGGATGCTCTTCTAGAGGACTAGAATTCTAGAGGATTCCCAGTACCCATGTAACAACTCTGAAACTCCAGTTCCAGGAGATCTGATGCCTCTCTGGTCTCCATGAACACCAGGCATGCACACAGTGCACAGACATACATGCAGGCAAAACACCTATACATTTAAAATTTTTTAAATTAAAAATTAAAACGAACAAAGCAGTATTCTTAAACCAGTCAAACTGCAGAACAATGAAAACCTTTAGTATAGTTATCGTTTGCTGAAGAATTTTTTTGTGTGTGAAGTTTTAAGTCTTGTATACATATTACTTAATCCAATTTTCATAGCAGATTCAGGAGGCAAGCATCCTAAAGCTGCAAGAAAGGACCACAGAAAAGGAAGGATACTGTGATGCCAACCTCTGTCTCCAAAAACCTTTACTTTGACCATTCTTTCCTTGTACTCCTCAGCTAAACTAATTTTGCCAGAATGGGCCTAAGAAAAAAATTCTGTGGATAGAAAACCAAATTTTCTGGCAATTCATTGGCAACATCAAGAATGGATTATCTTGGGTGAGCAAGGTGGTCCAGCAGGTACCAACACTTGCTACCAAGACTGATAAGCTTAATTCAAGTCCCAGGCCCTATCCCCCAGCCCAAATAAACACATGTAACTTTTAAGAGTCATCTAAATATGTCCAGTAAAGCAATTCATAAAATACATTTTTCCTTCTGTACCTGATACTTAGATTTGGTATGCTGCTCTGCTTAAAGGAGAGGCAAATGTTCAACAATTTGACTTTCTTCATTTTCTGATCTATTTTCTGAAGTATTAACTTTATGTTAATTTGTTCTCAAAGTATAGCGTTTGACCAGCCACCACCACCCCTTTTTTTTAGGCAAGTCATAAGCATCTTGAAAAGGGGCCTCAGAAAGTTCTATGGATGGGCTTGTGTAAATAATGGTAGAAAAGTTGAGAAAAACACGAGGCATTCCATGTTCTTGTAGTCTCATGCTGCTGCTGTGACAAAACATATTTGCTAGAAAGAGCTTAAGGGAGGAAGGGTATCCTGGTCCGGGTTCCTATTGCTGTGAAGAGACAGCATGGCCACAGCAACTCTCGTGAAAGAAAGTATTTAATTGGGCTGGCTTATAGTGCAGAGGTTTAGTCCATTATCAACATGGTGGGTTATGGCAGCATGAAGGCCAACAGGGTGCTGGAGAAGGAGCTGAGAAGTCTACATCTTGATCTGCAGGAAACAGGAAGTGATCTAAGATACCGGACATGACTTGAGCATATATGAGACCTCAAAACCCACCTCCACAGTGACACACTTCCTCCAATATGTCCCTACATACACCAACAAAGCCACACCTCCCTACAGTGCACTCCCTTTAGGGGCCATTTTCTTTCAAACTACCATAAAAGGGATATTGGGCTTATACTTCCAGACCACAGTCTGCTAATGAAGAAGCCTAAGGCTAGAACTTAAAGGCAGGCTTCCTCCTATTCCGTGCATTCGCACCTCTAGCCAGGGAACAAGCACACTAATGTGGAAGTATAGCAGGAACCAAGGAGGATGCTATGCTAAGCTTTAAGACTCTGCTTATCAAAGCTCTATTTTCATGTCTCTTTATAACATGTGCATGAGTCTTTTAGACATTATTATAAAGGTCTACAATTTAGGGTAAGGGAGTAGACTAGACTAGAGGCTGGTCATAGCCTCAAGTGCTCCTAATTAGCTGCCCCCTCCCTGCTCGGTCTGCACTTCTATAACACAATGCTGACTGCCCAGGTAGGGCTGCCTTTACCAAGTATCTGGTTTCTGCTTGAAGCTGGATTCAGTAACATTCTGCCAACTTGCAGGCTCCAATGCCTCTGACTCAGTGAGGGCTGTCACATCTGGCACCTGGTTTGATGTAAGCAGCTGACTATCTTTTCTCCTCCTTCTCCATGAACTTCTTAACTTAGTATTTATAAGGAGATTGTGCAATGCTCTCCTGCTGCCTTAGATTAGGCAGGGACAAATTTAATGTTACCTCATCTCTGCTAGGAAAAATTCAAGACCCATCATTGTGGCCCAAAACCTATAGGATATTTGAGTATTCTAAACCATAAGCCAGATCGCATTCACTAGAATTGTATGGAGATAATGGGAAGGAAACAAGACAAAATGTTCAAGAACGTATCCATGCATCTTCTGGAGAGAGTTTCCTCAGAGGTCGTAAATCGTTTTTGTCTAAAGATGCTTGGAATGGTTTAAGAACTAGCCTACTTATGATCTAGGCTAAGGGATTAAGTACTCTAAGATATTAAATTGTTCCGCATACCCAAGATCTTGTTGTTTACAAGGTATGAAGAAAAAAATTTTAAAAAATGATCAAATGCCCATTTCCTGATCTCAAGTGTTTTTAAAGGATGGTTTGTATTTTGACTTTTTTTTTCCAGAAGCAAAAATAACAACTTACATTTCAATCGTGGTTTCTCCCTGACACTAAAATGCATAGCTCTTTGTGGAAATGTCGGTCATTCTCCTCCCACCGTCATGGTGCTCCTTTGTGTAGAGTAAGAGTGAGCCATCAACTATGTACTCCTAATAGCTCGTTCACTCACTGAGGTTAAAGGCAGGCAGAGGTGAGGGGGTATGTTATTTGTAGATGGATTCACTTGGTCAGTGCCATGTAACAAATTTCCAAAAGCTAAGAATTAGCCTAGTTATTGACTTAACTAAGATGCCTAGTAGGCTAAAGTAAATGACTGCTCAGTTCCTTCACACACAGTTGATCTGGTTGGCCTCGTTGATGGTGTTCTAATTAATGCATAATAGTCAATCAAAAATTACTTACTGGGCACCGATCAGGGACATTACACTAATCCTCAGTAGGGAGCCTAGGGAAACAACCCTGGAAGGTATTAACTAAATGAAGACATCAACTGAAACCATAAACTAGAAGCTAATGAGGTAGACATTTGTCTTTATAAAGTATCAACCTGTACCTGTGGAATTGGGTGACCCAAATGCAATTATAATCAGGATCACCCAGCCAAGCACAGATCTGGAAGATCCAAATTTTACTCCGTCTAAAGTTGAGGCCATTTCTTCCTGGAAGAATTGGAAAGAGACAAGAGTTAAGGGTGGAAGTGAAATTACCATAGAGTGAGCATGCTCTCCGTGGAGAAATTCTACTAATGTCTGTGTTAGAATCCCTTGGTGACAGCATGGATGATTTCAGCTTGCTAGGACCCACATGAGACCAAATACACAGAAATGCAGCATGTGCTATTGAAGCGAATTCTGCTGTAGCAGGCAGGGAGCACTTCTTACGGCGGCAAAGATTTTGTGGTTTCGCATGGATCCCTAAACCTTTCCTGTGTGTCCTAGTTAAATGTGACAAGTACATCTGTTATGGTGTCTAAAGGTTAGTTCAGAAGTTTAAGAATTCAGGATGATGAAGCATTAATTCCCCCACTGTTGTCTTATTTCATGAAATCAGAAATTGCAAACTGATGGCTTGCTGATGGCATGTGCTTGGACAATTGGTGGTCTTTTTAATTGGACTAAATAATATTTTAATTAGATGTTAACATTAAACATTAGGTGATGATACATCAAAAATATGATAGTATTGTTCCCCTTTTTGAAAACAATCACAACTTAGGAACAATATGTTAAGTGAAATAGACCAGACACAGGAAGGCAAGTATCACATGTTCTCTCTCATATAGACAAACCATAAAAATGCTAACACAGAAAATAGTGGTCACCAGAGATTGGGGGTCCTAGGGGTGGAAGGAAGATGGCAGAATATGACAAATACATATTGTAAGATGTATGTAAGTAGCCACACTGAACCCCATTAGCATATGCAATTAGCGCGTGCTAATAAATAATAATATGATCAGCATTGGCCCCAGGTGTCCGTCTGGCCTTGGTCAGCTAAAAGAAAAAAGCAGCTGCCCCTTCTAATGGTCAGTTTCCCAGCATCTTCCTGACACCATGGTCAAGTGTCAGGTACCATTTGTCACCACGATGCTTTCTTGCAGCCGGCCCACTCGACTCATTTATATCACCTGCCCAGATCCTCTAGGCGCCTGAGTTTATGACCCCTGTCTTAAAAGTACTTCAAAGCCGCTTGCATTTGAGCAGTATTTGGTGATGAAGACAGATATTCCACATTCGGACTTGTCCTACCTGCATTCCCCTGGGGCGCCCCTTCCTATGCTCCTGGGCAGACTCTGAACTAATTCATTTAAAGAATGCTCATTCATCAAAAGGAAGTCCAATCTAACTCCAGCCTTCCTAACAGGCTGCGCAGTTCGCCTCATCTAATTGATGTGAGCCATGCTTTACTTTGCATTTCCACAGCAAAAGCAAAAACGTTGCTCACAGAAACAGATGGCGATTTACAAACTTTTTACCAAAATGAAATACTTAAAAATCACTCTGGAAAAATTCATACGTGGATAATCCTGTGTCAGCTTAGGCTCATTGTCTACAGTCCATATGGTAGGGTTAGTAATGGCAGAGACTGTGTATGAAAGGATGGAGTCCACGTGATGTCTTCTGCTGAAACTGTTCTAAAAAAAAAAAAACAAAGCGGAAAGTTTGCTTTAAATCCATCACAGGCACCAAGAATATCCAATGGGTCCTATGTTTCTCCTGTTCCATAAAAATATAAATAGCTAATATTTCATATTCTTTCTCAGGAGTGCCTTGAAAACCCAAATACAGCCTTTCCCCCAAAATAAAATGAAACCTGACCCTGAGAAACAAGCCTTTCATCTTACTCTCTTTATTTCTTTGACTATATGCATTGAAAATAAACCTCAAGACAACTGGAGGCAAAAGTCTATAAATATAATATCAAGTTGAGGTTTGTGTTTGAAATGACCTGTTCTGGTGTTACTTTTCCTCCTTTAATTCACATCTACCTACTGGCTAGGGAAAGCCGACAATCTGTACGTGATTCATGATGACTCATTGGGTTTGGAGGCTAGAGAGGTATCTCAGCAGGTGAGAGTGTTCGGCTGGAGGACCTGAGTTAGCAACCCCAGTGCCCGTGGTTGCGTGCATGGCTGTAACTCCAGCACTGGAGGAAGGGCAGACTGAATATTACTGGGGCTTTCTTGGTGCTAGATTGGCTCCAGGTTCAAGGAGAGACTCTGTCTCAAGGAATAAGGTGGAGAGTAATAGAGCAGGACATCCAGCATTGTCTTCTGGCCTCTGTGTTTGCATGGGTGCATGCACCCACACATACACATGTTTACATCACACATATACCTCATTACCACACACACACAAACACACATTCACACACATATACACAAAGAAAATTTTTTTTTCATGTTTTCCCATTTTTTGGCTATATAAACTTGAAGTAGTCTGCTTCTGGCCTCCTTTGTGTATAAAAATGTACTGATTGTAATGATTTCTGTCCCTTTAAGAGACAAGCCACGCCCACTCTTTTCCTGTCTGCAGCCTTGGACACTCGCCCTTCTCTTCCTGTTCCTTCTCTCAGAGAGGCAGCTACTACTGCTTCTTCTCTCTCCTCTTTCTCCCCCTCTCTCTTTCTCTCTTTTCTCTCCCTCTCTTCCCTCACTTCTCCCCTTCTCCCTTTCCCCCATAACCCTAGTAAATGTTCAACTTTACTCTGCATGGCGTGATTATTCATGTCTCTGTCTCCTGCCTGCCCACCACGTGTCTCCCTGCCATCGCTTGGGGACAGGCAGCCGTCTCTGCCTGGGACTGGCTGCTCTCAGGGCCTGCCACCTGCCCACACCACTCTCTTGCTGGGTAACAGCCAGCCGCCACATGACTGGGGACCAGTCATCTTAGTTTGGGGGCCTGCCGCATGGCGTGGTCTCGACCCTGCAGCAAGCTGCTGGGAACCCTGATTATTCCACGCCATTGCTACAGTAGGAGGATACAGACAGTGTCGTGACAGTGCACGGCAAAGGGCAGCCTTTATCATTACTGATCAGGGCATCTTTCTTCCTGTGCGAGACCAAGGCACCCTAAGAAAAGGCTCTTTAAGAACGGAAGTGGTGGACTCCTGTTTTCATCCTTTCTTTTAAGCAGTTTTATTCACCCAACAGACGACAAGGAAAGTTGATGTGGGAGTGTTCTTCTGTATTTTGTATTACTCTTATTGGTTGAATAAAGAGCTGCCTGGCTTATAAGATAGGTCAGCCCTTAGGTGGGCAGAGTAGACAGAATGGAAGTTCTGAGGAGAAGAAGGAAAGTGAGCCAGTTGCCATGAGGCCCCCTCCGCAGAGGGAAGTACTGTAGAACCGTCCAGTAAGTCACCCACCTCGTGGTGACATACAGACTTTTATAATGGGTTAGTTTAGTTGTGAGAGCTAGCCAAGAAAAGGCCAGTGATAATGGACCAGGCAGAATTTAATTAAATACCGTTCTCATGTATGTTATTTCGGGTGCAGGCGGCCAGCCGCTGAGCGGGCCAGCGGCTGGGGGCTGGGGGCTGGGGGCTGGGGGCTGGGGGCTGGGGGCTGGGTGCAGGGAACAAACAACACACACCTCTCCCCCCACTTACAACAGAAAGTGAAATTTGGTTTTCCATGACAGAACACGTTTAAGCTAACTGTTAATCACTGCTCTTGCCCAAGATTTCATCTTGCTTGTATTTCTCAGGCATATGTGTGAAAGAAGTCCACAGAAAAGGGACTGTTTAATTTTGAACTTTTCCCTTTGAAAGCCATACTGGAAAAGTTACTAAGATAAAGAAAGAGAGGAGGTGTCAGCTGGTGTGTGGAAGAATAATGTTGAAGAAATGTGGCCTGGAGCTGGCCCCGGAAGCTGAGTGAACAGCATCTCTGCCATTAGTCATCCTCTCTGCCACTGTCGCTCTAGCTCTCAGATTTTGTTTATTTTTGGTTTTTCCCCTTAAGACAGAAATTTGAGTAAGAATGGCGAGAAGGGAGCTCCGGCACTAGTAGGGGTTCATTATGCTTTCCCTCAGCGGATCCTGACAAACACCCACAGAGAAAGAAACAAACAGCAGAGGAGTCCCCAGGTTGCCACTGAGGGGCCTGGAGCTTTTCTGACTCCAAGCCACTTAGGAATGCAGTTGGGGCTGTGGGTGTTTTTCACATTCTTTAAAATCAACAAATGAACCTTTCTGATAACTTCCTACCAAATTAAAAATAACTGTCTGAGGCTAGTATCATTTACAGAGCAAGTTCCAAGACAGCCAGGACTGCATAGGGAAACCTTGTATGGAAAAACCATAAATAAATAAATAAATAAATAAATAAATAGACAAACAAATATTAAAAATTAAAAAATAAAAACAAAACCATTTTTACATTTTCTTTGGCTCAGTAACTCTTACTTCCAGTCATACTTTAATATATTAACCTTTTCTTTTCTAGAATACTATTCATTCTTTCTTTTGGATGTTAGGAACCCAAAATTTAAAATGAACTTTATAAATAATTTAATGCTATTCCATCACCTTTTGGTGGAGAATATTATATTTCAGAGCTTACATTAGAGTATAAAGCTCATGATAGAGATGAAAATCATATATTTTTTTTTACTTTCCAGTTTCTGTTTTTTCTTACTCAATGTATGACAAAAGCATTAGAAACAGAAACTTTTATTAGGCCCAGAAATAGCTTTCCAGCTTTGTGTGACATCAATTTTTACCCAGCCTGTTACAGACAGACCAGCCACAGCTCCTTCCAAGCTCTGCCTATTCATTCTCTGATAATTGTTTCTTTTGCTTGTTTCTTTGGCTTATATTGTATCCATTCAATTAATTCAATTTGAGGTTCTTGATATTTCTTAATAAAATTTAATTTTGTTGAGAGCCTTACTCTTTCATGCATATGAAAAAAATGTTTAAGAGTTATGTCAGCAGCTTAAATCAAAGGGTCTGTTATGTGTGTGTGCTTCCAAACTCATTTTCTGAAAGCCAATATAGGATGTTTGGCATTAAGAGATGGTATGGGTCATAAGGATGATGTAGTTGGCATTTTCTTTGGGCCACCAAACAGCTCCCAAATAAAGATATGGAGACTTATTATTAATTATGACAGTTTGGCATTAGCTTAGGCTTGTCCCACTAGCTCTTTAACTTAATTTAACCTGTTTCTATTCATCTATGTTTTGCCTTGGGGCTTTTTACCTTTCTTTCATTCTGTATGCCCTACTTTCTTGCTTCCTCTATGTCTGGCTGGCTGGCACATGGGGTTTCCCGATCATTTCCTTTTCTTTCTTCCTGTAATTTAAATTCCTCCTACTTACTCTCCCTGCCCTGAAGTTCCCCCACTCCTATTGGCCATTTGGCTTTTTATTAGACCAATTAGGTGCCTTAGGTAAGTAAGGTAAAACAGTAACACATGTTTATATAATTAGACAAACGCAACACATCTTTACATAGTTAAATAAATATTGCACAACATAAACAAATGCAACACATCTTTAGAGTTAAACAAATGCAACATGTCTTTACATAGTTAAGCACATGCAACAATCTTTGTACAGTAAAATATTCTGGAACAAGATGGAGACTTATGAATAGACTAGACTAGACTAGACTAGACTAGACTATAGAATAGAATAGAACCAGAGCCCTTATGATAAAGGCCAGAGTGAGGTTTGTTCTGCTCCTACTTCTGACCTTCTACATGAGGGGACATGATACCTTCTATACAGGTATCAAGGCTGATCCGGAAAACTTTTTGCTCCCCAGGCATCAGATCAGTTGGGAACTTGCTCTTGAAATCCCATCTTACAGAAACATTACCAATACGTTTCTGCTGCCTAGAAATTACCTAATCTGGGGTATTTAGTTACGGCAACACAGATGACCTAAAATAGAGTCAGTCTGTGTGTCATTTCAAAATTCCAGTTTATGTTCTACTTGGTATTTGGATGCATACTGTGGAACAGCTATCTACACTTCCTGGTAACTGAGCCCCCAGGGCAGCTGGATATGGGCAATTTAAGGATAAAGTAATACATTGTTGCATTTACCTTACAAGAATAACATTCTTGTCGGGCGGTGGTGGGAGCACGCCTTTAATCCCAGCACTCGGGAGGCAGAGGCAGGCGGATCTTTGTGAGTTCGAGACCAGCCTGGTCTACAAGAGCTAGTTCCAGGACAGGCTCCAAAGCCACAGAGAAACCCTGTCTCGAGAAACCAAAAAA
>JAQHUG010000296.1:2121848-2189787 GCA_028555095.1 Dicrostonyx torquatus
GTTTTTCGAGACAGGGTTTCTCTGTGGCTTTGGAGCCTGCGCTGGAACAGGCTGGTCTTGAACTCACAAAGATCCGCCTGCCTCTGCCTCCAGAGTGCTAGGATTAAAGGTGTGCGCCCACCACCGCCCGGCCATTCTTTCTTAAAAACACATCCTTGTTCTTTGAAAAATAATCACACTTGTACACAAAACAACATATTGTCTGCAAAATACCTTAAAATGAACAGGGAAAGGTATACACATGTACATACTTGTCATCAATTGTTTCTCTCTCCCCTTCTCTTATTCCTCTCTTCTCCCTCTTCACCATTAGTCCCAAAAGAAGCCATGGAGCACTTTCAACACTGCTGCTTATGTATTTCCTCTGCCAAAAAAATTCAACTGGTTGTGTGAAATTCTCCTGCCCACAAAGTCCTGGGGCATGGATGCTGTATTTATCTGGGTTCTTTGCAGCCCTAAAAAATGTAGTAGTATTTATCCTGGGTTCCAGTGCCTGGCTCCCCATTCTCTCTGAGGCTTCAACAGAATATATTTAGTTTCTATATTGTACCAATACTATGATCTAAATCATGTAACCAATCTCTGGAAGATTGTCGATTCTTCTTACAGTCCCCGTCTCCTGAGCCCCATTGGTATTGTCCTTACAGCTCCATTCACAGCAATCTAGGTCTTTAATTTTCACAACCTGCCCTTCTAAATTCACTGTTAGTTCCAAATCCTTTTTAACAGATTGAGGTACTTGTTAGAGCAATAAGCTCATTTCTCAGTGTCAATATTCTGTCTTAGACTGCTTTTGTTGTTGTTGCTGTTGCTTTGTTTTGTTCTGTTTTTTGCTGCTACAACATAATTCCACAGGTGGGAAATTAGATGTGGCCCATGGTTCTGAAGTATCAGAAGTCCAAGACTGAGAGACACATCCAGCATGGGCCACTTTTCTGCATCATAGCATAGAAGAATGTATCACATGGGTAAGAGTGAGTAGCAGAGGAAAAGGAGAATTTAATCTTGCTACAAAACCAACTCACCTCTCCAGTGACAAAACAACTTCTGAGATAATGACATTGATCTACTAATGACAGTTAAGCCAACATGTTCCAAAGTCCTCCCACGAATCCCTGACTATAAGCAATGTCACAAAGGAATTAAGTTCAGCACATAAACTTTGGGAAACATTCAAATCAAAGCAATCCATTTCAGAATTTCCTTGATATATAACACACTACACACTACAAACACACACACATACACTAGCATAGACATTTTTCTGCATGTATATATATTCAAATATATAATGTGTACACATAGCCATTGAATATGAACATTATATATTATACATGTACACATTCTATATGATAAAATATCCATCATATGACATGTAACTATATAATATACATTAATTTGATAGAGACAGCTTGAATTTAAAATAAAACAGATACTAACATTTAGGGCATCTTGTAAAGATTATGCAGGAATTCTCTGCTATTTCTGACAGTGTTTCTTTATTTCTAAATGGTTTTTAAAAGTTATTGGCAGCGGGCTGGAGAGATGGCTCAGAGGTTAAGAGCACTGACTGCTTTTCCAGAGGTCCTGAGTTCGATTCCCAGCAACCACATGGTGGCTCACAGCCCTCTGTAATGAGATCTGGTGCCCTCTTCTGGCAAAACAACCATACATGGAAGGAATGTTGTATACATAATAAATAAATAAATCTTTTAAAAAAAAAGTTATTGGCAGCATTATGAGTTGTGAATCCTATTTAGAAACTGGCATTCCTGTCATTTGATAAACAAAACCATTAAGCATCTTGTTCTCTTATATATTTAGCACCTTAGATAACTGGCAACCTGTGGTTTATGAAGTTAATTCCCATATGACAAATCCTGTGAGGTATCAAAAGGTGTCTTGTAGTAAGCTGTGCCTAAGTGAAACAGGAAAGAAGTTAAATTGATGGAGAGTGAAGCTATCTTGACTTTCTGTGCCACCCCAACATTTCTTCTCTTCTAGCCCTATTAGAACTTTAACGCTAATTTTGCAAAACTTTCCCAGGCCCCCCACCTGTATTCTCTCTCTATTCTGGCTTCCTTCTGGCCACTACACAGGACTGCTATTTGCTGGCAGCTAGATGGAATCACTGAGATGAATTTGAACTTCAAACTGAAAATCATTCAGCATTATCATCTCTAAATAGTCTTACATTTTACATTTTTATTTAGTGTTTTTTTCTTGCCATGTATGTATGTGTGGTTACACATATGCCACGGTGTGTACAGGGGATCAATTGATAGCTTTCGGGAGTTGGTTCTCTCCTACCACATGGGAACTGACAACTGAATTTGTATTATCAGACTTAACTGCAGATACCTTTACCCACTGAGCCATCTTACTGGCCCGCTTTAATTATTTTGAACACATTAGGTCAAATTGTGACGGAAAGACCCCTTTGAAGGGAAATACATTTGTATATTGGCAGAAATACATTTGAGTTTGGGTATGTTTGCAACTGTCCAAAGAGGCATTGAAATCACTTTCATACCATAAGCTAGCAGGAAAGCTAAACTGAAAGCCTATAGCATTGATTACTGTGGTCATTGCCAGATTCCCTAGATTTTGATGCAAATTTCATTTGCACACTTTTCCTAGTAAGAACGTCCATAGCTCTTCCTCTCCCAAGAACCCATCACCTGAACTTGTTTCTTGTATAGCATTTAGTGCTCATAAAGCATCTGCCAGATTTTAGGCAGCCTGGTTTAGGATGCTTCCTTGGAGCTGACAAACAGAGCGTGGAAAAACAACCTGGGAACTGAACTCAAATGTCTCACCTTGGGGATGGAAGCCTGGAAATTTTGGTTGATATAAACATAGGTGGTAGATGAATTTAAAGTGTTTTAAACCAATAATTTTTTAAATACAGTGCATAAGATTTATTATTTCAGCCAGGTGGTGGTGGCACATGCCTTTAATCCCAGCATATAGAGAGGCAGAGGCAGATGGATCTCTGTGAGTTTGAGGCCAGCCTGGTCTACAGAGTAAGTTCTAGGACAGACAGCCAGAGACACAGAGAGAAACCCTGTCTTGAAATCCCCCCCAAAAAAGATTTATTATTTCAATGAAATAGAAAGACTGAAATTGTGTCCTATTGCCTTATGAACTGAAGGTCAGTGGGACAGCTCTAAACTGGAGTTACAGAGAATGACCATGAAAAGCCAAAGTACAATTGAAGGTTGCACAGCACACTGGTTAGAAAAAAAAAAGGGTCTTAAAATGGGAAAATGTACAAAAATAAAAAACCATTGAAAATAATTCAGAGGCAAAACATAAGTAGCTATTACTTTGGGTATTTGCAGCTTAGACAATGAAACAATAAAAATTGTGGAAGTAGGCACCTGAGTAAAAAGAAATGAACTCTTATCTTTTAGATGATATAATTGAATGCCACCCAGGACAAGACATTCACTGCTCAGAAGGAGAAATATGAGCTAGCCATCCTACTAGGTACGGAATCTAATCATTTGTCTCCGTATTTGTAAAATACCAATTACGTTTGGTGCTCGGCATATGCAGGCACTTACAAATGGGAGCTAATAATAATGACAATAATGAACTTGCATCATTTATTGTGCTTCTCCCACTTTGATAAAAGCTCTAAATTCATGGTCTTAATTGAATAGCAGAGGTCATACTGGTGATAATAGGAGATCTTACAGAGTGTCCAATGAGAAAAATCAGGAATTTCAAACCTGCCAAAAAAAAAAAAAAGACCTGAAAGGCTGTAAGAAAACAGCCTGAATCCAGAGGTCTTAGCAAGTTGCAGTAATGGCGGGAGCAGCGGGCTGTATCCTGCCCGGCTCCCACCACACGTCTGCATGGCTATACCTGGAATACACAAATTACGCACAAACTGGATTCAATTCAATACTGCCTGGCCCATTAGTTTTAATCTCTTATACATATTAGTCTAACCCATATTTACAAATCTGTGTGTCACCACTAGGTGGTGACTTATTGGAAGATTCTAACCTGCATCCATCTGGGCCGGGGGATCATGGCATCTGTTACATTTCCTCTCACCGCCTTCTGATCTATCTACTCCACCCACCTAAGGGCTGCCCTATCAAATGGCCAAGGCAGTTTCTTTATTCACCCAATGAAAACAACAGAAATACAGAAGAACCCTCCTACACCAGCCAGTAAAGAGGTTCAAGCTTTGGGTTACAACTTAGAGAGTCCCGGTTGTTCTACTAGCACCATTCCTTCCAGGCCTGCAAGGAAGGCACAACATCTCTAGTTCTCCACTGAAGCTCTGCCACCTAATGGTGTTGATAGGACACTGACCATCATTCACCTCCACAGAGTGCCCAAACTTCCCAGAGATAACCTTGGACTAACAGATTCTATATCTGTACCACTATTCCCTGAAGAGACCAAGACAGAGAATGAGGCTTATTTATCTTCAATGGTGGGAGGAGATGGCTCCTTAAGGGAAAATTATAATTCATGATGAGAGAATAAAATTTTTCTTTGTTTAGTGCCCCAACAAAGGAAATAATCTGTTTATGCTATGATTGGAAATTAGAAAACGCTTGATATAGAAACGGGAGTTTAAGCATTAGGTTGTTAAATGTTAAAATACTTGCACAAATTATTTTACTGTTATCACAATCTCCTCAGCTCCATTAGATTAATCAAGAGTTGATTAGTAAAATTGATATGCAATTACAATAGTGTCCATAATCACACTGGGATAATTAACTACCATAGGTCTTCTTGTAAATGCAGTGTTTTACTTGTTTGGGCTACACTTTATTACTGATAAGATATTTCTCATTGACTGTAGATTAACTCAGTCATGATGGATTTTTAATTCTATTATAATCTTTGAAGACAATGAAAAGCCATTTGAGGCCTAAGACACACATTTTCATGTAAAGATCAAAGAAAAGACCATTATAACAATTTCTAAAACATGCTAATAGGCTGGATCCCATTATTCAAAGGCATTTTCCCAACTATGATTTAATAGTCATTTTAAACACACAGTCTATAGATTTCCCACTCTTCGTACACATCAATTTTCTATCCCATTTATTCTGGGATGTTGGAGAGGCTAGGAATATAGACTGTCTGCCAAGGAAAACTCTAGGTACACAGTGAAGCCAGCTCTACAAAGAACACACTGCAGGCTGCAGGCTCATGGGTTGGGGGCTACTCAAGGTCACTTGGTGCTCAGATCATTTCACCACATGCTCCAATATGTGACATGCAGCTTCAGCAAAGAGTGTCTCTGTCACTGGACTTCATTCAGTCTTGCTTTAGTCTGATCTTGCTAGGTCTAGTCCTCCCCTTTGGAACATAAATAGTTAATTTGTGTATATTGGAAGCATGGAAGTTACTGGGTGGCTTTACAGAGACCTGCAGTTAAGACATTGTCTCCACTCTCAGAAGAGACTTTGGACTTTTGAACAGTGCTGACAGGAAGACTATGGGACTTCCGAAGTTGGAACTAAGTACAGTTTTGTGTCATCTACCAATCCCCTCCGATAATGTTATTGGAAGGTAGAACCTCTCTGGAGGGTGGTTAGGTCATGGGAGAGGAGCACTCATAATGAGGCTGTTACACTTATAAAAAGGACTCCTGAGAATTAATGCCACCCACAGTCAGGTGAGAACACAGTAAGAAATCTATAAAAAAAAAAAGTAGGCTGTTATTACACAGTCTGATGGTTTTGACAGTGAACTTCTCAGACTATTATTATTAGTAGTAGTTTTGAAACAGGGTCTCTATGTGTAACCCTGGCTGCCTGGATGTTCTGGAACCTGCTATGTAGACCAGGCTGGCATCAAACTCACAGAGACTCACCTGCCTCCACCTCTTGAGTGCTGGGATTAAAGATGTGTGCCACCCACCATGCCTGACCTTTTTTTTTTTTTTTTTTAAACTGCTCGGTATTGTTGTTATAGTGCCCTGTTCTAGTTAGCTTCTCTGTTTCTGTGAGAAAGCACTGACCAAGAGCAACTTGAAGAAAGAAAGGTTTTATTTGGCTTACATTTACATTTATATGGTCCACCATTTAGGAAAGCCAAGGCCAGAACTGAGAGGTAGGAACTGAAGCAGAGACAATGAAAGGATACTGCTTACTGGTTCACTCCGGGGTTATTCTGAGCTTCCTTAGTTCTACATCCCAGGGTCACCGGCCCAGGGAGGGCACCACCCAGTGGGCAGGGCCATCAAACACATCATATTAAACCCTAACCTTTCCTTTCTTGCTCCTGAGATCTCAGGTTAATATCACAATATAAAACCCAGCCCGACTTTTAAAAAGTCAGTCTTTAAGAGTTTTTTTTTATTGCATTAGACATTCAATATCTCTTTAAAAATCAAAAATCTTTGAACCATAGAATCCTGTAAAATAAAAATTAAGTTGCATTATTCCTACTCCAAAAGGGACAGACCAATGGCAAAAAGGCAAAGTCCCAGTCTCACCGAAGTATAGCAGTGTAGCTCCAAATCTTGATGCTCAGTTATCTGACTGCTGGGACTCCTAACAGGCTTGGTCAGTTCCACATCTCTGTCTCGGCCATCCTCAGCATGCAGTTTATCCAGTAGACTCAAGCTGGCTCCACTTCACTGGAGAGCGTCCTTGATGGTCCTAGGATCTACAGTATCCCGGAATCCCCATGGCAACTGAAGCTGCATCTTTACCAATGGCCCTTCCTGTATTTTCTTCAGGAACTTGACCCTGCTGTATAGTGCCAGGACTCATGCAGACTCAGTGGCCTCCTATTCCTATAAAACCAGTATGTGGGAGATTCTTAAGCATTACTGAGTTCAACTGCTAGCTTGAGACGCAGCCTTGGCATGCCTGGATGAAGGCCACCGTATGCTGACTGGGAGGAATGATTATTCGGAAGATTTCACCTTCAAGATACTAGGATTTTATTAATCACAGTTCCCCCCCCCCGAAAAACCAGCATCTATTATTCCAGTAAAACAAAGGTTTTACTTCCATACATTCGCAATTCTAATACCATGCACACACATGAACATGCATACACACACACACACACAAACACACACACACAGCCCTAATAGAATTTTTGAGGCATTCTCAAAATTTCCTCTAAAATTCACAGGCCCTAGCCTCCATCATCTGTACTTTTCTCAGCTTCTCGGCTTCTTAGTCTATTAATAGTACTTCATATTGAGTTTTTAAAAGTAAAATCACTCTATACTGATCTTCACATATATATGACTGAATTTGTTTTGCTAATGTATTGCTTTGAGCTTTTATATCTATATGAAGCATATTATCTGTAGCTCTTTTTTATTTTAATAAATTCTTTATTATGGCATCAGGGTGATTACCTCATAGAATGAGAGCTGATATTCTATTTTCAGGAAGTTCACACAGTGGTTTTTATCATTCTTTTCCTTAAATGTTTGATGAAATTCATCAGTTACTCCACCTGAGTGTGAGCTTTTCTTTGGGGGTAGGTTTTAAAATAATACAAATTCTTACTTGTCTATTATGAGTTGAATTGTGTCACTCATAAAGATAGGATGAGATCCCACTGATCACCACTCTGATACTAGACTACAGACCACTTTTCAGGAGACGCCCGTCTACCTGCATCCCTGTTTCTCTCCACCCTCCTAGCTGGCGTGCAGTCCTACAGTGATGACAGGAGCTACTCCACAGGATGGGTTCATGTTTAACTAAATGGGTCTTTCTTCCTCAGCATCAAGATCGTATATTCCTTCCTCAGAACGCAAGATCCTCTCAGCCTCCTCTGTCATCCGGGAACAAAGGAAAGCTTGACTGTACACAAACACATAGCATGGATCATTCATCAACCACACGGCAGAGAATTCCCTCATTCTTCTGAAACCTAAGGGACCCCCCCTCCAACTCTCCATCATGGGCCTAAACTCTCCTCAGGGCCTCCACAATGTTGTCTCCCCTATGACATTTATAACACAATAAATCTTACACCAAAGTAGTTTGTCTTAATGTCCCTCTTGATCCACACACCTGCGACCTTACCCTCAGGATGTTTTATTTGAATCACAGTCATTGCAAGTGTAATGTTTAGATGAGGTCACATTGACATAAATGGGCATTTTCCACCCTGTGACTGTCATAGAAAGAGTGTGTGTGTGTAGATGCATGAGCTGTTGGGGAAGCATCATATCTTAAGGACCGCAGACACACCGTGTTGCCATGAAAACCAAAGGAGACTAAAGTTTGCTACAAATACCAGAAGCTAGAAAGAGGCAAGGATTTTCCCTCCTGGTTTCAGAGGGAGCATGATCCAGCCCACACTTTGATACTGGACTTGCAGCCTCTAGAACTGTGAGGAAACAAGTAGCTGATGTTTCGGGTTGCCCAGTTTTTGGTTACTTTCTTTCTTTTTTTATGTTAAATATCAATCCTAGACAATGAAGTCTTTTTAGTTGTTTAGTTCTTGAACAAGTTTTTAACAGTTTGTATCCAAGACCTTGGCTAGTTTATTTACAACAGTTACTTTATTAACAATCATTTATAAATGGTTTCTTGTAATCTTGTAATAAATTTCTACTGAGTGGGTCATGTGATATACCTATTTTCATGCTTAATTTTGGGCATTTGTTTCTTTTTTCCATTTTGTAAATCAAATAGTTATTTTTTTAAATCAAGTTTTAATTTTTATAGATCTTTCTCCATTTTTCTGTACACGAGTTCCTCATTTACATTTGGTGTATATAATCTCTTTGTGTGCTGTTTTTTTTTTTAATCTTAAAATTAAACTATTGAGACCCTTTTCCAAGGCAGTGCTTTAAGGCAGTAAGTGCCTTTCAGATCATTGTTTTAGATGGAACTAGGAAATTTTGATGTTTTCTTTTTGTCCAGTTAAAACTACTTTTTAATTTTCCTTACCTTTTTAGCCATTGAATAATTTAATTTCCCGACATTATTGTTAATTTCTAATTTAATTCATTGTTAACAGAGAGGATACCCTGTAAGATCCCATTCATTTTAAATTTATTCACACCTGTTTTATGACCCACCATATGGGGCTATTCAGGAGAACAGACACTTTAAAAGGAGTATAAATTCTGCTGCTATTAAGTAGAGCGGTCTGCACTTAGCATTTGTGTTGAGTGGTTTTTTTTTTGTTTTTTTTTTTGTAGCTTCTATATACTTAATGGTTTTGGGTCTAATTTCCTACCAATTATTGAGAGTATTGAAATATCAGACTCTTGTTGTCTGCCTCTTAATTCTCTTCTCCCCCACCCCCTTTTTGCAGCTGCTGGGCAGGCACTCCATCACTGGGCTACACCCCGAACTCCCAATTCTACCAATTATATTGTTGGACATTTACAGTTCTTGGATCTTAATGTGTTGGCTGTCTTACAGTGAAATCGTTTAATTCCTACAAAGCTTTAACTTTCTTAAAGTCTATTTCCTATGCCCATTATAAGTCTCATAGGGTTATTCTCTGTGTGTATAGTCTGCTGCTAAGTATTGACAGTCTTATCATAACACATGGTCCAATGATAGCTTATGCTGGAAAGGAGGTAGAGTAAGGGAACACTCATCCATTGTTGGTGGGAGTGCACCCACTTTGGAAATCAGGGTGGCGGTTTCTCAGGAAATTGGGAATCAACCTACCTCAGGATTCAGCAATACCACTCTTAGGAATATACCCAAGAGATGCCCAATCATACTACAAAAGCATTTGTTCAACTATGTTCATAGCAGCATTATTTGTAATAGCCAGAACCTGGAAACAACCTAGATGCCCCTCAATGGAAAAATGAATCAAGGAAGTATGGAATATATACACATTAGAATACTACTCAGCGGTAAAAAGCAATGACATCTTGAATTTTACATGCAAATGGATGGAAATAGAAAACACTATACTGAGTGACAGAACCCAGATCCAAAAATATGAATATGGTATGTACTCACTCATTAGTGGATTCTAGCCATAAACAAATGGCATTGAGCCCATAGTTCATGATCCTAGAGAAGCTAAGTAATAAAGTGAACCCAAAGAAAAACACATATAGATCCTCCTGGAAATTGGAAGCAGACAAGATCACCAGGCAAAAGTTGGGAGCATGGGGGCAGAGGGGTAGAGGGAAGGGGAGACAGGGAGAGAGAGGGGAAAAGGGGAGGGCTGGAGAGAGCTTGGGGGAATGGGATGGTTGAGATGGAGGAAGGACTGATATGGGAGCAGGGAAGAAAATATCTTAATTGAGGGAGCCATTTTGGGGTTGGCAAGAGGCTTGGATCTGAAGGGGTTCCCAGGAGTCCATGGGGATGATCCCAACTCGGACCCTAGGCAGTGGGAGAGAGGGTGCCTGAACTGGCCTTGTCCCATACTCAGACTGATGATTCCATCCGGCAACGGATGGAGTTAGAGACAGAGATTCGGGGCTGGGGAGATGGCCCAGTGGTTAAGAGCACTGGCTGCTCTTCCAGAGGATCCGGGTTCAAGTCCCAGCACCCACATGGCAGCTCACAACTGTCTGCAGCTCCAGTTCCAGGGGATTGAACCCCTTTACACAGACATACATGCAGGCAAAACGTACATAAATAAAAATAAATTATTTTAGAGGCAGAGATTCATATCAGAGCACTGGACTGAACTCCCAAGATCCAGTTGAAGAGTGGAAGGAGGGAGAATATGAGCAAGGAAGTCAGGACCAGGAGGGGTTGGTCCACCCACTGAGACAGTGTGCCTGGGCTAATGGGAGCTCACCAACTCCAGCTGAACTAGGAATGAATGAGCATGGGATCAAACCGAACCCTCCGAATGTGATTGACAATTGGGGCAGACTGAGGGGCCAATGATAATGGCACTGGGATTTATCTCTACTGCATGTACTGGCCTTTTGGGATCCTATTCTCTTTGGATGCATACCATCCTCAGCCTGGATGTAGGGGAGAGGGCCTTGGACTTCCCACAGGGCAGGGCACTTTGCCCTCTCTTAGAACTGGAAGGGGCTGGGGGAGGTTTTGGGGGGAGCAGGAGGGAAGTGGGGAGGATAGAAGGAAGTGGGGATTTGATTGGTATCATTTATAAAGTAATAAAAAAAGAAAAAAGAGAAAAAGGAACACGTTTAAATCAAGTGGCTAATCCTAAGAATTGTTGCTTGATTATCAAGGCTTAGATACAATTCAAACTACATCTTAGTCCATAAATAGTCCATAAATATATGTCAATATTAAATGAACTGTGCATATTGTTATCTTATCTGACAATTAAAATACTTTTGAGCTCTTAAAAATCATATTTTACTAGGTAATGTAACAATTGTGTGCTTTTCTTTTTTAATGTTAGAGGACTTATTCTGGCATTCGTTCTATAAACCAGCCTGACCTTTAAATTCACAGAGGTCCACCTGCCTCTCCGCCCTGAGTGCTGGGATTAAAGCTGAGTGCACCGCCACCACCCAGTGATATTTTAGCAGTTTTAAAGTTTTGTTTACATGCAAGAATTGACTGTCTGTCTGCTAAATTTAGGCTAAGAAGTTAAGACCCAGGTGATGTCCGCCATCATTAGAAGGGATTCTTGCATGATCTTACCTAGAACTTTTAAAGTCTAGCCTTCTCAGCAAATCATTTCACACAGGGTCTCATGTGGCCCAGGATAGACTCAAACTTGCAATGCACTGGTGGGTGTCCTGAACTCCTGATAATCTTGTCTCTACTTTTCAAGTGCTGAGATCACAGGCATTTGACGTCATACATGGTAAGATCATTTTCAAAAATAAAAACAAAACAAAACAAATCTCTGTCCTCTCTGTCTCCTTAATGACAATGAAACATTTTACTTATATTTAAAATAGGATAATAATGTTTTCAATTACTTTTTTGAGACCTAAGCTGGTCTTGAAGTTATGTAACTGACGCTGGCCTCAACCTCCCATTCGTCCCATCTCTACCTTCAAACTGTTGGGGTCATTGGTGTGTATCCTCATACCCTGCTCCCTAAGCACACTCCTAAGCCCTATCTACAAATGTATTTTTTTTTTTGAGATTAGTGATTTGAAACTTGATTTCTGGCTCTTCTAAAGTCACCTCTGCATTTAATGACTTATGATAATGACAAAAACAATGTAAGTATAGGAAGGTGTTGAGGGTGGCCGAGCAGAGAAGATAGGAGTGAAGAGGCCGAACTTAACATCAGTGCACCCATGACTGGCTGCAAACTAACAACACTGGAACTAGGCTTCACCATTACAGTAATCAGGAAATGCTCAGAGAGTACCATGTGGGGGACCAATCAGAACTGAGACAAACAAGTACTAGATGCTCCAGAACATGAAGAATAGCTTACCTGCCCAACCCACACCATTGCTACCTATATCCAGGGGGCCTAGTTTGGTCCTATGCCGGTTCCCCAGTTGTCCGTCAGGAGTCAGTGATCTTCCACAAATTCGGATCAGCTGATTCTGTGGGTGGATGCAGTCACCGGCAGGGGGACCAGGATCTAACTCTACTGCATGAACTGACTTTGTAGAGCTCATTCTCTATGGAGAGATACCTTGCTCAGCCTAGGCACAGGGAGGAGGAAGACCTTGGTCCTGCCTCAAGGAGGGGATGTTCTATTGACTTCTCAGGGGAGATCTTAACCTCTCTGAGGAGTGGATGGGGGTTAGGTGGGGGGAAGGGGGAGCAGGAGGAGAGGAAGGAGAGGGAACTGGGATTGGTATGTTATAAAAGAAAAAATAGCTTCCTGAACTTGTATATAGGTTGTCAATTTTCTTGTAGCGACGCCAGTACCAATCCCTGTTTGACAAAGCTGTTATCTCCCTCCTGCCCAATCAGGAGTTCAACTCCCCATCTGAATTTGGAATTTCCCTATTCACTCATCCGTTACTTCTTAAAAAAATCTTGCCTCAACTAAGCCCAAAGCTCTTTGATCCAACTGCTGTGTCAGAACAGACAGAGAGTCCAAGTTCCAGCTCAGAAAAAAGACTCTTTCCTTTTGCATATGGACTCCGACTCCTGGTGGTCTCCTGGAAAGGGGGCTCATGACACAGGCATAACAAGGTGTATATTAATAGAATGGATGCATTATGATTGATCAGAAGGAAAAAAACGGAGTCCCTGTATTTGAGAAATTGTACTTGTTTTTTCTAAGGAGATATATATTTAGTGTAAATTAGTTCTCCCTGTTCACTTGGGCTTCTGTTTTCAGGAATGCAGTTTCTCATTGTCAGTCTTTGACCAACATACTCTTTCATCTTCAAAGAGCTAAATTATAAGGTTCAAGAATTCATCCTTGAATTTGCTAAGAATTTTGTCATTTAAAGTCTCAAATATAGCTTCTATAATTGAGCCACATTTTCACTTACATTCCAACCCTAAGATAAACATTTCTAGGAAGAGTTATCCTATGATACAATAATAGAAGATAAACTTTTGTGGCACATAAAATTTTAACCCACTAACTAAACACGGCTGCTAAAACCTTTGGTAAATAAACAGAGGGCTACCTGCACCCAATTTGCGATCTGAAAAAGTGGAACTTTCCTCCAATTTCTAGAAAAATGTATGTCAAAGACCGTCTACTTGTATGAAATTAATGCAGCATAGTCTTTAGCTGAAGCTGGCTTCTACACTGCCCACGAAACCAGTCCACACTAGAAGCACAAAGAAAATTGCATCAAATGACCTAAGACTCAAATACCTTATACCTCAAGCCCTCAAAACAGTAAACAGGCAGAGCAGTGCAGCCTCGGAACTGCGTCTGGGGACCGAAATGTACACCGTGGCCTTGTTTCGCTGGCTTATTTTCTGAGATAAGCAGCTCTCTCAGGCCTGTGTGGAGCAGGCAGTGTCTCCCCTGTCCACTTCTCAGGCTGCACTGGGCAAGGAATTAACTTTCTTCACCTTGAGGGAGCTGGACTAATGCGTTCTGGGTATGGTAAGTGGTCTTTGGTTATTTATGGCGGTAAAAGGACACTGACATCGTTGTTACTGAGTACTGAGCCGGACGACCCCTACATATTAGCTAGACAAACCCGAGAAAGGTCGTAAACAGCACTGAGCATGCGCGGCCAGCGTGCTTCTTCTCCCCGCCCCCTCCCGCCCCAGGCCGCCGGAAGTGGAACTTCCGGAATCGCGTCCGTGCGGGAAGTGGAGCCTCGGGATTCGGAGTCCGGGCGTGATGACGCGCAGACGCGGGAATACGTGAGGACGCAGGCGGGTCTTAGAGAGAGTGAGTTTCCGCGTCTGTTCTTCTGAGTTTTGAGCGTCGCTTTTGTGTGGCCTGTGTCGCGGCTTTCCGGGACCTCAGATGGAGGGGCCGGGGCTGAGAGCCGGGCTGGTGCGGGCCGGGCGGAAGCGCTGTTCTTGGAGTTAGGGTCCGCCGGGCGGAAACACTGATTTGGAACCGGGCGGGAGATCAGAGCCGGCCGGGCTGGTTTGGGTCTTCTTATTCCCTAAGCTCAGGGAGGGTGGGCGTGGAGGGGGAACCGGGGCCTGGGGGGAGGGAGGAGAAGGAGACGCGGACCAGTCTCAGCCTGATCACTTGCCCGAATGCACGAAGGTCAGGGCTTCCCCGATGGGCTTTTGATAGGTTCCTCTGATATCGGCAAGTTTGAGGCGAAATTGCATCAGCCACAGAGCTTATGATAGCAGGTGTTTGTGGGGACCGCTGCTTCGGTATCGGAAGGCAAACCCATACTAACCTCTGAAAGGCTGTTCCGTTCCACGTTATAGGGGACAGACATACTCCTGAAGGACACGTCTCTTTTCTGCCCACACTAAAAGCTCGTATCGCGTGCGTTTCTGTCCCAAACTAGACATTAAGTATTTTTAGAACTATTAATATATAATTATTGCACAACTAAGATTCTGTCAGGCTGTTTTAAAGTCCCTTTCAGTAGGTTCGTGGCGCCCACTTTGTTGTTGTGTGAGGTGTCTACTTTTTGTTCCAAAGTCTTAACTGCCTTTACCTTCTTCCTGCTTCTGTTACTGATTCTGCTTCCACTCTTCTAGTGTTGTGACTCATTCCAGGAGAGCAGGTGATCCTCGCAGAATAGGCATGCTTTGGTTCCGGATTGCCACTTTATCTGCATCTTCTGGGAAATTGTTGGCAATACAGATTTTAGTGTCATAGCCCTTTGAGCAAGCCTTCCGGTCCATTCCAGTGCTTCAGGGTGCTAAATTTCACAAACAGCATAGCTATAAAAAAGTACTTACTTGCGAAGTCACAGATGATGTTTGAATAAGGTGATGCCACTTAACTGTGACGTCATAGTGCCAAGCATTCCATGCGCAAACAAGTAGGTAGTGCATGTTACTCAAAAGTCAGGCATTACTAAGTTACTAGACCTGCGTGAAGAAAGGACGTAGATGGTGGAGGAAGGGCAGATTGTAGGGTCGATAGGAGTTGGGAGAGTTGGGAGTCCATGAATATTGCTGCTGCATAAAGGATATCCTGTCACATTCGGAATACTGAGAATTTAGACACAGGGCAACTTTTTAGCTGGATGTGGTGGCTTACACCTGTAATTCTAGTGCTCTGGAGGATGAGGCAGGAGAAATCAGAAGTTGGAGGCCAGCTTGGGATACATAATGAGGCACTATTCCCCCCCCCCCAATAAAACACTAGAAACTTACAGCAGTAGGCACTAATACTAGTATTATTTACACTGTAGCATTTTAGAAAATGGACTGATAGTAATTGTGACAAGGTAATTTAAAGTTTTTTGGTTTTCTTGTTTAGTCAGCTTAGTTATACCAAAGGTTGCCCTAGAATTTGGTAAAGGCCAGAACAGAGTTGAAAAGAAGCTTAGAGGAGTGGCTAGCACTCCAAAGCCAAAGCTGAGGATGTTTCTAGCCTTATCTTTTGTCCTCATATGTCGTACAGTTCCATCATAGCAAAGAAGACCTCATGTCTGTTTTCATTTGACGAATCACAGTTAAGTTAGACAGGCTCTCAATCTGCTGATAGTCTTCCAATTGCTACATAATAGCATTTTCTAAGAATTTATTCCTTTCTCCAAGCGTCCACCTAGGGGAAGAAAGAATCAGGATTTGAAGCTGCTGCCCTAGAGCCTAGACTTGGAACAGTATTGAAAAGGGTTAGCAACTAACTGTGGCCTGCATAACATACTGCTTTGACTGGAGAGCACTGGTACTCAGTACCCGAGACTCTGAAATACCATGGAGTAAAGTTTCATGTAAATATGCTGCTTGTGATATCAGTTTCTGTCAATATCAGTTAACCTTACCACCAAAGTGATTCGGTCCCGTCACATAGCAATTATCTTTCAAAGGCTCCAAATGTCCTCTTACTCTCTGTATGAGAAAGATGTGTAGCTATGGTTCTGGGTCAGACCAACCCTGCTTGTGTCCTGTCCCCTTGTGCATTGACTATGGCCTACAGACAAATTAGCATCTGTTTTAATTTCTCCCCCTGTAAAGTGATAGTCATAGCAGCATCCGAGGCACCTACGTTAAATGAGACAGTGTGTTAACCCTTATTTGCTTCTGCATTATGTTAGACAATGTCTCTTGTTGGAAGGGGAAGAAATGATGGTCACTTTCATGCTGACTGCCCTGTTTATTTCCTAATCATCTTTTACACACAAGGTCATTTTATTACCTGGTCACTGCTCTTTGCAAGTGGCGAAGCTGCTGAAGTGAGAGTCCAGGCTTCGTAATATTGTAAGAGAAAGCCAACACTTGGAGAAAGTTATAGCTCAGCTTGGTAGAAAACCATTAGATTTTTCATCATCAGTGATTTCTAGACATTTTTTCATAATTTCCAGAAGATTAGAGTTAATTAACATAAAATGTCTTTGATTATCTTATACCTGATTTCTTTGGGCACAGATTTCTCTGTCATATGATGCTTTTTATGTTATAGATGATGATACCTCTGCAGATAAATGCATATAAGTGTTATTGGCCCTGAAATAATAGATATTTTTCAATATATATACTTTACCTAGAACATTGGTGTGTTCTACTTTTTAAGAAAGCACAAAGTCCTTATATTTTCTTCATGTTTTTACATAGCTATAAATGTATGAACATGGAATATACTTAGAAGAATTCATAGTGGGCAATACTTTTGTTTTCTTTGTAGTATGAGGGTAAGGAGCAAATATAAAAATAATCTATACATTTCTATGTATACTACATTAAAATTATTGTAAAAAGCCATAAGAAGTTTGAAATTGCCTTTTAAAAAATTTCCTTTGATGGAGCCTTTATTCCATCTAAACAGTGATTCTCAGGTTTTTTTGTTTGTTTTTATTTTGTTTTAACTTGGAGCCTCTTAAGCAGAAATTTACATAGAAAGTTCAGATGTCAAAAAACTCATGATCTCTGTGGGGTTGGAAAACACAGACTCCTGATCCAGACTGTGTCTAGAGAATGGGATTCTGAGAATCTGTGTTATGAGTCACTGTCAGTGACATAGCTCCAAGAGGGCTCTATCCCTAGAACTATGTTAGAATCCTTAGACATGTTGCTAGATTTGTCACCAGGGCAAGCATATGTCTGGGTTCTCAGAGACATGGGTGATTATTTAAAAACAAAGTAACAAAAACAAAACCTGAACAAATACAGTCCTCAGTCTGTATTTTTACAGAAATATTATTCTGTGCAGAAAAACAAGCAACAACAAACCCCACAGCTTTTTAAAAATCTCTTACACTGTGACAGCTGTATCTTTATTAAAAAGTGCTTTGCAACTTAACTGTTATTTAGTATCATAAGTGACTGAGGAAGAGAAACAATGAGTCAAAAGAAAGTATATAGTGTTGCTTATGTATACAAGCCACAGTGTTTTGTTGTATGACAGTATCTGCTTTTATCGTAGTTTCTGTTTTGTTTTTGTTTTTCTTAATAATGACTCCCCATAAAAATAATTTCAAATCTAACCATTTGTGAGCTTGTTACTAGTAGTGGTAGTAATACTGTCATTTTCACACATTGTGAGGGGTTTCCTGGTGACAGCTGGAGAGTGGGGGAGGGGAAATCACTTTCAATCAACCAGCTGCTCCTTGCAGCATCATGGTGGTGATATTTCAAAGCTGTTGGCTAATTCTGGCTGTATTCGGAAAAGAAAATATGTCATATCTCTGGGATGCAATAGATAGCGTGCAGGAGCCCTTTGGGATCTAGATGATAGCCAGCTGACAGCGTGTGCATTCAGGCTTGCATGTCAGTGTTATTTACCATCTAGTTTCTTGGACATTGTTACATGTACATCATAATTACAAAGCAATAAAGTCCAGTTCCATGGGGAGAAAGTCTCATTACTTTATGGACAGGAAGGGAAAATGAAAACCGAACTAGAGTGGTGTACTACATGCTTTTATATGGTATGCTATTTCATCTGTCTTTACCATGGCTTTAGGAAGTCAGAGGGATTTTCTTTATCCAGCAGCTAAAGAGTCAAGAAGTTCAGCAGAGCTGAGATCGTGGTGTGTCCAATCCAAGGTCACACACCATATTTGACCCCCTCTGACTTTAACTTCAGGGATGTTACACCATGAACTATTTCCCCAAGGTGCTAAATGACATATATTTTTAACCCAGAGTCACGGTATTAGGGTAGCAATGAATGAAATTTATATATGTATTACAGTGACTTCAGATTTATAAATAGCATGTAATGAGTGTGTGTTGCAGCCATGTGTAATTCTGGACTTTCTTTTCCTTGTACAAAGTGTTTTGGGCAACACTGAAACTTTGAAACCTTTCTTTCAGCGACTTCGTAATTTTGTGCATTGTGATGAATGAGTTGTGCTTCAAAATTTGAGCCACTATAGAAAGACAACATACTGGCACCTCGTCTCTTCCCACTTAACCAGGATCCTCCTCTTCCTGTTAAGGTGTGCTAATTTTGTATTCATAAGGGGCTTGTTAGCCTTCTAAAGTTCCACCCTGAAAAGTCCTTTAATTTCTGTGAGATGGTTTTACTGTTTTGTGGAGTTTTGGGAGTCACTTCATCTTCTTCCTCCCGGCTTAAGGACAGTGTTCCTCCTAGTGTCATTGCCATAGAAAACTGTAAAGCTTGTTTTGTTCTTTCCTCTGTGTGCATGCAAAAGTCCGTGCAGTTTTGAAGTAGTTCATCCTATGCTAACACTGCTGTTGATGGCTGGCGTTGCCTTTCTAGGTTGTGGCTTCCTCAGAGGACTAGTTTGTTAGCTAGAAGTATACACTGATACAATCATGTTCTTCATGTTGTTTCAGACACATACCTGCCTGGTCCGGGTTCGTGATTAGTGAAATGTGTCTGTTTATGCATTGGGTGAAGTGAGAGTTGAATGGATGAATTTCTGGGAAGTGCTTAGAACCCTTCCCGAAGGCCATGAGACTGAAGAGATTGAGCACTTGTTTAGTTTTCCTTCTTTTCTTTTTTCTTTCTTTTTCTTTTAAAGATTTATGTGTTTATGTATATAGTGTTTTGACTGCATGTATGTCTGCATATCAGAAGAGGGCACCAGATCTCATTATAGATGGTTGTGAGCTACCATGTGGTTGCTAGGAATTGAACTCAGGTCCTCTGGTAGAGCAACCAGTGCTCTAACCTCTGAGGCACCTCTCCAGCCTGTTTCTTTTCTTTTGTAGTGAATGAGTGCAGATGTTTGCCTGAAGTTCTAGAGAGGCCTTTTCATCCAGTGGCACTTCACTTCTGTACTCTGGACTGAATTTCCAAGAAGAACAGAGGCACAGAAATGCAGTGGAGTTACTTCAAATTCATGCTTTTAAAACACCAGTTTGGTATAACTAAATGACACAACTGAGACCCTCTGATTTTCCTTTCTTTTTTATTTTTTATTATTTATTTTTATTTTTGGATTTTTTGAGACAGGGTTTCTCTGTGGCTTTGGAGCCTGCGCTGGAACTAGCTCTTATAGACCAGGCTGGTCTCGAACTCACAGAGATCCGCCTGCCTCTGCCTCCCGAGTGCTGGGATAAAAGGCGTGTGCCACCACCGCCTGGCTGATTTTATTTTCGAAACTACAGCCCTCATCTAGTGCTCAGCGGAGCATGCACATTGAGGAGGACTTCTGGAGGAGTTGCTCTTGCTGGGACCTGTGCTCCCTTGTCCTTAGGAACAGCACGCCTGCAGTGGACTGTTGAGATAAGGCTGTGTGACCTCCATGTTCTGGGTCTCCTATGGGCTAGAGCCTTTGTTAGTCTAAAAGAGATGGCAGCACTTGAAATAAACTCACACCTGCTTGTGAACACTTTCGTAAATGTGTGGTTTTGTGATAGACGTCTTGGATTGCAAACAGAAGAAGCAAACCTATCTGATGTGATCCAAGCAACTTAATTAAAGACGAGATTGACTGGAAACTATGTGGATGAGCCCAGATTGAGCAGAAAATCCTGACAGCTGTACCTCAGTAAAGGCCAGTGATAAGGAGAGCTCTCCGGGTTTGTGTAGTTGTGGCCACGTCCTTCAGGTGACTGCTGCACTAGTCCCAGTGCCATCAGCTAGTCTACCAGTTCCAGGACGAGGCTGTTACTCCATGTAGCTTACTCTTTCCCTTGATTGAGAGTCCCTCTTTTCTCCCAAGATCACAAACGGGGCGGGCCATAGATTCTTGTTAGAGGAAGAATGAAGTATTCATGCTAGCTAGGCAGAAATCCCCAACCTGTCCCAATCACCAAGTCATTTGCAGATGTCCCATGTACTTTGTGGGAACGCACCCAGTCTTTGAAGTGTAACTGCTTTTCCCACTTGACTAGTTTTCGCGCAGAGTGGATTCAGTTCCATAAATAATTCAGAAACTGTTCATGCGCGGATGAAATGAGGGGCGGCAGTGGCAGGCAGCGCTTTCTCACTGACTCGGGATAGACAAAGAAATCTGATGGAGAGCAAAGATGAGATTGGAAGTCCTTAAATCCTCTTGAAGGGTGTGATCATGGCGTACTTGCGCTGTGGTCCACACGTGCACCCTGGTTTCAAACCTCCGGTTGCAGGGCTGTCAATTGGGAAACATTAATGAGCTCTCATTACACGAAAACTTCTGGTCTGAGCGAGGAGGAACTGGCTTATGATTGATAGTGGAGATCATGAATGTTGACGGGGCAGAAGTGGAGTTGGCACGAAGTCACCTAGAGCTGTGGAGCAAAAGTGAGGATTATATGCAAAATCTAGTAGCTTCAATTTTTCAGTCACTTTTTATGTGTAAATATAGTCTGATCACTAGTGTTGAGCCCATAGCACTTTTAAATGGGAGGGGAAAAGAAAATTCTGTCAGCTGACATCTTGAGTTTTTTTCCTTTTACTCGCCATCAATGAAGGGTCATTAAATTCTCATAGTATGAGATAATCTTGACAAAAAATTGGCTTGAGATTTGAGTATATAGTTTAATTAAAAGTAATTTATGGGGCCATTGAGATGGCCCAGTGGATAGAGGTGTTTGCCATGTGAGCCTGATGTCCTGAGTTCAATCCTAGGGACCCATGTGCAGGTAGGAGGAGTGAAAACCAATCCATAAAGTTGTCCTCTAGTGTACTGTGGCAATGCTCTCCCTCCCCAATGCCTTCATGCACACGTACAATAATAGAAAATAACCCTTCTTTTAGGATTCTTTCATATACTGTACTATTAAAAGGTATGTGTGCAATCGAGCCACATAATACATCTTCAATATGTGGGATAGAATTCTTAGAAAGCGTTAGTCACCATCTTATAAAAACGCTCAGAAGTATTTCCAACTTTTTTTCTTAAGATCTATGTTAATTTACTTGTGCACACAAGCCACTATCACTTCCCAATTTATGGTTTTATGGTGTGTGTGTTCAAAGTATCAGTTGGTCCTTATAAAAAATCAAATGAGCCTGTGTTATCCTGGGGAAAAACTGACCCTTTTTTGAAGGTCAGTTGGTCAGTGTATTGTGTAGTTAGCCCTTAACCACACCGTTAAGTATAATCCTATACTATGGGCATTGATAGTGCTCACCTAGGATACAATTTTGTCAGAAAGGATCAGTATGTTCCTTTTCCCCAAGCCACCCTGTTGACACCCCCACTCCCTGACAACTTTTCTGTTTTGAAACTGTTAAAGGTGTTGCTTGCCCATCATCAGGCTCCTGTTTCCTTGCCTGGGCCAGCCGCTCCATAGGGTAGCAGTACTCGCTGGGAAGCCTTTTGTCCTTCATGTCTCCCAGAAGCCTGACAGCCTTTCATGTGGAATTCAGCAAGATTGCTTTTCATCAAACAAAGCTGAACGTTGCTTTCTAGGTGAAAAAAATAATTAAATGCTTTTAAAGATGTATTTGATTAACAGGAAGCTGATCTGTGTAAATTAATTATAAGTGTAATGATGTCATAGCCCCGTCTTCTGTTATTAAGCAGGTAATTGACCAGGAGTTTCGAAGCTTATTGTAACTGACGGTTAGCAGTTTGACCTTGTGTGCTGTCTGGAAGGGAAGCATGCTCAATGAATGTAAATGCAGTTTGTTCATTGGCCTGCGCGTGGTCAGGGCATCTGATCCCAGGGTCTTGTTTTCATTCTCTCATTACTTCTTTGTTAAAATTGCTGGCCTAGCGTATAGTCCCAAACTGGGCATTATACTTATACCCCCCCCACACACACACTGAAAGCATTCGACTAAAGACAAACGCCTGTGTCCTTGAAGAACTGTAATCAAGACATGAAACCTTGGCACATTTGGGATATATGGTCCAGTAAACAAACACCAAAATGAAAGGTCTCTGGTTTTTAAAGTCTGTGTGAAGGAACGTAAGACAGGTTTTGATGGAGGGACATAGGAGCACACTTGATGAGAGGAGAGTTTTTTCCATGTTGTAATTTGGCAAAGTAAGCCAAGAGTACTTAAGAATAACTGGGTGATGGGAACCTCGACCTATGGTGAGTTCTGTAAAGATGGGAATGTAAGACTCATAGGCTAGACAGGACCGTCTAGCAGCTGTTCCCAGGCATAGCCACCCCACTCTCCCCCATGCTAACTGTAGTGTCAGCCCTGATAGATGAGGACAGAGCAGTCCTAGAAATCATGATGCTATGCCAAATCACTCCAAGGACTGAGGAGCCTGGAGACAGATACTGTCAAGAGAACAAGATGGCAACCGTATTCAACGGCAGCATATTTTACATGCACTAAATGTCAGTCATGTGTGAGTGTGGCAGAAAGTGTGGCATTCTCTGCTCAGAAAGCCTTGGGCCTTGCTTCCAAAGGTGCTGCAGCGTGTAACCTATCATCCCGTGGTGAGAAGATGGGATCTAAAAATGCGTGAGGCAGCAGTGGGTGCTGAGGAGCGTGTCTACCCTGTGCCATTGGCCTCAGCTGGGTGCAGCTGTCTGCAGGCATCCTATGTGGATTTCTGTTCAGATGGTTTTCTGTGTATTGGGTGAGTTGAACACATTTGCTTATTTCAAAAGACACGCATTAGCAGAAGCCAAGAGACTGCTCTTTCTGCATTCTTCCCTGGGTACCCATGTTCTCAGGGTTGATAGTACAGGCTCACTGGCTGCTCCTCCTTTAAAACCCCTTTTCTCCTTTTACCTTCTTGTTTTTCCATTCAAAGCTTGACTCAAGCAAGGAAACAGCCTTAAGTTTTCTGAATTGAATTTGACTTAGCGTACTCTACATTGGTAAGTTTGTATATTATTGGCACCTTGCTGAAAAGCGTGTGGACTAAATGACACAAGATATAAGCTTGTGGCCAAGGACAGCACTACACTCAGGTGACTGAGACTCTCAGCAGGAGAAAGACACCCACTTATCAGGGGAATGTAAACTGCCTCTGGCTCTGCTGAGGTTTTGCAGGAGGAACACAGAGGCTGAGTGGTACTGTGTACTTGTACAAAGATGGTTCCTTGGGCGCGACCTACGCCAGGGACCTGTGAGATTACAACTTCCAGCTTATTTGGAAACTGGACCGTGGTCTCATTTAACAAAGTGACATTTAAGTAGGTTATCTGAGCTCAATCCCAGCTTGTCCACAACATGAGTACTGATTGATAGGCTCTCCTTCATTGTTGGCCCAGTTAGTCTTACTTTTGAAGAGAACACATAACTGAGGATTAACTAGTTCTGCACGTGTTGGCCAGTGGTCCCCCTTATTTTTGATGTGTATTTTTAGAACAACTAGATAGCAGAGCAGAAATGTATATTTCTTTTGCAATCATTTAAAATAATAGATGCTAGACTTGGATTATCAGGACTCTGGGCTGCAAAGCAGCCTGATGTTTCAGCTCAAGAAATAGATCATTCCAGAACTGCAAAGGTGAGGGCTGAACTGATCTGAGCAGATGTAGGCCAGCTGGTACAAACAGAGTGGGGATACTGTGGTGTGTGACCAAGCGTGAGGGTACTATAGCCTGTGTGACCAAGCATGGGGGTACTGTGGTGTGTGACCAAGCGTGGGGCACTGTGGCCTGTCACATCATTGACTCATTGCTTTTCTTTTGGTTTTGGCTAATGTCCCTATTCTTTTGGATAATATAATTTTGAATCTTCATTTTCTTCCCCTGTGTAATACAATTTAACTGGTTTATATACTCTTTGGTTGCTACTGAGTCTCCAGGTCCTTTCTGGATTGTTCTGCTCTCACAGATGCCAGAGAAGTACTTGTAATTCTTTTACTCTTGACTTCTTGTCATCAGTAGAGTAGGAAAGTTTGGGTTTTGATTTGGGAGTGGGGGCAGCTTGTTTTCTTGTTTATTTATTCAGGCCATTGTATCTCCCTCTTTAATGGTGAGATCAGGTCAGAGTTCAGAGTTTAACCTGAACTCCCTCCCTCCCTCCCTCCCTCCCTCCCTCCCTCCCTCCTTTCTTTCTTTTTACTTTTTCCGAGACAGGGTTTCTCCATAGCTTTGGGAGGAGTTTAACCTTTCTGCTCTGCTGTCTTCTTGGTTGTGTGCAGCCGACCTCTCCTTCCACCAACACTCCCACTCAGTGTTGACACTGCATCTTGGTTTTGTGAACAGAACCCCCCTCCCTGATCAACAAGTCTCTACTCCCAACTGTGTTTATTGTCTTAGACATGGATTTTAAGGTTCTAAATAGAGGACCAGTTAATTTGAAACAGTCGTTCCATATTTAATTTAAATGCTTTTCATAGCTACCAACTCCCCTTTGCTTCAGCAATTCCGTGTTTACACAGATAAGGCTGCTTGTATGTCATTGGGCTCCAAAACTCCTCCTGACTCCAGAAAACCCCATCTGTAGTAGTTGGGGGTCGATCATGTGGGAAGTGATCAGGCCACATGGGTGTGAGGCATTGAGTGGGAGTTATGCCTTATAAAAAGCCCAAGAGATCCCCCTGGCCTGGTTCTTCCCACGTCTAAGGCTCTCATCACAGTGACATCAGTCTGCTGCTCTAATCTCTGCTTTCTGGCTTCTGAAACTCTGAGGAGTGAAAATTCACAGATCTCATTAAGTTTGAATTAAATGTCATGGTATATGTTATAAATAAATGTTGCTCCAGGATTAAACAAAATTGGTTTCTTTTAGTACCATTAAGGAGTTGCTTCAGGCTTTATTTCCTCCAAGAAGCATTCATATGGAAGGGAAATAGGAGTCAGACTTTTTGTTCGTTATGTTTGCTTTCACTGTGTAGCCCTGGCTGTCCTAGAACTTACTCTGTAGACCAGGCTGGCCTCGAACTCACAGAGATCCACCTGCCTCTGCCTCCCAAATGCTGGGATTACATGCGTGCACCAATGCCTGTAATAAGAGTTTCTCATTTTATGATTCAGAAGACCTGGGGCTATATAGCCAGACATTGAACTATGTCCCCGTCTACTCTGCCATCACAGCATCAACAGATTTTTATTTCATCTGAGGCTCCTATTACCTGCTGTACAGTGCAGGTTGGGCATCTTGGCTTTCATGAGTGAGGTACAGGTGCGTCGCTGGGGCCTCCCGAAGGCATCAACAGTGGCACTCAGTGTTGCTATTGAGAGACACAAGCAGCCGAGGGGTTTGACTCCTACACAGCAAAGTCTGCCTAAGAACTGGGTGTGATTCCTAATAGTACAGTTTATGGGTATTGTCCTTTTGGTCTTTCTTATCTGTATGAGGAAAATAGAATTTGTGTTTCAGTTTCGCACCAGGACTGCTGGAAGGGCATTCATTGGGTTTGGAATTGGGAACATGTGCTGTAAGCTGTATCGTGTCCATACATGACTTCCATGCCCTCTGGTAGGTAGAGACCCCACCTGACTGTCCATGGAGATGAGCGAGCCCAAGTGACCCTCCATCTACAGAGGTGGCCTCGTGTATTAAGCACCTTGGACAGAGAAAGTTGAAGCCAGGCATTTCACCACCCTTAAATGTCTGGGCAGAGAAACACCACTGGGCTGTTTCTGTGGATAACTGCTTGTGTGTGTGTGTGTGTGTGTGTGTGTGTGTGTGTGTGTGTGTGTGTGTGTTGGGGGTGTGTGCACCAACACAGGCAATTAATTGTCTGCACGAGTGCTGGGCAGACCAGCTAGTATACAAAACAACGAATGCCTTCATGAGATTATAAGAACTAAGTGAAATGAAACAAGTTACATGTGTCCACTATTAAACTAAATGTGTAACTATCAGCCATTATTGAAAAGTGTATAGATTATCAGAAGACTTCTCAGAAGTTCCTACACTGAGCCTAAGTGGGTCAATGATGATGATAATGATGTGTTACCAGGGGATACCTAGAGTTCTTATGTTTCAAGAATTGTTAGTCATCAATCAGTTCTAGATGGGGGGTCATGTTACTTAGTGCTAGCTTCAAAGTGAGGACTTCAGGCATAAGTTAATAATTTACTCAAGAGCGTGTGTGGTCGTGTACATACCTTTAATCCCTGTACTCTTGAGGCAGAGACAGGCGAATCTCTGATGTTTGAGGCCAGCCTGGCCTACAAATAGGGCTCCGGCCCAGCCAGGGCTGCTACACAGAGAAACCTTTTCTCAATAAACCATAAATAAACAAACAAACAAATGAAAAAGAAAAGAATGAAAAAGTACTCAAGATCTTACCGCCTCAAGGCATTTAAGTCAGGATTTAAACCAGGGCCTTTTGCCCCCAAAGTCCATCCTGTTAACTTTGACATGCTTTATGATTTTTGCAAGGTCAGAAAGGTATTTGATGGTTCACAGGGGGAGGTGTTGTGATGAAATTGGATTTTAAGGAAATTGAATCACGCATTCTGTAAGCAGATTAGGGAGAATGTGCTGAAGACCCGGTGTTTGTGGGTTGTGTCAGCACATTAACTCATGGTTATTAAGGGTTGCTCACTTGTCTGAGATATTGTCCTCACTCCTCCCAGGTATCGTGTTTTACCAATGTGCGCCTTCCATGTGATTGGTATCAAGGCAAACTATTGTAAAAGGCAGTCGGACTTCATCCATTAAGGGGTGAGGAGTTTTGTATTTGTGAATATGGTGAATGAGTAAAAATAGAGGAGGAGCCTCGTGTCTTAGAAGCTAGATCTTCTCGCTTACAAGAGGCAGCTAGTGATAATCAGGCAGTCTCCAAGCTGGCATTCCAGACTGAGTGGCTATAATAACAAAGGCTCCGAATCAGGAGAACCATTATTCCAAAGAAGACAGTGTTCTTAATCCCTACTTTCTCTGGAGAAGAATCCAAGCTGTGGGCATTTCCACGAGTAGATGATACTAGAATGTAATTATTGAGAGTATCATGGTATTCATGAAGATGAGACTCCCATTGCCTTCTTAATATAATTTGATTCCTATATTCATGTTTTATTCATGAAGTCCATTTTTATTCATTTTATTGTCTTCATCTCTTTATATTTCTCCCTTAAATGGGAAGTAAGAAAACAGAGCCCTCTTCCGATTCCCTTTGATTTTGACATTAGTACAGTTCAGGAAGCCACTTAATGGGCTTTAGAAGGCTGGGGACAATTGTTGTTTGTGTGTAGCTTGTCATCAGATGATTATGGCATCTGATGAAGGTTCCACGCCGTCTCCCCGAGGACTCCCTATTTACTAGTCACCTTAGGTAGATGATGCTTTCTGGTAAATTGAACATGGTGTAATGATGTGAAGCCATACCATCTGCTATTATAGTTAATATTTAAATGTTAAGTTTGGAAAGCATAATTTGTATGTCATTTTATAAAACTTTTAATATAGAGTTTTGAATTGCATTTATTTATTTGAAAAGATACTTGATTTTGTTTGTAAGGAGTCAGTTTAAAAAATTCTTGTCTTTCACTAAATGTTAATGCAACTTATTACGCTTTTTTTTAATTTTCAGGAATATCTTGAATATCTGCATTGTAATTTGAATCTTCTAGGACCTAAAGGAAGCTACTACCTTTTCAAAAATAAAATTATGCCAATACGTGTTATAAGAGGAATAAAATAATTGTGTTATGGTGCCGGGTGGAAACACTCTCCTCCATTGACTTTTCAGTGACATGTGGGAAAAATAGTTTAAGTTTGTATTTGAAGGTTTCTAGGAATGCTTCAGGTCAGCTTATTCTGTCCTAGAGAAAGCAGGCACATTGCGACAAGTAAGGGGGGCAAGATGCACTGTTGCTTCCTGGCTGTTCTCAGGGTCCTTTGAGTATGTTAATGCACTGTTCATTATGCATCACTTTGTTATCTGGCTCTTGCAATTAAGAAAGCCGAGATATTTTTATGTTCAGAATGAACATTTTCTCTTTCCATAGCATTTTGCATGGTTTGCAGAAATTAGAAATGCCCACCCTCTGTGTTCTTTTGAAAGGATTTTGCGCTATTTACAGGCTGATGTGTTTGTCTAAGCTGTGCCATGCTGTTGAAGGGCATTCAAGCTTCCTCTCAACATACCATGTCCCAGGGGAATTGTGGTGCCAATCTTTGAAGTTCAGCCAGGTGCTTTCTGTGTGATTTCACCTTTCTTTTCGGTGCTTTCTCTCGATCCAAACTTGTTCGATGATTTCTCGAGGGTAAGAGGTGAACCGAGCACATTTCTACACTATAAACACATCTCAGTTCGTGTGTTTTCAGCAATGTAAAGTTAGCATTTTATCATGTCATTAGTCTTACATTAGGGAGATGTTTGTGCATACCATTTCATACTTTCTAGGAAAACTAGTATAAGAAGCATTGGTCAAAAACAAAGGCTTTTGAGAATATGATGAAGCCAGAGGCCTTGCACTCAGAGAGAGTGAGTACAGAATGGTGTATGAGTTTGGAAACCAGTTTGTTGCTGGTTGGCCCAGTGACTCTGCTCCTAGGAGTGTGCATTCATACAGAGAATAGCACACTAGGATCATGGGAACATTATGTATCATAGGGCCAGGCTGCAAACAGTGGACAAGCCCATCTGCTGATGAGTAGAGAAACAAGATGTGGTGCATCTGCACAGTGAAATATTACTTGGCCATAACAAGCATTGGTGTAATATCAGTGATTTTTGGAAATAAGGAAGAGAAGTCAAATGCTCTGTATTGAATAATCTCATTTAGGTGAGATGTCCAGAATAGGGAATAGAAAGAAATTAGGTGGATAATTGGTAAGACCGAGGGGAAGAGAGGTATTGGGACTGCTAAAAGGTACGGTGTTTCTTTTTGGCATCAAGAAAGTTCTGGAAGACTGATTATGGTTACACAACTTATGAATATACTAAAATCCCTTAGCTGTGCACGTCAAGATTGTGATTATTATGGTATGTGAATTATGTCTCCATTTTAAAAATTCTAAACTTAAGTTTAATTTTTAACTTAAAAATTTCTAAACTTTAGAAAGCTCTCAGCCTGGGCAATAGCAGATCTTTAATAAATTGTTAATCATATTTCCCCTAACATTTTTTAAAAAAGAGTATTTATTAAACTATGTAAAACTAGAAGATGAAATTTACCGAAGATCTCAAAGCAGTACTGGCATACCATTGATCTTTCTCAGCTATGTAACGATAAACAGTTTCTTGGAGAGGAAGCCACTCAGTGTAAGATAATTTCAGAGAATTTGTTGCCCTTACAATAATACAGAGACCCCAGTCTTCAGTGCAGCATTTAATTACTCCCATTAAGACTCTATCATGTCTCTTTCTCTTGTGGAATTAATTTGGTTAGTATCACATACCAAATTGGGAATAGAATTTATAGCTGGTATATACTTTTGTAATTTAATGGTCTCAGTTCTTATTGAACATTTAAATCTGAAAATTGAGATATATACTGCCTTGGTAAATGATAATGGTGAAATATTTTCTGCTTTGCAAGTAGAATTGAAAATCCCTGTAATTAGTTTCTTTTCCCTTTCTACTCCCCCTGCCCACCCCCCCCCCCGACACACTGGTTTCTCAAGTTATGAATTCACTTTCTTTGTTTATTCTAGCCATGTAGTTTTTCTTATTGCATACCTGTTTAATTTTTAATTTCTCATTAAAAGTAAATATGGCTAATTCCCCCATCAATATTCAAGAAATCTTCCATGTCTCTGCCACAATCTTGATACAGTGCTGTCTAGTGTATGTTACCACATAATTAAAATGGTGTTTTGTTTGTCATCGGTGCATATGAGGTACTCGCAGGTTTGTTTCTGTGAAGCTGGCACAGTGTTCTGAAAGGCAGGGTAATGTACATCGCATGGTGGGAAGCTTGTTACAGCTGGGTGGTGAATAGACAAGAACACGTAGCTGTCCTGGTTTTCTGGGTTTGTATGCTGGTTTTATAAACCTGATCAGGAGCTCTCGACTGGGAAAGTCCTAGCCTCCAGTAGGGAGTCTCCTGCTATTGTTTTGGTGATGTTATCCGACTGCTTTCCAAGTACTCATGTTCATACCCAAAATGTGCTGTTCTTAGCCTTCTGTCTTACTTGGGGTTCCTGTTGCTGTGAAAAAAGACACCGTGACCAAAAGCAAGTTGGAGGGGAAAGGGTTTCTTTGACTTAAAATTCCACAGTTCCAAAGGAAGCCAGGACAAGAACTCAAACATGGCTGGAACCTGGAGGCACGAGCTGATGCAGAGGCCACGGAGGGGTGCTTCTTACTGGTTTGCTTCTTTTGGCTTGCTCATCTAGTATTCTTAAAGAACTTAGAATCACCAGCCCAAGGGTGGTACCAACCCTCCCTCATCAATCACTAATTAGGAAAATGCCCTACAGGCTGACCTACAGCATGTTCTTATGGAGGTTTTTTTTTTTTTTTAAATTGAGGTTCCCTCCTCTCAGATAACTATTCCTTGTATCAAGTTGACATAAAACTATCTGGCACACCTTCCTCAGATAAACTTCCTGCTGCAGCAGACATTGCTTAATGCAGAAATCTGTTACTGTTTAAAGCGCTGAGAATAAGTGATGTTCTGCCTCAACTTGGAGAACCATAAAACCTGTGTCAGTAACTTTTCTATTGCTGTGATAAAACACCATGACCAAGGCAACTTATACAAGAAAACATTTAATTGGGCTTATACTTCCAGCAGGTTAGAGTCCATGATGGCAGAGTGAAGTCATCATGGCAGGAATAGATGAGCACTCACATCTCAAACCTCAAAAACAGGAGCCCGAGAACACACTGAAAATGGCATGATTCTTTTGAAACCTCAAAGTCACCCACTGTGACACACCAGCAAGGCCATACCACCTTGAGACCAAGTTTCAAACATGTGAGCCTATGGGAACCATTCATATTCAGACCACCATAATACACCCTCAGAGACTCGGGGAACATCTTGGAAGAATGGGTGGAAAGATGTAAGAGCTGAGAATGGGGAGGGAGATGTGCAGGACACGACATAGCCATTGCACTCATGAGCATGTCACTGCAGCCATGGTTATCTACATAAGGTCTGTCCAAGACTGGGGATAAAGTAGGGACGCATGAGGCCACACCCTTCCCCAAAGGATTACAGCAATCAAAGCTTGTATATGTGTGTTTGGGCCTCTTGTATCATCCGTCCCTCTGCTTTCTGCCATCCAAAGTGTGTCACAATGCCAGCCTCAGTCCGGAGGATGGAGTGGAAGACCATTGACTCAGAGAACTCTCCCTTGTCACTAACTCAAACAAACTCCCGTGAACACAGCAGTCCTGTCTGTCACCATCACAGTCAGAACAGTGTGCCTGTGTTGTTGGGCTCCCTGTCTGTGCTTCCAACATCCTGTGGCCGTGGTTGGTTTTACTTCTTGGTGAAAAGTGAGCTTATAAATAAGGACCACATTTTTTTCAGTATAGAATTTGGCACATGGATAAGTTTTTAAAAGTTTATGACAAAAAATTGAGGGAGTTGACACCTGGTAGTATGAAAACTGGGTTAGACCGTAATGTGCTCACAACCCTACTTTTTGACATTTTGAGTGTTTCTGCTAAAAATAATAGAAGAGATAAAGAGACTTGGCAAGGATCTGAGTTAAATTACTTAATGTTTGCCTACTGTCTTTGCAGGCTGTCATCATCCAAGTTGTCATTTTTACCTTTTCTATGTGTATAATGCGTGTTTCTGTCTGTATGATATGTATATGGGTAGATGTATATGTTGTGTGTGTATGACAGGATCTGTGAGTGCTGGCACATATGTGCTATGGCATGCATGTGAGGGTCAGAGGCAACTTCAGATGTTGGTCCTCAGTCTGGATAATGGGTTTTCATGTTTGCATGGCAAGCTCTGCACACCGAACCTTCTCCCTAACCCATGTCTTTTCTATTATTATTCCTGTTTGTATACCGCGTGTATTGTGGGTGTATATGCCACAGAGCATATGTGTAGGTCAGATGACAACTTTGTGGAGTTGGTTCTCTCCTTCCTCCTTTTTTTTGGGGGGGGGTCCAAGGATCAAGCTTAGGTTGCCAGGCTTACTTTTAATTTAACTAACAATTAACTAAGAAAGACGCATTACAAGGCAGCCTGCCTGGTCCTTAAGTGCATTGGGATCTGGGATAAAATGTCTGGTTTAGAATGTGAAGTGAAGAAAGAGTTAATAAAAGTAAGTAAGTGTCTCTGTTGGGATGAGAACTGGCCGTGCTGGTGTGCGCTCCACTTGCAGTGAGTGTCCTAGCGGCACACAGTTCTCAGCTGACGGACCTCACGTGCACTTGTGTGTTTCAGGTGCTGCTCTCTGCGCTCTTTCCAGGGTTCCTAATCCCTGAGCAGAATTCCACATCTGTGCTCCTCATAGCCAGCCATGCAGCGGAGATCAAGAGGGGTCAACGTTGGGCTCCTCATGCTGCTCTCTCAAGTGTTCCATGTTGGGATCAACAACATTCCGCCTGTTACCCTGGCAACCTTGGCTCTCAACGTCTGGCTCTTCCTGAATCCTCTGAAGCCCCTGCACTATTCCTGCATCAGCGTGGAAAAGTGTTACGAGCAAAAAGACTGGCAGCGTTTGCTGCTTTCTCCCCTGCACCATGCAGATGACTGGCATTTGTATTTCAACATGGTGTCCATGCTCTGGAAAGGAATAATGCTGGAGAGAAGACTGGGAAGCAAGTGGTTTGGCTACACCATCACCACCTTCTCCCTACTCACGGGGGTGGTATATTTGCTCTTGCAGTTCGCTCTTGCCGAATTCATGAATGAGCCCGACTTCAGAAGGAACTGCGCTGTCGGCTTCTCAGGTAAGGTGGACATTGTCTCAGGAAGTACTTGTGAGGGCCATGAGGGAGGCTGCCTCTTTCTTTTCCATTGATGAGAAGACAGGGTCCGGAGTGGTTAATGGCGGCTGGGGCCAGCATCTTGAAGAACAGACTGGCTAGGGTATAAGAAGGCATCATTTAGGCTGTCTCACTTCATGCTGCATCTCCACTCTCGCGCACTTAGACCAGGGCCTTCTAGAAGATGCTTTTATAGTACTGGAGGTGTGCACCTGACTCCCTCGTGGTAATGCTATGGAGGGACTCGTGGGTGTCTTTACAGAAGAGTGCTCTTGAAAACTGAGTGTGCCTGTGAAGCAGGGTCAGGGCACACTGGTTACCAACTTGCTTGGGTCCAATGAGGCATAATACACTTGTCTGCAACAGGTGAAATACCTACATATAGGCAATCAAGGGTTCACTGTGAGCTGCTCCCCGAGTCTCAGAAGGCTTCCCAGGCAGATGAGGTCTTGACTGTATGTATATTTCACTTGCAGTTAAAGCTTCTAACTTTACCCTAGTACACCCAAGGATTGTAAGCATTCTGGAAGGGGAAGACTAGAAGACAATCTGTGCCACCTTTATTTTAGCATGTTGCCCTTGATGTTTTCCACGGTTTTTCTTAAGAATCATAAGCATGGAAGAGGGAGAACTGAGTTGGTCCAGAGTTACTGAGAGAATGATGTTACTGTGCCTCTCAATTAAAATAAATATCCAGTCATGGGGGAAGGTGGGTCGGCAGTTAAGAGCATACACTGCTCTTGCAGAGGACCCCAGCTTGCTTCCCAGCATCGCTGTTAGGCAGCTCACAGTCACCTGTGACACCTGTATCTCCACTGGAGTACAGCATCCTACTGCCAGTGTTTTTCCATAGAGGCTACAAGAGTATGTGCTACTGGTATTTGTTCGTTGTTCATATCCATATAGCAAAAAATTAGCTGCTTTAAAGGGACAGTTCCCTGGCATTTGATACCATTGCTGGTGGCTCATTTCCTTCTGTGTTCTATACTTGGAAGCAGGTTGAACTTCCATGTTGGGATCCATCAAAGGAATGACTGCCAATCACTGACTGTGTTTCAAAGCAGAAAGTTGGATGTAATAATTAGTAATAGTGTTTAGTTTCCTTGTATTCAGTGGTTCTTCCTGAATCCGAATTGTTGATATTGGTGTGTTCTTTATTCTCTTCTAGGAGTTTTGTTTGCCTTGAAAGTTCTTAGCAATCATTACTGCCCTGGAGGCTTTGTCAACGTTTTGGGTTTTCCTGTCCCAAACAGATTCGCTTGTTGGGCAGAGCTGATAGCCATTCACTTCTGCACCCCAGGGTAAGTCTTTCCTGTTGGGGAATAAACATGGGGCCCTCGATGATCCTTATAGAGAAGGAGTCCAAATAATAGAGGGAAGAAGTTATTTTTAATGTGATGTTGGCCTGAAACCCCAGCATTTAGGAATCGGAGGTTCTAGAGAAACCCGTCTCAACTACTTGGCTTATAAAGAATTCCCTGTCTCAAAAACTAAGAGAAAAACAAAACAAGTTGTTTTTTAACAGGGAGTTTATTTTTTAACCGTGAAAACAGAGTTGAGTTCCACAATTTTGATATTAGGCGTTTCCTGGGTTGCACCCTGTCAGCTGCCGAACCGTGGGATTTAGGAGTTCCAGTCTCCTCCCTTGTAACATGGTGTGCAAACTTGAAGACCAATATTAAGCAGTCAGGAGTGAATTCTGATAACAATATTCCAGATATACCAGTATACATAGATACCACAGAAAGATAAAAAAAAAATGCCTTGCACTCTGGTCTGATGCTTTGGGGCCATGTTAAATGAGAAATTGACTTGGTAATAAACTCTTTAAATAGAAATTTTTTACACAGTAAGTGGTGAATTCTGCTGGGTGTAGTGGTGCAGGCTGTCATCTCAGCATTTAGAGATGGATGCAGGAAGATTGTTCAAGTGAGAAGCCAACCTCAGCTACATATCTTAAAAACAAGACAACAAAATGATAGAACTCTGGACCGTTTGGGGTTGGGGCAGCTATAGGCTGAATCATTTATCTTACTCTTTTTAAAATTTTTAAATTTATTTCCTTTGTGTCTATGAATATTTTGCTCACATGCATGTATGTGCACCATGTGTGCCTGTCGGGTCCCCTGGAAATGGGGTACAGATGCCATTATCATTATGTGGGTGCTAGGAATCAAACCCTGGTTTTTTGAAAGAGCAATAAGTGCTCTTAACCACTGAGCCATCTCTCCAGCCTGTTTATCTTATTCTTTATCAATGAAAACTCGGGAGTCAAATACTTTGTAGGACCACCTGGGCCCCAAGAACTACCATTTTGATTTGTGTGACTTGTTGGGCACTATGTCTCATTTCAGAACACGTTCCCTGTGTTGTGTGATGGCCTAGTATGGAGTATAAATGGCACATATGTGGCACTGGACACCACTCATTTGCAATTATATTGCTATTTGTGATAGTTCAAGGTGGAAAGCCCAACAAAATCTTCAAAGTTTTCTTTGAAAAGAGATCTAGAGATCTAGTAATGTCTGCCTCTTATCTGAACAGCCCACCCCACCTGTCACTCAGTTCCTCCACTCCTTTGACGAGACTTGGTTTTCTGTGTCCCCAATAGACTCTGGTCTGTGCCTAGCTGCACTCAACATTCATATGAAAATCATTCGCTCTGGTGCTTACACTTCTATCCTGTGATGAGCCCACTGGAAAACAGTGCTTTTTAATGTTCTCATGCAGCATTTCTGAAGCACTCTTCATGCATCTTGCTTGCTTTTTCTTTTTTTTAAGGGTCTCCACTTAATGGGAAGGGGTTGGTTGCCCTAATACCATTATTGTATGTGTAGGGACGTGATAACCTGAGCCTAGGAATTAAATAAAATTTCTCATCTCTAAAGCTTGAAAGAGTATTTTTTTTTGTTTTTTTTTTGCTTTCCAAGGTTTGACTGCTTTGAATGAGAAACTTCTAATATCAATGCATTTTTTAGGCATGTGTCCAAAAACAGATCAAGCTGACCACTGGTCTAGAGAGCCAAGAAAGCAAGTGCTTCTTGAAGACAGATCTATAATCTCAAAAAAATAAGAGAAAGAGCTTTAAAAAACCCTCCCTGTTGGGGGACACGAATGGGAGGGGGAAAAAGAACGGCAGAAGCTAGGGCTCCCAATGCCGTCCGTTGTGAACCTCCTGATGGTTGTCAAATGGAATTTTCATTGGAGAAACATGGGAAGTCTTTAGAACAAAGCCTATGTTTCTTGTTAGAACTATTTGAGCCACCCTGTGGATGGGAGCAAACATTTGCTGTGTCTCTGGGCTTCATAAAGCCATGGTGGGTAGCTGCCCCCAGGTCCTCTCAGTGGTATGAAGGAACGTGTCCGGAAAAGGCAACCAATGGGCATCGTGCAGGGGGTGAACTTGACTCCAAGAGGGAAGTGCTCACACTCGTCACACTTGTTCCCATGGTGTCACTGCTCAGGGCCACTCAGCTTCACACCTCATTGCCTTTCTCTCCCTGGGACCCTTTGTAGTGCTTGTGTTTGAGGAGGAGTCGCTGCTCCCAAGGCAGCTCAGAACAGATGGGAAGGGTCAGTCCCCAGCAGAGGTTTTTGCCCTTTCCCACCTAGGCCCCCTCCCAGCATCTTCCTGATGGAAGTAAGGGGGAATCTGAGGCAAAGCTTGTCTCCCAGCCTGGATCAGGAGTCTCTGCAGAAAGCTCGGCGCAAAACTGAAGTCAGAGGAATAAACAGCACCTAGAGCGAGACGGCCACTGAGCAGCCAGGCTAGAGGACAGAGACCAGCAGTGTCGCTCTAGCTGTGTGCCCTCGGGCAGATCCGACAGCCTCCACCTGTGTGTGGACTGAGGCAGATGAAGGTTTCACAGAGAGCAGATTTGATTCTGTGGACATTAAGTTTATTCGATTATTTGATTCTGCTAACCCCCCTCAAAGTATGGGAGGAATCAGATACAAAAGAAAAAACAGCTGAGGAAAGAAATTGTAATTTAGGAATTGATTTATATTGTAAACATGTCGAAATCCACAAAAGTAGCAGAATGCAATTCCCAGGCCCAACTGCAGCATTTCCCACACGGTTTGTGCTGCTGAATTTTTATTCTCTTTCTTTGAAAATAACCTGGGGCTTGCGTTTCTGGAGTGAGGATCAGGGTGTTTCAAACATAGGTTTTTATTAACCAGTTCAGAACACACCCTTTCAAAATCCATCCTGTAACGTTGGTTCTTGTCCAGTCTGGGAAAGCCTCTACGGACCGTTTTCATGGACAAACTATAAAACCCTGGGCTTTTCTAGTTTTTGTTTTGTTTAGCTTTGTGTGCACAGACCTCTGTCAGATGTTGTCTGACTGACTTGAATGCTGTCACTTAGTGGCAATGATGTAATACGAAATTTAATTTCTTCGCTGATCCCAGTACTCCGCTGATTGTCAAGCACCTTAAAGCACGTTAATCCTTTTAGCGAACAGTTTTCTTCGTAAACTCTGTTACCGGCTGTCCTTGCTGCTCACTCCCGGTTGTAGCTTGGAATAGACCTTGAAGACGGTTGACTTGGGCATCGCAACTGCCCAGTCCCTAGTGTATCTGTGTGAGTCCTCAATTGAGACTGATACTGCCACCTTGTCACGTTTGACACAGGGGAACTTCTATTTAATCTCTGTTTCAGCAGTCGTCCTAGTTTGGTTTCTGCTGCTGTGATCAAAACCATGACCAAAAGCAACTCAAGAAAGAAAAAGTTTATTTTGCTTACAGTTAGCAGTCCGTCACTGATGGAAGCCAGCTTGAGGCAGCCACATTGAAACAGGACTGATGCCGAGGCCATGAAGGAACACTGCATACTGGCTTGTTCCCAGTGGCCTGCTCAGTCTGTTTTCTTATCATCAAGTACCCGCATGCCCAGGGGTGGCACCATCCATAATGAGGTGAACCCTCCCACATCAATTATCAATGTAAAAAAAAATGCCCCACAAACATGCCCAAAGACCAGTCTGATGGAGGCAATTCCTTAGGTAAGGCTCCCTCTTCCGGGTGATTCTAGTTTGTGTCCAGCTGACGGAAACCAACCTGCACAGCTATCAGTATTGAGTCTTCTGCTCACGGCTTTACATCCTCGGCACGAGGAAGAGTTTTGTAGGCACTGAGTTCTGACGTTGAGATGGTCACCATACTGCCAACACTTGCTAAGCTGGGGTGCGTGGCTGCCTGTTAATGGTCCAGTAGTGCACACACACAGTGGGTGGTACCACCATTTCTAGGAGCCATTTCTGCACTGCAGTGACTAACTTAACTCTACACAGAAATGAAAACTTGCTCAGCTTCCACTTAACAGAAACCCCCAATCCGTGACTGCTCCTCCATCCCCATCTGATATGGGAGGAAGTGTAGGAGGGGGAGATTGAAATGGAAAGAGAAGACAGTTTTAACTGATGGTGGTTAAGGTATCTCATTCACAGATTTTACCAAAATACATGTTTACATGAGCACATGGTCGGACCCCTCCTCCAGCTCTGGCAGGCACGGGACCTGATCCTTATTTTCTCAATGGTAAAAGCCTGTAATTAATTAAATCCTGGGAAAAGGAGGACTGGAGGACTGCTTTCCCCTGTCCCTTGTGTGTATGCTATTGGGTCCATTTTCAGTGTTGACATAAACCAAAAACACTGTTCCCTTCCCCAAAACACTGTTACAGCGTCTTCCTGATTTGGTGAAAGCTGCTGACTGAAATGAAATAGATGACAGGCACTTTAATCTAGGGAAAGTAGTGTTTAGCTGTGAGTCGATGAAAGAGAAGCTTCTTACGGAGGGGAAGGTATGTGTACAGAGGGAGTGATGGTTAGTCTTATGTCACCTTGACACAAGAGTTACCTCCATGGTCTTTGCATCAGCTCCTGCCTCCAGGTTCCAGCCTGGATTGAGTCCCTGCCCTGGCTTCCTTCAGCGATAGACAATGATAAGGAAATGTAAGCCCGATAAACACTTTTCTCACCAGCTTGCTCTTCGGTTATAGGGTTTAATTGCAGGAATAGAAATCCTAACTAAGGGGGGGTCTTTGTTCAGTATTAGCAAATAAGGCTGGATGAGGCGTGCTTCCCTTCTCAAAGGAAATAGAAATACTTCAGTCAAGCAGCAGACCCTGTGGCACATCCTCGGAGATAAAGCGGGCATTGTTCCCCAAAGTATGTTCTTTCAAGTACTAGTTCCTCTGAAAGCTTCCTTAGCTTGTGTGAAATGAAATCCAGGGGCCCAGAACCTGGGCAGTAGATCCTTCCCAAGGGAACTTCAGGTCGGAGGCAACAGAGGTATGGACTATAAATCAAAGACCTGTCACCCTAAACAACTAACTATTCTCCAGGGAGCAGTCTCTTTGAGTGAAAATATTTGTCCCTGGGTTCCATGTAAGAACTGTGCCTTCCTTGGTCCCAGCAACCAACTATCAATTCCAGGTTTATGTGTCTTTGACTTTAGATGCAGCCTCAGGTTTTCATGCTGTGGCTACAGACAGTGTGGGACAGAGCCTAGCCACCCCTTGGTGTTCTTTCTGAATTCCTGAGAGTCTAAGAAGACAGTTTTGTGCTGTGCAATACTGGGGAGAGTCTTTTCTGCAGGAGTGATATGAGCAGGGAGTGGAATGGCAAGAGGAAAACAGAGGAGGAGTGCAGAGTGTGCCTTGGGAAGTGGACTGCGGGAAACCAAGATAAAATAAAGGAGAACCAAAGAGACTTTGAAAGATCCATATTGAGCATGTGTGGAACTGCGAGGCACGTGGGAAGGCTTCAAAGCAGCAGTTTCCTCTGTGATTTGAACCCTTCAAAAGTCGTGACCGGACATAGCTGCTCATCCCAGCACAATGGAGGCAGAAGATCAAAAAGATCTTGAATTGACTTCTAGGCTGGCCTGGGCTTCATAGCAAGACCTTGTAGGCAGGGAAAGAAGGAAGGGCAGAAGGAGGAAAGGGCGAGGTCTCTGAGAGGAAGGGGGAAGAGGAGTCAGAGTCAGTGACGCAAGTATGTAGTCTGGCTAACCACTATTTTAGAGGACTTTGGTTTCAGTTTTATGTGTGGGTGCTCAGTCAAGTCTTAAAAAATAATGTGATAGGTTGTAAAAATTTTGAGTTCTGTATTAGGTCAACCACTAATTTCTTCAGCTCGAATTGAAAATATGTGAGCATTGTCAGAGTATGTCTGTGTCTGTAATGGAGGAGCACATTCAATCGCCAGGACGTTGGTGGCCTTGAGAACAGGCTGTGACGACAGGTTTCTAAACTCTTGTGTTCTGCTGGAAGAAGCACTGTTTGTCCACAAGGCATCCCCATGACCACCAACTCTCATGATCTGTCTGTGTGTGTGTGAAGTGTGTGATTCATACCTCGCCTGAACCAGAAGGACCGATAGCAGCGACTCATTTGTAAGCAAAGTCGTTACCGTACCTCATTTGGAAAGATAAGCAGGGTTATAGACGGCGAAGATGAAAACGGTGTAAAGGTTTACGCAGTCCCCAAATGCGTAAACTTTTTGAAAAGTAAAAGTGTTTTCAATAACATAGTAAAGAAATAAGCAAAACTCACTGGACACTGAGCTGAGATACCCATGAGGAGTTTGTATAACAAACAAGCAGGTGGTAGACGTGCCAATCCAGCCGTATTTGAACCAATCACGCTCCGCCAAGAAAGCTTTTCAACAGGAACAGGCTGCCAGGCGGAAGCTCCAGAAGGCGTCATGTTCTCTCCGGTCTGGGTCAACGCTCATGTGGCTTCCCTAACGGGACCAAGACTTGCTGTCTGGGATTGGGGATTTTCAAGCATGGCTTACACTGTTTTTTAAGAAATTCCTCAATTTGTGCCATCCTTTTTACTGGGGTAAGCACAGAGTGGCCTGCGGGTGGGGGGCATCCACTTGTTGTCCAGGATAAGCATGTTTCTGTAGGAAGTACCGTTTTCTTTTCTGCGTGTAGTGAAGGATCACAGTTTTACCTTTATATTGACTGAGGCTATTGCTTTTTCTTTTACTTTTTTCTTTCTGTGTGTACGTAGAGTCCAGAGGTTTAGATCGGGCGTCTTCCCTTTTAGACCTCTGTTACTACGTCTTGAGCCATTGACTTCGCTAGGCTCAGCTGGATCCTCCGGCTTATCTCGGATCCTCCGGCTTATCTCGCCACCACCGGAATTAAAGACACGTGCAGCCCACCTGGCATTTTACATAGATCCCAGAGATGTAGACTCAGATCTTCAGACGTGCACAGTGAGAGCTTCACCCACGGAGTCCCCTCCCCAGCCTTGTTTCGTTATTCTAGTGAGCTTAGACAGAATGTGCATGGAGAGTGAGCATCATGTTTCGTTTCACAGACATTGTTTCCACAGCCTGTTAGAGTTTAGTTCTGATCAGCATTCCAGAACTGTTCGGAGAAGATCTGTGGAGTCGGTGAGAATTTTTTCTTCTGTCTTCCTTGGATGCCTGTTTATGTATTTCTCTCCTTTTGCCTTAATGTGCCTTCCAGGTGGACAGAACTTAATGTGGGGGCATTATCTCTTCCCAAACCAAGACTCCTTGGAGATTTTTATACAGTGAGATAGAAGTAAGGTATTTTCTCTCCCATTACAGTTGGAACTCATTGAGGGAAAGGTGGTCTGTAAACCATGTCTGTGGCCATGGAAACCCAAGCCTGTGGAAAGAGAGACAGTCCAGCCCAGACCTGAACAATTGGACTCTCTCTACCTGTTCTTGTAGATCTGGTAGAAGTTGGGCATACTCCATGTAGAGAAGAAAGCTAAACCTGACTGCTAAGCTGTCTTTAGTTCCTGTTTGCTGAGATTCGGGGTAACCTTACCTCTTAAAATCCCCTGTTTCTGAATGATGGCTTAGTCTGTAAGCCTTTGCCAGGCAAGCATGAGGACATGTGAGAAGTTGGGCACATGAAGTCCCTAAGATGACTGTGCACAAAGGCACCCTACTGCTCAACCCTGATGACCAGAGCTCAGTCCCTAGAGCCCACATGAACAGTCAGATGTGGTGGTGCCCATCTGTAATCCTGTAGTCCAACAGGGAGGTGGGAGGCAGACATGGGACAACAGACCGGAGACTCACCAGTCTGCTAGCCTGAAGTACTTAGTGTGTCATAAATAAGAGAAAACTTGCCTCAAAGACAAGAGAGAAGGGCAGAGCCAACTCTGGACACTTGTCCTGTGGCTTCCATTTGTCTACCGTGGCATGTGTGCGCACATTTACATACACACATCATACACACAGTAATAATGGAAATAAATAAAATGGGTTTATTGGTGCATGTCCAGCTCTGGGGAGGCAGAAATAGGCGGATCCATAGAACTTGCTGGACAGCTCTTTGCTGAATTGTTGAACTTGAGGATTACTGAGGTGCCCTGTTTAAACCATAATGTGGAGAGTGATTAAGGAGGATATAGATGATGTTGACGCTGGCTTCTACATGAACTTACACATACCCACTCAGGCAAGTGCATATACCACACATGCACACACATTGGAAGCTGAACATCATGGCTGCAGGAGCTTATGGCAATGGCTACTCAAAAGCTCTCCCTGTCTCTGTCTCTGTCTCTGTCTCTCTCTCTCTCACACACACGTGCACATGTGTTCTCACATTGTTATAAATAAGCTGAAAGATGAATGAATGAATGAAAAGGTGCTCATTTCTCCGTGTTCTAATTGAAAGATTAACATATTCACCGCAGAATTATTTTTTAAAAAAGAACAATAATTAAGACAGTTACCCATCATCGTCCATCCAGGAATAAACCCTACTCTACAGCTATAGCTTGCCACTGACCCTAGTGCCCAGTAATGTTTTCTACACTAATGTAATCCGAGAACTCCAAAAGCCTCAGATTTAATGGCTACTTAATGTTTTCTACTACAATTTTTCAATTTGTTTTCCCACTTACTAGTTTGACTGACTGGTATTACTGCAAGCTTTGGCACTCAAGACTGAATCCTTGCATAGAGTAGTTTCCCAGGACAGTATTTCCTTCCTGTGATTTGTCTTCTTTGTGTCCCCTTAAATAAGTTCGAGAGCTTGTAGCTGTTTATGTTAATGGGTGGTGAGAAATCCCAAGATGCCCTTCTTTCTAGTTCACGTTTTATTTGTTGGTGGGTTTATTATTTATTTATTCATATGTGTGTAGGTCAGAGGACCTCTCTTAAAAGCCAGTTCTTTACCATCACTCTGTGGGGTCCCAGGAGTCAAACTCAAATGGTCAGGCTTGGCAACAGGTACCTTTTCTGATTAACTGAACATAAAATGTAGACTCTCTGTTATTTATTTTTTATTTTATGTTATGGGTATTTTGCCTGAAAGTGTTTAAATGCACCATGTGTGCAGTGCCTGCCAAGGCCAGAAGAGAGAGGGCTGGATCCTCTAGAACAGAGCTAGAGATAGCTGTGAGCCACTTTGTGGGTGCTGGGACTTGAACTCAGGTCCTCTGGAAGAGCAGCCAGTGCTTTTAACAACTGAGCCATCTCCCCTGTTCTAGGAAGTCTTTCATACTGAAAATAAGGATATAACTTGGTTTGAGGTAGGAGTTAAAGACATAAGCCTGTTTAAGTGTTTTAAATCTTTTCTGTTTTTAAGATGGTTTAAAAGTAATAGAAAAATTTCAAAAAAAAGTGTATAAGAAAGCTCCTATATTCCACACACCCAGTTCTGCCTATAATTAACATTTTTTTAATACTGTGTCATTGTGTTGGCTTTATTATTACTGTGACAAAATACCTGGCAAGCAGCTTAAAGAAGCATTTGTCCTAGCTCATGGTTTCAGTCTGTGATACTTGCTTCCATTGATTCTTGGCCCAGGTGACCCGGATGTCATGGCAGCAGGTGCTTTTGGCAGTGGCTCCTCACTTCATAGTAACAGGAAGTGGGGGTTGGGGCAAGACAAGGCATAAGGACATACCCCTGGAGACTCACTTCCTCCAGGTAGTTCCCACTTCTCAAAGTTTCAGAACCCCCTCAGGGACCAAGACCTTCACTAATGAGCCTTCTGGAGTGACACTTCCTATATAAAGTCTAACAGGACACTGGCTAGAAGTCGTGAGGTGGTGTTGGCACTTCCTTGTTAACTACAGTCTCTTCTTACGTCAGTCAAGTCAGCTCTGGCTGCCCTAGCATACCATGGACTGTCCGACTTCTGCGGTGGGAATCCATTCCTCATCGTTGAGAGATCTGCAATTAAGGTGCCAGAAAACAGTTCCTACTTAGGTATGTCTCGCTTGCACCTTCCTGATGTGTCCTCAGTTCTCATGGAGTGAAGAGAGCAGTGAGGGGGAAGGAGAGGAACAAAGGTGGAGAAAGGATGTGGAGGGACAGTGGGTGAGAAAGGAAGAGGAGAGAGGAGAAGGGGCAGACACAGGGACACAGACATTTGCAAGTCTCCAGTGTCACCTCTTCCAAGAGTGCTCATCCCATGCTCAAGGTCCCACCCTCCCTGACCCCATCTGAACCTAATTATCTCTCCAGGACCTTGTCTCCGGACACTCCCCAGCGGGCAGTAGGGTTTCATTCTGTGGCTTGGTCCCCAGCAGTTCCTGCTGCCATGCTGATTGTTTTATTTATGTGGTAATGAAGGCTGAGGAAGTACCATTCCTGAGCATCTGTGTGTGTGAGCTTCTACTCTCATCTGTCCTTGTGTGACTCAGAAGCTGTGATCAGTCAGCCACATTGTATGACTTCTAAGCAGGTTTTAATTTAGTAACAGGAATCCATACTGTTCTATGTGATTGGACAGACCTGCCATGGTTCCATTTAAAAGTCCATTACAAACAGAGGCAGAAGTACACCTATGAATAATTTCCATACTATCCTGAGTATGTGAGCTTTGAACGGCCCCTTCTGTCCGTAGATGAGTCAGGCTGTGTTCAGGGTCTGATTTCCCCAGCCAGCCAGCTCAGAATAACAGTAAGCAGTGGGTGGAATCAGGAAGCAGCTGTTTCTCTAGGTGAAGGAGGGGTTGTCTGGAACTAATTGGCCCTCATGCTGTGCTCCGGTTGTTGCTGTGTGGAGGATAACACCTACTCAGTCTATACCCAACTAAACAGGCTTGTTAACGAGCCCTGCTGGTGGGCTTGGTGACAGTTGGGAGACTTCGGCATTCGATGTCATAGGTAGTGATGATGCAGATTATTTTTAAAAGATCAACTTTTTTGAAAACCGAGAAAGAAGTCCTGTTTTCTGGCTCAGCAGGCGATACCTGCGCACAATACAGCAGACAGCCCAATGCCATATTCTTCTACAAGCGATAGGTGATTCAGTTAACATTTTACTGAGTCTTTGAGGATCTCACACGCATACAATGCTTTTTGTTCACATTCACCTCGCATTCCTCCTGACTCCCCCATCACCTCTTCCTAACTTTGTGTCCTTATTTTAAATAACCTACTGAGTCCAGTTTGTGCTGCTTATTTCCTCACATGTGGCCATCCACTAGAGTATGGTCAACCCATCATCAGCCATATAAAACAGGGTGATTTTTTACACAGGGAATTTAACTGCAATGTAGTTATTACAGTGACTTGAATTTTTCATAGTAATATTTTTTTTTTCATTGAAAAAATAATGAAACCTATTAAACGTATTCCCCCTCCCCCTTCGGCCTACTTAGAATAAGCTTTGGCCCTTGTGGAATTTCTTTCAGCAGACACTGTTGGTGATAAGTGTTTTATAATTAAATATTCATTTTCAAATAATAAGATGATAAATCATAGCCCTGCTCTAGCTGATCCTTTTTACCTGATTCTCTCCATTTCCGTATGAGGAGGAATGTTTCAAAATAGTGACAGTTTCCTCTATCTGTTAAATTCCCCTCCTGCAGTAGTAAGTGATTTTTAGTTAAAGGTCATGGGTACTAAACAGGCAAGAGGACTCTTTGTCATTTATATTCAGATTTGGTTCAAATTATGCAAAATGAAGACAGTGGGTGCTATGAATTGGAATCATTAGTACATCAATTATTCTGTGATAACAGCTGAGAACAGGCTACAGACCACATAAACGGTCCTTCCATTTAAAGTCAGATTCTCATTAACTTATATGAGAGAGAAAATAATTTGATTCTAATTTATCTCTTTTTAAATGGACATTGTTCCCTTCTGAATTCAAAGGAGAACATTTTAATATCACAGTCATTTATAGTACACAGGTCAAATAAATAACATGTTGTATGCCTAACAAAATATATCACTGCTATAATTTATATTATAGCAATTCCTTGATTCTAAAACATGCATCTTTTTGGTATGAAGCAGGCCACGAACACAATGAGAATAGCATTAGGCTTCATGAGACGAGTACCTGTACTGTTTAACTAGGGATTGGTTTTTTGTTTGGGTTTTGTTGCTGCTATTGTTGTTTTGCTATTTGTATAAAGCCAGAGCTTCATCTCATGGACCTGTGATGTTTAGATACTCTGGTAAGAATGGTCTGAAAAAGCCTAAGAATATATGAAGAAAATCATCCTTTTCAGTTCTGAGATGGAGGGCATGCCTGAGGTCAGCCTCAGACTCATCATCCTCCAGCTTCTGTCTCCAGCATCTCATGGTGCCCGGCTGAGGTTTATATTTTTAAGCTTAAAAGTAATGAACATAGTTTTACATATTAGATCCAAATTCATTATAAACCAAAATTAAAAGAATAGAATGCTAGAAATAAGCGAGGGGAAATGACTCCTTTATAATGAGCAACATGAGCTTCAAGAGAAATCCCAACAGGCAGATTGGCAAAGAGGTAAGTTAGTGGACACTAAATGCATGACATAAAGATTGTTTGTTAAGTAATGAGAAGTTACAGCAACCAGCTTGCCTCCTCCATAACTTAGTAAGCTGTTTAAAGAAGCCATCGGTATTATTGGGGGTCTGGTGACCGGGGGGTGATATGAATTGGTAGATGACACTGAGGTGGACATTCTGCAGAGCGCATAGATGGCAAGTGTACAGAGCAGGAAAAAGGTTTATGTCCCTTGATTTCTGAAGATCTTTACAAACTACAAACAACCATAAACACAACAAATAAGGATTGGTATCATTCTGTGCATTGACATGGACTTTGGGAAACCACTAAATGTCCAGTTGCAGGTAAGTAAATTAGTAATCACTACACAGTGAAATATTATACAGCCATTAAATTGATATTGTTAGAGATTAGTTTAATGGATTTGAAAAGCACTCACTGCAGAATAAGGTGGGAAGCAGAATGCAAGGCATTATATATAATATGCCTTCGACATTACTTTAGTATATTTCTCATCCTGGGATGGAACCCTGGGCCTTACACATGCTCACCAAGTGCTCTGTTGCTAAGCTATCACCCTTGGGTTTTGCTTTTTTTTCCCTTCAAGGTGAAAACTAGCTTGCACAAACAGCTGAAGAGAAACATATCAAAATATTAAAAGTGAATAGCTTAGATGAAGTATTGGTATGTTTTATATTTTTTTCTTCCAAATTCTTTTTCATTGTGTCTTAGTTAGGTTTCTGTTGCTGTAAAGAGACACCATGACCACAGCAACTCTTTCAAAGGAAAACATTCCATTGGGTGACTTACAGTTCAGAGATTCAGTCCATTATCATCATGGTGGAACATGACAGCATGAAGACAGACATGGTGCTGCAGATGGAGATGAGAATTGTACATCCCGATCTGCAGGAAACAGGAAGTGAGCTGAGCTAGGCAAAGCTTGAGCATAGGAAACCTCAAAGCCCATCCCTGTAGTGAGACACTTCCTCCAGCAAAGCTATACCCACTCAACACTGTCACACCTCCTAACAGTGCCACTCCCTAGGCGCTTAAGGGGGCCAATTACATTCAAACCACTACACATGAGAAAATGTTATTTGTAGTGGAAGAGCCAAGCCATTGAGATAGAACTAAACAGTAGCATCTTTTCACAAATCTTAATCTGTTACGTGTCTTGTCCTCCACTTCTTCTCAGACATTGGCTGGTACATTACAGTTTCCCAGTGGACCTTGCTGAATAAAATCAGAGTTTGGGGTGGGCCCAAATGAAAATCCAAACCAAGTACAAATAATCAGATTTGCCACTCAGGACTAAGACTCATGGGTGGGCTAAAGGGAAACTTATGAGATCCAAAACTCAGTGAAATGCTAAAGGCACTTTCTGGTATTCAGCTGAGGAATGGCAGGCCGAGCAGCTGGAGGAGTTGATATTTCAGTAGCTGGGCAGAGAGGGATGCTTGCCCTGGGCCAGGAAACAGTTGCCCGCCCTCCTTAGCTGAGAAACCATCCCGTGTGGCTTCAGAGGCAGCCTCACTCGGGGATGAAATGCAGGATGTTGTAGGTTGTGCTCTCCACTCACACTAGGACCACAGCGACTCGGTCATCCTTGATAGAAACTCACAGACTAATAGGAACACTGTATCACATGGGCATTTAGGTCTCCGTGAAAAAAGAAAGTAAAAGGCGTTACCAATCTCTGGTGAGAACCAGTATTTAAACCTGTGGTCATGACAGGCCACAAGCACAGTTTGTTATAAAACAAGAAAGTTTAAATGTAACTAACCAAGCCTTTAAGAAGCTCAAACAGGGAATATGTGTGTGTGTGTTATACATACATACATATATACACACATATATATGTGTGTGTGTGTGTGTATATATATATATATATATATATACATTCTCTTATCTCATATATGAGATAAGAAGATGGGACTGATTATGAAAAAGACATTTAAAATTTTTTCACAGTTATAGTTAAAATATAATTACATGAATTTCCTCCTTCCGTGTCCTCCCTCCAGCCTTTCTCAATGTCTCTACCCTCCAATTCCCTCCAGATCTGTCCCCTCACTCCCTCTAAGGATCTTGGCCTTTTTTCTTTGTTACTGTTCTATGTACATATGCACATGTATTAAATGAATACAACCTGCTGAGTCCATTAGTGTTGCTGATATGTATATGATTTCAAGATTAACCTCTCGGTATTGGGTAAAAAGGGGGAAATCTCCTTTCAGGTCTTGGTCAAGGTTGTCCTGACTCCCAAGTCAGTATAGGTTGTTGCTGTTGCCCTTGGTTGAAGGGTAGTCCCTATTGCTAAAGACACCACATGTTTTAGGCACAGAAATTGGATGCTTTTGAGCTAGATCTGACCTAGATGCCTCCTTCCTGAGATCTAGATTTCACAGTATCAGAAAGTGCTGTGCAAGCTACCAAGGGAGAAAAGCCACCAGTAGTCCTACTCAACTGTGACACCTGTGAACCCCAATGGCCAGCATGGCTTGATAGCCATAAAGGTGCAGTTGCCAACTTGCATCTTGGCAATAACTAAAATTGTATAATTAGACTTGATTGTTCAATGGGAGTGAAATTATGCCTGGCACTTAAACTTTGCCAACTACCAGGATCTAGTGAGGCCATGGATCTTAGAGGGTGGACATACTTCCACCACTTCACCAGACCACCATAATCCACTAACTGCTTCCTAATGTTATACCCACAGGTAAGGCTAGTTCTCATCACTCATATCCAGGAGCTTGTCTTCGCAGCAGAGATCACTACAGAAAGCTACAGCCAGTCAAAATACAGGGAAATATAGTGGTATATTATTTGTGTTTATTTTTCTTTTCTCAACTTGTATTTGCAGATTGTTTACAAAAGTAGAAAAATAGACATTTTGTGGGGTCTGAGTCTGAGAACCCACACACATAAATAAATACTTTTTAAAAAGTCACGAGGGTCTATAAATTAAGGCGGGGGCTTGGTGAGTCCACACAGTGCAGAGTTCCAGCAGCTGGCAGGAGGGTCTGAGGTCAGGCACACTGATCTCCCCTGGCCACACACTTCAGGTCCCTGATGAGCAGGCGGAAGAGGTTGTAAGTGACAGAGGCCTCTAGGCAGTCTGGGGTCTCCTTCTCCTAGGCCTCCTGGAGCCTGTGCAGCCAGCGGGAGAGGCGGTGACTCTGGGACCTGGGCTCTGCTGTGGACTGAGTCTGTGTACAGGCCTGCAGCTGGGACTGGATGTGGCGCAGTGTGTGAAGAGGCTGGTTCAGGATGGGGCTCAGGGCTGAGTCAGTCACGTTCTCCAGGACCTTCAGTGTCAGGGCCAGCTCAGCCTGCAGGGCCTTGTGGCGCTCCTGGACCTGCAGCTGCTGCAGGTCCCAGGCCCTGGGGAAGAGTTGGGAGCTGCACTTGACCCCTTTCTTGAGCAGCCAGTCTTCTATGGCATCCTTGGCCTTCTTGAAGGCCTGCAGCTCTTGCGGGGGCAGAGACTTGAACCGGGCTAGGTGGCATTCCTTTGCATTTGATGGGAGCCTGGTGTCCCCGGGCACAGGATGAGCGCGGGTTCCCGTCAGCACCGCGGCCAGCAGCAGCAGGAGGAGCAGGCAGTCCCCAGCTGGCTTCATGCTGCTCTCTAGGGTCTGTGAGGAGATGGGGATTCCGGTGTGCTCTTGAGGCTGTCCCTGGATTCCTTGGTCTTGCTCGGTGTTCGCGTGTGGTTCTCAGCCTGTTGCTGTGTCCTGACTGAGACACTACGGTTTTCAGTGCCTTGCCATCCCAGCTCCATGCTTTTAACCTGGCCTCGTGGGCAGCCCCAGCTGATGTTGGAAAAGTGAAAATAAGGCTGGAGATTGATACCAGCCACCAGAGCAGCCCTGGGGAAGCCCGGTGCAGGGCGGGGCCAGAGCAGGTGAGACTACAGGGGAAAAGGAAAGGAAACATCACCTGGGGCAAGGTGAGTCAGGAAAGTTTGAGCTGGCAGCTGGTTACACCAGCAGGTTCGGGACGTGAGCTCCAGTCCTGGGTGGGTCCTGTGCCACATCCCTGTCTGGAGTGCAGAGAAGACTGAGATCTAGAGAGAAAAATCTCAATCCTGAGAGAAGAGGCTCTCCATTTTTTTTTTTTTATTTTAGTCTGTGAGGCTGTATAGAGGTGGCTATGGCATAGGTAACTCTAAATCGCTCCAGTTTATTTTGAATTCGATACTCAGGTTGGCCTGGTCCTTCATTTTCTTGCCGTTTCAGAATGCTGGCATTACAGATGTGAGCCACGTTGGCTCACTCCCAAACTGCTCAAAGAGAAAACAATGTGTGACGTGGTGGTGCACACACCTTTACTCCCAACACTGGGAAAGCCCAGAGGCAGGCAGATCTTTGTGAGTTCAAGGCCATCGTTGTCTACTTAGTGAGTTCCAGGACGTGGAGGGGTGTGTAGAGAGACACTGGCTAACAAACACACACACAACAAAAAACACACAAAAATAAACCACCCCACTTTTGTTACATTGATTTATTTGTGTTTGTGGCGGTCAGAGGGTACCATTTGGAAACCAGTTCTCTGCTTCTACCATGGGGGGAGGGTGACCCAGGTATCAAACTGGAGTCTGGCAAGCCCTTTGCACGTTGAGCCATCTCTCCCAGTTCCCCAAATTTCTCTGCTTAGGAACAGGGTTGGCCAATCACTTGTTGGGAGGCAGGCTGGCTTGAAACAAACATCTTCATTTGAAGGGTGGAGAGTTGGCTCAGTGGTTCAGAGCACTGGTTGCTCTTCCAGAGGACCTGGGTTCAATTCCCAGCACCCACATGACAGCCCACAACTGTCTGTAACTCCAGCTCCAGAGGATCTGACGGCCTCTTCTGGCTTCCATAGGTCCTGCACACAACAGTGCACAGATTTGTGGGTGAAACATTCATACACATAAAATAAAAATAAATCTTTAAAACAAAACAAAAAGTCTTCATTCACTCTCTAAGGATCCATTCAGCCCTTCCTTGTGGTAGACACTGTCTGGGGTATCAGGATAAAGCATTAGAAAGGGGACAACAAAAGCCCGCGACAACATAAACCACTTCCTCTGGGCTTTTATTTGTGTTTCAATAAACAAAGCTTGCCTGAAGATCAGAGGACAAAGCAGCGATACTAGCCAGCAATACCAGCCAGGGAGTGGTAGCACACACCTTTAATCCCAAGACTTGGGAGACAGAGGGAGATGAATATCTGTTAGTTCAAGGCCACCCTGGACTACACAGTATTGTAGAAAAATATTGTAGAAAAAGAGAAACAGCTCACACAAAGGTGACCCCAGCAGTTGGGATCACTCACCTTTAATCCCAGCACTCAGGAGGCAGAGGCGGTGGATCTCTGCATTCAAGTCAAGCCTGGTCTACAGAGTGAGTTCCAGGTCAGCCAAGGCTACGCAGTCAAACCTTGTCTCATAAAAAAAAAAAAAAGAAAGAAACAAAGATTATTCAAGTCAACAAGACTGGCAGATTTCCATCACGAAAATAAGAAAGGTGGGAAGGGACCTGCAGACTGCAGAAATAGAAGGCTCACTTGGCGCTCTTACAGAGGACCCAAGTTCAGTTCCCGGCACCCACATGGCAGCTCACAACCATCTGTCACCAGTTACAGGGCAGCCAACACCCTCTTCTGAGCTTGCAGGCATCAGGCACACACATGGCACATACTCATGGATGTAAGAAGGCATTCATACACAACAAGCTAAATAAATATGTCTTAAAAAGAAAAGCAGAAAGAAAACTTGAGTAAATAGTATGAACACCAAGATGTCACCCCGGACAGGGAAGAGACAGGGTCATCTTAGAGAGTCCTCTCTTTTTATGGGAGAATGAAGTTTGCTGCTTTAAGATGTCTTACCCTGTTTTAAAATGGTTAGGCAAATGGTATTCAAACAAGATTTTTTTTTTTGTGAAGAGAAAATCATCACTCAGTTTCCATGATTCAAAGGGTAGAATGTAATTTTTCAGGACTCTTGGTATGTGCCTGCTGTGTTACAATTGCTTTTTCCAACCAGACCCTCAGTCTCCTTCAGAGTTACACTTGGGGTTTTCTTTAGTGAGTTCTTACCCAGAAGACAGTCCCAGTGTTGGTTGGGAGTTGACAGCTGTGTACCTTTCCAGGGAGGGTTGCCCAGGATAACGAACTTTTGGACTTTGATAAACCAGTTACTCTTACTTACCAGGAGGTATAAATGGATACTGAGTAATTTGAACTCTGGACAGAGGTTTCCTTTCGCCCGTTTTTTTAAAAACAGAGTTGAGGTGTGATGCACCGGGGGTAAAAATACCCAGGACTTGTTAATGAGAGACAGTGTGCACATAGTCTGATCTTCAGCATACACTTTTGCAGTTGCTGAAAATGCTGTTGTCAAACAGTATTTATAAATCGTCAGAGGTTTGTGTGTGTGTGTGTGTGTATCTGTGTGTTTTTCAAATGAGTTTTAAATAATTCAGCACCATGCAGTCAACCAAAAATGACTTTATAAACTTACAATCTAGTTTTGCATTACATATACAAAAGGTACCATGAATTAAAAATGACCTTTGTCCCATCCATCGTGTACCAAGAACTGGCATGGAGTTAATGGATATTTCTTGTTGCTGGTTGCATTTTCCCATTAAAGAGTTGCAGTACAATCCTTTCAGTAGATGCTGTGTTGTGAAAATGGAGAGCTAGGGTCCAGACAGCAGGTCTTGTCTGGTTTGTCTGACAGGATGGCTGATTCATGGCTGCCTCTCTGCTTCCTCCTGAGTGCTGCAGGTCCTCTGTCTCTGAGTGCACAAAGAGAGTAAGCTGGGAGATAGTTGCCTTCCATCGAGTGATGGGTTGCTCAGTTTTTGCTAGCTAACTAGCCCTTACTACCTGAGCTGCACTGGAGGAGGAGTTATTTGAAACTGACTCCTGTGTTCAAGAGCTGAACAGCGGGCAAGCAGCGGTCACAGATCACAGCGGCCTTTAGCCACATTTAGCATTGGGTCATTCGTCATCGTTCTCTGGCTCTTCCTGTTCCATTCTTTTTGAAGGTGTGACAAAGGAAACCTTTTTATCCCCCCGGTGAAAACTCGTAAGTAGAAAGCGTAATGCTGCTCTTTCCTTCCTCCAGCCAAAGAGTAGCAAAGCACTATGGTTCTTCTCAAGACTAAAACCCTTTTTCTCTCACCATTCTGTTTATGACTGTTGTGTTTTCTGATAAAAATGGGAGTGGTCACACTCTGGAGTGACTCAACTTCTCTCGGAGGAGTCAAGTGGCTTTCATGACAGCACATTTCATGTGTGTTTATAGGGTTTGGGAAGTGACTGAAAGCCACAGAGAGAGTCGTAGTTCAAGTGGAGAGCACCCGCCTTCATACACCACATTGCAAACGTTGAGTGCTGCTACAGTAACTTTGAAGGTTTGCCCTAAGAAATTATACCCCAGTGTCTTTCAGAATACACTGCCTATAACTGCCATCAGGTGTCTGGAGCATGCCAATCATGGCATGTCTAACACATAGCGTGTGCAGTGGCACTTCACGTGCTCCAGCGCTTGCTCACATGGACCCCAAGCTATGGCTACCTTGTAGGAGTGCAAGGCTGGGGTGAATGACAGGTGCTCCTTATGTGCGCCACATAGTTAAGGGCCTTCTGAGAGCTCACAGCTTTAATGATTGGCCCAGCCTCCACTTGATCTGGATTTCCTAGATGTTTGCATATAGTGTAATAGGGTACAGCTAAGACCCCACAGTGAAAAGCGTGGAAAAGGTAATGTTTTCCGAAAGTAGTGACAGTGATTAAATCCGCCCTATAAAAGAAGAGTTGATAGGCATGTGTTGTTGGTTTGTTGTTGTTGTTGTTGAAGAATGCCAATCAGCAGTGTAGATTGCATTTGGAAGTGTTCTGTGGTTCAGAATGTGAGCACGCTGTAGCTAGACTTGAACTTTGTGGACAGTTTGGCGACTGATCGTCCTAATTGTTGTTTTCTTACTCCTCTGTGTGCAGCCATTAAATTCAAATCATACTTCTCTAGCCAGGCTGAAAAAGGTGTTCTCAAAAGGTGTTCTCTTAGCTCCAGGCATGGATTTACTAGATAAATTCTCCTTTTTCAGTGTTGGCAGGCTGAGTGCTACACCTATATTTGGGCTTTCAAAGCCCTGGGTTCTGGGCTCAGCAGCTTCTAATTTTAGTTCCTTTTCTGTAAAGTGAGACAGTAGTTGTATTTAAGCTATAGTCTGTTGAGAGGCAACACAGAAAAAGCTGCTGCCATGTTAGTATCTATGTGTTGCCATCTATGGGTGCTGGTGGATGACTGATGAATGAAGCCCAGAGCAGTCAGAGTATACAAAGGTCTTCTCGAGCCAGGCCGTGGTGGTGCACGCCTTTAATCCCAGCACTCGGGAGGCAGAGGTAGGCGGATCTCTGTGAGTTCGAGACCAGACTGGTCTACAACAGCTAGTTCCAGGACAAGCATCAAAGCTACAGAAAAATCTTGTTTCGAAAACAACAACAAAACAAAACAAAAAAGGTCTTCTCGTAGCATATTAATTGTGGACTCCTTTGGAAATCACTTGCTAGCAACTTTCTAAAAATATGTATGGATTTTAAAGAGTTCTTAAAAAGAGACCATACTTAGAAGTGGAGTTCTGAAGTGAGGAGCTCTGACCTGCCCTCTAGTGTGTCCATCTTTGTAGAGGATTCCTTCACATGCACTTTTGCCTAGTCATTCAATATTACTCTTATTGTTACCTACATGTGAGCATTTACACTGAGTGTAACCAAAGAGTGTAAGCTCTGGGACTAATGCAATGGCTTTAATATCTTGGTTGTTGTTCCATTAGTGATACCTTTCTGTCTCCCCGTACTCTTTGTCCCTATAGGAACTGAAGCCATGTGCAACAGAACCTCTTGTGAGACTCTTCTCTGACTCTCTGTTGCCTATGTCATCTTTCTTTCTCGGCCAGTATTCCTTTTCCACAACTTAAGGAAACCTGTAGCATGAATCTAATTGGTCTTAATGATAGAAACCTGGAGTCAGATATCAGGATAAATGTTGAAAGATCAGAGAAGTAAAGGAATCAGCCACTAAAGTTCTTACCTCTACTAAATCCACAAACTGGAAAAAGGTGAGCTCCTGTCTCATCCCACCTTACATTTCTCTCTCTGCCCGGTCATATCCTTTCCTGTCTCCACTCCCTCACCCCCAGTGCTGGAATTAAAGGTGTGTGCCTCCCAAGTACTGGGATCAAAGGCATGAGATCCAAAGTGCTAGGATCAAAGGTGTTAGATCCCAAGTGTTGGGATCAAAAGTGTCTGATCTCTGTGGTTAGCTAGTAGCTAGCATCACCCTCTGCTCTTCAGGCAAGCTTTATCTAGTAGATCACAAACAAAATATCACTACATTTCTCCTTTTTTGTCTAAAATTTAAAAAAAGATTTTAACAATATAAGAAAACTATATACAGTATATGTAGGCAATAAATACATCAACAATGTCTAGTTCACTTACAGTTGACGAAGTCAGACACAGTACTCCATATCTATCTTATCTTGGTGAGTCCAAGAATTTGTACCCAATTGGTGAATTCACTTTCTATTCTAACTTACATTACCAAAATTATTTTTTTATGTCTCTCAACCTTTTACACTTTACATTTCTTAGTGAATTTCTTTCTGAATCTAGTAACAAGGAAAACTTTAACTATAAAGTGTTCAACTCCATCAGAGACCCAGGAAGTAAATAATATTACCCGAGTAAGCAGGAAATGCAGGAAAGCAACTCCCAGAAAATGTGAGAAATGACAGAAACAACTGGCTGCCTGGACAGTCACCCAAGGTTCCTCTGTAACACTGGGGCATCCATCTTCAGCCTACTGGCTTACCTTATCTGATAGACTTTTCTGTGAAGGAGGATATTCTGAAGGGCTGTCCTACCTTGTCTTAGCAAAGTTCAGCAGTCTCTTTTGTGTCTTGCTTGTCAGATTTGGACAGTATACTGTCAGCAGTTGAGGCAAGAGAACTTTCTTGCTCAGTGGCTAACTTTTACCACAAAGAAAGTAAACTCCATGTGGAATTTCTTTGATGCCCATCATCTTCTCTGAAATAGATTGGTGCTTCCAGGAGTAGACATATCTCATTGTCATAAAAAACCCTGTTATTAAAACATCTTAAATGCCATATTCTACAGATCTTTGAAGTGTTTGAAGATGACTTATGTATCTAAAATTGTTTGATCCTAAAAATATACCTAATATGACTACAAGTTTGATTGTAATAGGTGACTAGCTACTATTCCCCATTCTTTATTATCCTAAATTGTTGGTAATAATAACTTTTAAGGGCTAGAAATTTGTATTACATTGTTAAATGAGCTGTATATATATAATACCCTGAACAAGATTAGAAATGCAGGTACAGTGTGTTCTAACAAAAATAACCTTGCCAGGTGATAATGGCGCACACCTTTAATCCCAGCATTCGGGAGGCAGAGGCAGGTGGATCTCTGTGAGTTCAAGGCGAGCCTGGTCTACAAGAGCTACTTCCAGGACAAGCTCCAAAGCTACAGAGAAACCCTGTCTTGAAAAACCAAAAAAAGCTAACCAAACAAACAAAAATAAAACCCTTAAATTTGTATCAATATACAAAAATCCATATCAGTGTACAATTTTTAAGACTAACAGTTGCTTTTCCAATATGATGTGGTTCAGAGGGTCAAACAGTTCGCACAACACTGGACCTCCACTCCAGTGTCTCCTCATGGCTCTAACTTATTAGTCATCTGCTGCTAAGTAACAAATATTCTCAGACTACTGGCTTAAAGAAACACACACTTGTCACATCCACTTCTGTAGCTCAGGAGCCTGGATATAGCTTGTCTGGGTGTCTGCACAGACTGTTCTGCATGTTGTAACAAAGGTATTAGTCAGCCCTGGTTTCTTCTGGAGGCTTGATTCAGGATGGATTTGCTTCCAGTCCTGATGGCTGTTAGAAGAATTTGCCCCCTCATGCTGGACTAAGTGTCATTGTCAGTTGGAAGCAACTTCTAGTTTTCTGTCTCTAGAATGGGTCCTAGTATACCAACTCCCTTCAAAGAGGAGTCTGCTAGTGAGGCAGGCATTGCAGTCTTAGGCTACATAATTATGAAAGTGACAAGCTTTATTCTGTTTGTTTACAAACAAGTCATGGGTCCCATTCATGGGCAGAGTGTAGGGTTTATCAAGGGTGAAGACTAGGAACATTTCTGCATAGAGCGAAGAATGAGGGCCAGGAATAAGGGGACATCTCAAAGTCAGCCTTCCTCTCCCTCTCAGAAGAGCTCTCTCTGTGATGACTGAGGGGACTGTTCTCTTCACAAGACTCTCAGTTCAAGCAAATAGTGCACTGACATCCACTCTGGCCTGCCTAACCACAGGACTGACTAGAAGGGCATTAGGTTGTTTCTACTACAGTTAAAATTACTAAAATACCAGGTTGGAGAAACCCATAGGACTGACTGACACTTGTTGCTATTGACCTCTCTTTCAATAGGCTGATCTCATCACTAGATTCTTAACATTATATAGAAAGCATAGCCATCAGAGGGACCTGATGTAGGTCATGCGCCTGTTCTCTGGCTATCAAGAAGGAAGGTAGGTAAGAGACTCTGTATTCATTGTGGCCCTCGGGGGTGAGGTTGACATTCTTTGATTGGTACTGCTCTGATTTGAGCCCATACAGGGGGGTTATGCGCCCCCACCTTTGATAGATGTCCAATATGGCAGGCTGCATTGCAGAAGCAGATTCTGCTCTAATGGACAGTTTTCATAACCGCATAGCTGATTCTAGGAAGCGCAGTGTGATATTGATGGTTACTCATGGTATGTGAAACTGAAAGTATGCCTAGGTCTCTGAGTCATGTAATAGGTAGGGCATTTCACTTTCCATGTCTAATGTTTTATTCACTCTAGATATAACTATAGCAGAATTTGTTTTTGCTGAGATTTTAGGATAACTTTATAGTCCAATGTGTGTCTCAGTTTTTTGTTGGCTATGTATATCCAGGGACTTCCCTAACTAGCCACCGCCATTGTCTTGTCCTATGTGACTTATGTACATGTAATCAAACTGACTTATCATGTTTTCCTTATAGTGGTATTTTACTTGTGTTTTAATAAATAAAACTTGCCTGAAGATGAGCGTGCAGAGCTAAGCCTCAAGAGGCCAGGGAGTGGTAGCACACACCCTGGACTCGAGGACAGCCTGGGCTCCACGAGATTGAATCTGTCTAAAAGAGAAACAGAGCTCACACAAAGGTCATCCCAGCACTTGGGATCCCACACCTTTAATCCCAGCACTAGGGAGGTGGAGACAGGAGTAGTATGGCTGGGTGGTGAGAGGAATATAAGCTCGGAGGAGACAGGTAGAGGTAAGAGCTCTCTAGTGGTTAACTGCTTTGCCTCTCTGATCTTCAGGCAACTTTATTTATTAAAACAAATAATACACCACTGCATTTCCTTGAGGGTATTTTATTTTACATGGATGAGTGTTTGCCTGCGTGTTTAAATGTTTGTATGTGTACTGCATGTATGTAGTGCCCATGGAGTCAAAAGAGAACATTGGAAGCCCTGGAGCTGGAGTTGTAGCTGGTTGCGAGCCACTGTGTAATTGCCAGAAACTGAACCTGGGTCCTCAACAAAGTCAGAAGCTCTCTTAACCACAGAGCCATCTTTCTAGTCTCTTATTGGATTTTTATAGCCCCAAAGAATGTGTAAATCTTTCAAAGTAAGTTCATGTTTTCTTACTGGAATTTGCCTAGTTATAACTACTCTCATATAACAACGCAATACATTTAGTAAGATCAGCTTAGCCGGAGGCAGCTCCGGTGTCATATCTGTGTGGAAAATTATGAAATGCGGAGTTTTGCCTACTGTTAAAATATTATCTTTACTGGTCTAATATATCAGCTGATACCGAGCCATAGGAATTAGAATTTGGGGTTAAGATAGCAATCTTCAATACATTAGAATCACTGAGGGGAGTAAAAACAACACCAAAAAATTAGAAATAATCAAAGTCCAAACAACTTTGAAAGCCTATTCATGAGAGTCATAAATGAGCCAGGCCTGAGAATCAACAGCTCCAAGAGGCAGACCTGGAAAAGGGGGCCTACCATGCATGTTGCCACGGGTACAGTGGAAATGCAGAAGTCATTGCCACAGCCCCACTGTTGACTCTGTCTCTGTTGCCCCTTCATCTTGAACTTCCCTTAATGGATGTCAGCCTCTTCCTGCAGCTGTAGCTAACACAGCTACCAAGGGGCCAGTCGTTGCTAGTTCCAGAGATACCTTCAAAGGGCTGAGCTCATGAGAGCGTTATGTTTACTTCTTCACAGTAGCAAACTTGAAGATTGGGCCATAAACACTCTCACCCTCTTCTACTTTTTGTTTACTTTCTGGAGGTGATGGGAAAATACTCAGGCATGTGGGCTCCAGAAGCGTTTCTGTCTGTAGTGATGGCAGATGGCAGAACATTTTCACGTGCCAAGTCGAGTTTCCTCTACCAGAGTGCAGTATGGAAGTGATCAGAGCCTCATTCAGACATTCCTCCTCCCCGTGTGCGTTTCAGTCCCCGGGGAACGGTTTCTGTCTATCAGCTCCGTATGTTGGAGCTTCACCAGGAATCCCAGGAATTTATGCACCCGAACTTCACATGAGCAATGCTTTGAAAAGCATTGTGGTCTCATGCTTAAAGGTTATCAATTAGAGAAACATTTAGTAAGCATATTCCGGGTGCTTTTAGAACTGTATAGGGTTGGTTTTAGTTGTCAGAAAGATTAGTAGGGGAGTTGCCGGCATTTGTTGGAATGGGGCCAAAGGTGCTACCTATTGTACAGCCTGTAGGACAGTCCCCTCAAGAATGGTCCCTTGTGTGCACACATAAGCACACTCACCCCCCTCGCCCCCCCCCACGTATGTTCTGCTGAGGGACTAGTAAAGGTGAAAATCTGCTTATAATCATAAGCCAAACCTTATTTGAGCCAAAACCCTAATTGTACTTTTAATGTAAGCACAGCAAACTTTTTGGGCATAGATTTAATCGATAATGACTGTGTTCCAGGGAAAATTGTAAGCCGAATTGTAAATGTAAATTGGGTGGAAGTTTTCCTTTGCTCTGTTTGGTATCAGGAGTTATTCACTCTCGTGTGAAATCATGTCACCACTGGAACCAACATGTGATACTAGAGTCACAGAAAGCCATGCTGGAGAACAGCCTGTATTTGTTATTCCCACTTTATTTGGATTCCACACATAGGTGGAAGAGAAGGCTTGTATCTGCTCTAATGCTTTGCTGGAACATGTTTAATTCATATCAATTATCATGTTACTTTTAATTTTTCTTATTTTACAGGGAGGATGTTGTGTTGAGCTGTGACTTTGAGTGTATATGTGGAAGGAGTGTTACTTATAAATTTCACTTGAAGAAAGTAAGGGAGATTTCTAGATATTTGGGTTATGTACAGTGTTTCAGCTGCAGGGTGATGACAGACAGGCTGACAGCACAGGAAACTCCAGAGTCTTTCTAGAACACACTGAATGCTGCAGGAACCAGGACAGCAGTCCTCAGGGAAAGCACAGGCCCAGGGCTTTGCTGGAGTTAACTGGCTAGGATGCGAGGCAAAGGGAACTGGGCCTGCCAAGACCTGGAGTGCAACAGTGGGCCTTCTGCAAAGTGCTTGAACATGGGCCAGTGCTTGACCGGGGACGGGCAAGGAGAGGCTAGAAGAACACACACCAAGGGTCTCCAGACCTTGCTTGCATTCTAAGCTAGCAACACTGAGGAGCTATCAAAGCGTTGGGGGTTAGTATTGGTTTGCATGGTAGGCCAGTGTCCTGAGCCGGGGACAGGTTGAACTGGCCCAGTGGGAGAGCGAGGCAAGGTTGTGTGGACTCTGGAAATGTCAGACTGGGCCATATAGGTCGTCTGCTATGGCACCTGAGCTCACTGTCATTTTACTGCTTTGTCCCAAAAGCAGAGGTGTGTTTGTGTGTGCGTGTACGTGTACGTGTGTGTGTGTGTGTGTGTCACAGGCAGGTGGCAGATTTATTAACAAGCAGGGTCTTCTCGGCATCGGACATGAAGATGGGGAAAGAGAAAGCAAGGATGTCTCTGGCCAGGCGAAGTGTCTGGAGAGAACTGAAGGCTCGCTAGTTGAAGTCATTGATATTTAACTTCTGTTAGAGATTCATTTATTTTGCACACAATTTCACTTGTTTGCACTTGCTTTGCCACAGTGTTCCATTTCGCTCTGAAGGAGATTGGGAAGCAGCACAGATTCTGAAGATATGTAGAGTACAAACAGACATTATGGTTTTGATTTAAAGTGTTGTTTAGAAATGGAGGAATATGATCTTAGAACCTACCCTAACAACAACAAAAGTATATGAAAGATTTACCTACATTAGTGAGAAATACTTCTTTTTTTTTAGATGATTTGTTTTTATGTACCTTGGTGCTCTGCCTGCATGTGTGTCTGTGTGAGTGATTGGATTCCTTGAAACAGGAACTACTGACAGTTGTGAGCTGCCTGTAGGTACTGGAAATTGAACCAGAGTCCTCTGGAAGAGCATCAGTGCTCTTAACCCCGGAGCCATCTCTCCAGCCTTGAGAAACACTTCTTAAACAGAGAGCCTTTCTCAGCGTCTCCTACTTTTTCATCTCTTGAAATAACAAAATTAACAAAATACTATTATAAAACATCTGAAAAATAGGGCAAAGTCATAGCCAACATTGTATTACCATTTTCGTGTATTTCCTTTTGTTTTGTTTTTATACATGTGTGTTTATGTATATATGATATGTATTATAGTGTTACATAGTACACGTAGAAAATACAGTGGTGCCGGGCGGTGGTGGCGCACACCTTTAATCCCAGCACTCGGGAGGCAGAGGCAGGCGGATCTCTGTGAGTTCGAGACCAGCCTGGTCTACAAGAGCTAGTTCCAGCGCAGGCTCCAAAGCCACAGAGAAACCCTGTCTCGAAAAAACCAAAAAAAAAAAAAACCAAAAAAAAAAAAAAGAAAATACAGTGGTATACAGATGTTCTAAGAGTGGGACTAAATAGAGCTGGGAGCAATAATTTGAATCATTTAATTTCCAATTTGCCAACCAGCATCCTGCTAAATACTAGGCATCTGTGTTTAGTTGCCTTACAGGCATCTCAGTGAGCATATTAAAGCCGAGCCCCCCAGTGGCCCCACATCCTTCCCTTTGTTTTTCCTAGTATTCCTCATCTGTGTTAGGGTCCATCAGTCATTTATCACACAACTCAGAAACCTAGATGTGTCCTTTCCCTCCCTTTCTACACTGAATCCGCCAGCAAGTGCTTTCATTCTACCTGCAAAGCAGGACCTAAAGCAACTTGAGGTGAAAAATTTATTTGGCTTACATATCTTGAGTCACAGTCCACTGAGGGAAGCCAGAGACTCAAACCGGGCCTGAACCTGCAGCAGCCATAGAGAGCGCTGCTTACTGTCTTGCTCCTTATGCCTTGCTCAGACTGCTTTCTTTCAGAGTCCAGACCAGCAGCCCATTGTGGGTGGGACCATATCAACCACTAATTAAGAAAATGCCCTCCAGGCATGCCAGCAGCCCAGTCTTAGGGAGGCATTTGTTCCAAAGCTAGCCAGTGTACCACCTGAGTGTGCCAGCTTCAAATCTTACAATCCCTTTAAATGACACTTGAGGAATCAACCCACACCACTCCACGGAAAGTAAACTGCTTTCTTACACTCACAACGTACGGCATCTGTGTCTGTCTGTCTTTCTGCCCTTCCATTTGTCTTCCTATTTGCCTCAGTAGATTATAAGCTTCAGGAAGTAGGGGCTGTGTTGTCTTGTTTATATGGATATCAGTCAATAAATACTTGAGTAAATGAATCATTTCTTTTTGACTCAGCTTAAGAAACCCTGTGCTGGGCATAGGCTGGTGGAATTGAGAGCCAGGGAGTTGCCAGCATCATCTGTGCTCTGGGAAAGACTTTCCTACCTTTGCAGGACCATTATTATTATTGTTGTTGTTGTTGTTAACATACTAAGGTTCTGCTATGATGATTTTGTGCACATATGTTATCGTAGGGTTTCTGTTGCTGTGAAGAGACATTTTGACCATGACAAAGAGGTTTACTCCATTATTATCAAGACAGGAAGCATGACACTCAGACAGGCATGGTCCTGGAGAAGGAACCAAGAGTTCTGTATCTGGATCCACGGGCAAGAGGATGAGACAGAGGCACTGATCCTGGCTTGAGCTTCTAAAACCTCAAAGCCCACCCCCACCTCCCCAGTACACACTTCCTCTAACAAGGCCACACCTCCTAATAGTGCCACTCCCTAGTGACCCAGCATTCAAATGGATGAGTCTATAGGGCCGCTCCTATACAAACTACAATATGTTATCAGACTGTGCTCATTATGACCCCATTTTTCCTCTCATCCCCTTCATGCTCCACTCCCCCCACCCCGCCAAAACCCTGCAGATCTCATTTGGTAAGCCCCAAGTAGAAGTCCTTAGTAGTAGTCTGTTGCCAGTTGGTATCATGTTAAATAAAGCAAAATAGATGGCACAGGTATATAGTTCCTGCCTTTACAGAGTACCAAGAAGGAGCTATAGTACCTGTGATGCCAGTGGCAGTAATGCCAGTGGTGGTGATGCCAGTGGCGGTGATGCCAGTGGCAGTGGGGAGGCATGGTAAAACTGTTTACAGACTCAGTCTTTCCCGCATTCCATGGCCAAAAATACATGCTGGTTGAGTGGCCAGGGAAGACATCAGGAGCAGAAAATAGGCCATTTAGGGACATTTTATCTTGGGAAGAAACAGGAAAGTACTCTCCTGTGGCATTAATGTTCAGAACTGTCAGAAACGCTCTGCCATGCACCCACACTGCCAACTCGAGACCGTTTATTCGGTTCCCCAAGCCCCAGAGCTTCTGATCAGCTCAGTCCCCAACTGGTGTTAATAGCTTTTACAGGAAGAAATTATGGCAAGTACTCAGGCCCTTTCCTAACATCTTCCCCTATCATGTCCAACACCGCGTCTCCATCAAGGCCCTGTCCTTAATGAGGTCATCGGCTCTGCTCACACCAGGAGGCACTGTCTGTGATAATAGACTGCCTGCTTTCTGAGCCATGCTTGAGAGGACTCACTCTTCACCTGTGGGGAGCATTAGCCTTTTAGCAGAGGAAGACCTTTCTAGCCTGACAGCTTTCAATCCCAGTTACAGATCTGGATACTTTAACAATGGCACCTGAGAACAGGAGTTTTTTTATACATAGCAAGTTAACTCACCCTTACAAATGTCATCTTAAAGGGTGACAATCAGTTTATGGTGATTCCCCTCCAGAGGAAAGAACTTGTTGGTTTTAATGATCTCTGCATACCATTTACAAAACCATCATTATTCTAGTGAGCCATATGGGGTAGCATTGATTTTAACTTTTTATTATTTTTTTAATTGATATTTATTGAGTTCTATATTTTTCTCTGTTCCCCTCCCTCTTCAATCCTCCCCAAGGTCCCCATGCTCCAATTTACTCAGGAGATCTTGTCTTTTTATACTTTCCCATGTATATTAGGTCTATGTAAGTCTCTCTTAGTGTCCACATTGTTGTCTAAGTTCTCTGGGATTGTGGTTTGTAGGCTGGCGTTCTTTGCTTTATGTTTAAAAACCACGTATGAGTGAGTACATGTGACAATTATCTTTCTGTGTCTGGGTTACCTCACTCAAAATAATGATTTCTAGTTCCATCCATTTTCCTGCAAAATTCAAGATGTCATTTTTTTTTCTGCTGTGTAGTACTCCATTGTGTAAATCTACCACATTTTTCTTGTCCTTCTTCGGTCGAGGGACATTTAGGTTGTTTCCAGGTTTTGGCTATGACAAACAAGGCTGCTATCAACATAGGTGAGCACATGTCCTTGTGTCACGATTAAGCATCCTTTGGATATATACCCAAAAGTGGTATTACTGGGTCTTGAGGAAGGATTTTTCCTAATTTTCTGAGAAATCACCACACTGACATCCAAAGGGGTTGTACCAGCTTGCATTCCCACCAGCAATGCAGAAGTGGTGTTCTGTTTCCCCCAAAACCTCTCCAGCACAAGCTGTCATCAGTGTTTTTGATTTTGTCCTTCTTACAGGTGTAAATGGAATCTCAGAGTTGTTTTGATTTGCATTTCTCTAATGACTAAGGATGTTGAACATTTCCTTAAATGTCTTTCAGCCATTTTAGATTTCTCTGTTGAGAGTTCTCTGTTTAGGTCTGTACTCCATTTTTTTTTTATTGGATTATGTGGTCTTTTGGTGTCCAATTTCTTGAGTTCTTTGTATATTTTGGAGATCAGACCTCTGTCTGATGTGGGGTTAGTGAAGATCTTTTCCCATTCTGTAGGCTGTTGTTTTGTCTTATTGACCATGTCCTTTGCTTTACAGAAGCTTTTCAGTTTCAGGAGGTCCCATTTATTGTTTCAGTGTCTGTGCTGCAGGGGTTATATTCAGGAAGTGGTTCCCTGTGCCAATGCGTTCAAGTGTACTTCCCACGTTCTCTTCTATAAGTTTCTTTGTGGCTGGCTTTATGTTGAGGTCTTAGATTCATTTGGATTTGATTTTTGTGCATGGTGATAGATATGGGTCTATTTTCATTCTTCTACATGTTGATATCCAGTTATGCCAGCACCACTAGTTAAATATGCTTTCTTTTTTCATTTGATATTTTTTGCTTCTTTATCAAAGATCAGGTGTTCGAAGATATGTGGATTGACATCCAGGTCTTCTATTCAGTTCCATTGGTCCTCCTGTTTGTTCTTATGCCACTACCAGGCTGTTTTCACTACTGTAGCTCTGTAGTAGAATTTGAAGTCAGAGGTTGTGATGCCTCCAGAAGTTCTTTTATTGCCCAGGATTGTTTTGGCTATCCTGAGTTTTTTGGTTTTACAAATGAAGTTGAGTACTGTTCTTTCGAGTCTTTGAGGAATTTTGCTGGGCCTTGCATTGAATCTGTGATTTTATCTTTTATTTTTGCTTCTTCCCCTCATGTGCCCATGTAAATATGTGTCAGCATGTAAAAAACAGCTACAGATCTCAAAAACTGGTCATGGCTGGGAATTTTTTTTTTAACTAGAGAAACACATGAGAGGGACATATATCAAAAAACATAGGAAATTGTATGCGGGCTGAGTAGCTCGCATGTGAAACTCCAATGGTGGCGGTGTTGTGAGCACATGTCCAGCATAAAGAGACAGCTTTCAAAGCTGGGAGGAAAGATAGATCGCATATGGAGGCGGAGCCTGCCTCCATTTATTACCAGCAGAGGTCGATCCTATTCCTGACATCAGACAGATAGCTGAAATAAAGACCCTTTACAACACCCAGACTAAGATTTTTTCCTTTTCAGACAGTAGCTGAAAGAATCTCTAAAAGTTACATTTTTTTCTTAATTTTCTTAATTTTGTAATATCTTATTCCCTTCTCCAATATCTACCCTTCCTCCATCCCCACCCTACCACAACCCCAGGCTCTCCCCAGTTTTTCCTTTCTCCCTTCTACCCCCCTCCCTTTTGCTTTAGCCCCTCCCCCAATCCTTACCACCACCCCCATCCCCACACCCGTGCTTCCAACTTTTGTCTGA